>VSDK01019775.1:276952-287496 GCA_009767595.1 Symbiodinium kawagutii | reverse complement strand
ATGTCAGAAGACATGTCAGAAAGAATGTCAGAAAGAATGTCAGAAGATATGTCAGAGAGAATGTCAGACAGAATGCCAGAAGTTATGTCAGAAGACATGTCACAAAGAATGTCAGAAGATATGTCAGAGAGAATGTCAGAAGAGATGTCAGAAAGAATGTCAGAAGAGATGTCAGAAAGAATGGCAAAAGATATGCCAGAAAGAATGTTAGAGAGAATGTCAGAAGATATGTCAGAAGACATGTCAGAAAGAATGTCAGAAGATATATCAAAATATATGTCAAAAAGAATGTCAAAAGATATGCCAGAGAGAATGTCAGAAGATATGTCAGAGAGAATGTCAAAATGAATGTCAGAAGATATGTCAGAGAGAATTTCAGAGAGATTGGCAGAAGATATGTCAGAAAGAATGTCAAAAGATATGTCAGAAAGAATGTCAGAAGAGATGTCAGAAAGAATGTCAAAAGATTTGCCAGAAAGAATGTCCGAGTAGAAAGTTGTCAGAAAGAACGTCAGAAAATGTGCCAAAAAGAATGCCAGAAAGAATGTCCAAAGGTATGCCAGAGAGAATGTCAGAAGATTTGCCAGAATGAATGTCAGAAGGTATGTAGGAGAGAATGTCACACAAAAGTGGAGTCAACAAGTGGTGATGACATGACATGGTGGGAATTACTCGAAGTAAAGTAATTAACATTGCATTGTTTTTTTCTAACAGCGCCCCTTTTTTTTAACAGCGGAAACCTTTTTTTCTAATATTGTGTTTTTTCTAACATTGCTCCCTGTTTTTCTAACATTGCACACTCTTTTCCGAGCACTTCTTTTTAACCGTGTTTTTCTTCCCAGGTTTTTTTTAACAGTGCAACATGCTATTCCAATAGCACACTACTCGTTTCTAACATTGGGCGCAACGCAACCCCTCTATTTTGACATTGGGGGGCCGGAATTGGAGGAGGGATGCTTCGAGCAGATATCCATTGGCAGTTGCACAGTGCTCTGCCTCATTGAGCGACCCAGGGGCCTCCACTCGTAGTTGCCCAGTGTACTGCAAGCTGCAAAACTTTGAGTGGCCCAGCACCCCATTGGCGCGTGGGATGTGTATCAAAAAAATATTATTAGCATTAAAAAAAATATTAGGATAAAAAAAAATGATATTAATGGGATCAAAAAAAATATTCCTCCCTGGTCTTCTGGTCCTTTAGTCTTTTGGTCCTCTGGTCCTCTGGTCCCTTGGTCCTCTGGTCCCTTGGTCCTCTGGTCCCTTGGTCCTTTGGTCCTCTGGTCTCTTGGTCCCCTGGTCCTTCGGTGTCAGTAAGCCCCATGCTCTCCCCCTTGGTCATCGAGTCCTCTTGTCCCTTGGGAGGAAGGAAGCAAGGAAGGAAGGGAGCACTGCAAGAAAGAAATCAAAAACAATGAACATAAAGAAACAAATACTGCCTTTCCGTTTCTTAGGCCACTACCCCGCAAAACAGACCGATGGCAGCAGACTCAACAACAAACAACAACAACAACAACAACAACTACAACTACAACTACAACTACAACACAACCACCCCACAACAACAGCAACAACAACTAGTACAACTACAGCGCCAACAACGTCCACATCGGTTGTTCTACGGAGCGCTTCGGGGGGGAGGCGCTGCGCCCTCCTCCCCGATCCCCCCCTCCCGCGCGCCTGCCACGCGAAATCTACACATATATGCACAAATGCTGCGCCTGCCATTTTTAAGGCCCCCCACGCCATAAACCTAAAACCCCAAAACCATAAACCTAAAACCCTAAAACCTAAAACCCTAAAACTATAAACCCTAAAACCGGAAAACCTGAAACCATAAACCCTAAAACCGGAAAACCTGAAACCATAAACCCTAAAACCGGAAAACCTGAAACCATATCCTAAAACCATAAACCTCAAACTAAAACCATAAAGCTCAAACCATAAAACTATAAACCCAAACCCTAGGACCGTACACCTGAAACCCCTAAGACCATAAACCTAAAACCCTAAAACCAAAACCCTAAAACCCTAAAACCTAAAACCCTAAAACCAAAACCCTAAAACCCTAAAACCTAAAACCCTAAAACCAAAACCCTAAAACCCTAAAACCATACACCCAAAACTCTAAAACCATAAGCCTAAAAACCCTAAAACCATATACCTAACTCCCTAGAACCATAAAAGTCTTAAAACCATACACCCAAAACCCAAAAACCATAAACCTAAAACCCTAAAACCATGAACCGTAAACCCTAAAAGCACAACAGCCACAACAACAACCACCCAACCCTCCAAAGTGTTGGAATAACATGCAACATGAAAGGTCCTAGCTCCAAAATGCTGCAAACAGCATGCGAAATGAGAGGTCCTAGCTCCAAAATGCTGCAAATAGCATGCGAAATGAGAGGTCCTAGCTCCCAAATGCTGCAAATAGCATTTCCGAAAAGAGTTCAGAGGCTCCAAAGGGCGTTTCGTGCGAGACATCCCCCCGAAACCGGGGAAATATTTTTTTTTGACGCCAATAATATTTTTTTTTGATCCCCCTGGATTTTTTTTTGATGCCCATATTTTTTTTTGATCCCCTTACCTGGCACGTCGAGGATTTTTTTCCTTGACAACCTTCATACTCAAAGATCTGTCGAGGATTTTTTTCCATGAAAACGTTCATACTCAAACATTTGTCGAATT
Source organism: Symbiodinium kawagutii (assembly GCA_009767595.1). Lineage (NCBI taxonomy): Eukaryota > Dinophyceae > Suessiales > Symbiodiniaceae > Symbiodinium > Symbiodinium kawagutii. Next base: position 284,811 of record VSDK01019775.1, on the reverse strand, counting down.
TTTTTCCATGAAAATTTTCCACTCAAAGATCTGCGAGGAATTTTTTTCCTTGACAATCTTCATACTCAAAGATCAGTCGAGGATTTTTTTTCCATGAAAACGTTCATACTCAAACATTTGTCGAGGTTTTTTTAATGAAACCTGTCCACTCAAAGATCCGTCGAGGATTTGTTCCTTGACAACCTTCATACTCAAAGATCTGTCGAGGATTTTTTTCCTTGACAACTTCATACTCAACAACCTTTATACTCAAAGATCTGCCGAGGTTTTTTTCCATGAAAACCTTTCCACTCAAAGATCTGTCGAGGATTTCTTTCCATGAAAACCTTTTCACTCAAAGACCCGTCGAGGATGTGTTTCCTTGACAACCTTCATACTCAAAGATCTGTCAAGGATGTGTTTGATTGACAACCTTCATACTCAAAGATTTGTCGAGGATTTCTTTCCATGAAAACGCTAATATTCAAACATCTGCCGAGGATTTTTTTCCATCGAAACATTTCCACTCAAAGATCCGTCGAGGATGTGTTTCCTTGACAACCTTCATACTCAAAGATCTGTCGAGGATTTTTTTTTGACAACCTTCTCAAAAATCTGTCGGGGATTTCTTTCCATGAAAACGTTCATACTCAAACATCTGTCGAGGTTTTTTTTTCCATGAAAACGTTCATACTCAAAGATCAGTCGAAGATTTTTTTCCTTGAAAATTTTTCCACTCGAAGATCCGTCGAGGATTTTTTTCGTTGACAACCTTCATACTCAAAGATCTGTCGAGGATTTTTTCCATGAAAACGTTCATATACGTGGATACTCAAACATTTGTCGAGGTTTTTTTTTTCCATGAAAACCTTTCCATTCAAAGATCTGCGAGGATTTTTTTCCTTGACAACCTTCATACTCACAGATCTGTCGAGGATTTTTTTCCATGAAAACACTCATACACAAACATCTGTGGAGGCATTGTTTCAATGAAAACTTTTCCACTCAGAAATCTGTCGAAGATTTTTTCCTTGACAACCTTCACACTCAAAGATTTATCCAGGATTTCTTTCCATGAAAACGTTCATACTCAAACATCAGTCGAGGATTTTTTCCATGAAAACCGTCAGACTCAAACATCTGTAGAGGATTTAATCCTTGAAAACCTTGGTACTCAAAGATTTGTCGAGGATTTCTTTCCATGAAAACGTTCATACTCAAACATCTGTCGAGGTTTTTTTTCCATGAAAACGTTTTTATTCAAATATCAGTCGAGGATTTTTTTCCATGAAAACTTTTCCACTCAAAAATCAGTCGAAGATTTTTTCCTTGACAACCTTCATACTCAAAGATTTGTCGAGGAATTCCTTGCATGAAAACGTTCATACTCAAACATCAGTCGGGGATTTTTTCCATGAAAACCGTCAGACTCAAACATCTGTAGAGGATTTTTTCCTTGAAAACTTTGGTACTCAAAGATTTGTCGAGGATTTCTTTCCATGAAAATGTTCATACTCAAACATCTGTCGAGGTTTTTTTTCCATGAAAACGTTTTTATTCAAACATCAGTCGAGGATTTTTTTCCATGAAAACTTTTCCACTCAAAGATCCGTCGAGGATTTTTTCCTTGACAACCTTCATACCCAAAGATCTGTCGAGGATTTTTTTCCATGAAAACGTTTATACTCAAACATTTGTGGACGATTTGTTTTCCATGAAAACCTTTCCACTCAAAGATCCGTCGAAGATTTTTTCCTTGACAACCTTCATACTCGAAGATCTGTCGAGGATTTTTTTCCATGAAAACGTTCATACTCAATCATTTGTCGAGGATTTTTTTCCATGAAAACCTTTCCATTCAAAGATCCGTCGAGGTTTTTTTTCCTTGACAACCTTCATACTCAAAGATTTGTCGAGGATTTTTTCCATGCAAACCTGTCCACTCAAAGATCCGTCGAGGATTTTTTCCTTGACAATCTTCATACTCAAAGATCTGTCGAGGATTTCTTTCCATGAAAACGTTCATACTCAAACATCTGTCGAGGATTTCTTTCCATGAAAATGTTCATACTCAAACATCTGTTGAGGATTTTTCCCAAAACCTTTCCACTCAAAGATGTGTCGAGGATTTTTTTCCTTGACAACCTTCATACTCAAAGATCTGCCGAGGATTTTTTTCCATGAAAATGCTCATTCTCGAATATCTGCCCAGGATTTTTTTTCATGAAAACCCTTTCACTCAAAGATCACCTTTCCACTCAAAGATCCGTCGAGGATTTTTTTCCTTGATAACCTTCATACTCAAAGACCTGTCGAGGATTTTTTTCTATAAAAACCTTTCCACTCAATTATCTGTCGAGGATTTTTTTCCATGAAAACCTTTCCACTCAAAGATCTGTTGAGGATTTTTTTCCTTGACAACCTTCATACTCAAAGATCTGTCGAGGATTTTTTCTATGAAAACCTGTCCACTCAAAGATCCGTCGAGGATTTTTTCCCATGATAACTTTTCCATTCAAAGATCGGTCGAGGACTTTTTTTCATGAAAGCGATGATTTTTTCTATGAGCACCTTCATATTCAAAGATCCGTCCAGGATTTTTTTTCCATGAAAACCGTCAGACTCAAACATCTGTAGAGGATTTTTTCCTTGAAAACCTTGGTACTCCAGGATCTGTCGAGGATTTTTTTCCATGAAGACCTTCATACTCAAAGATCCGTCGAGATTTTTTGAGTGAAAGCCACAGAACACCTTCATATACTCAAAGACCAGTCGAGGATTTTTTCCATGAAAACCTTTCCAGTCAAACATTTATCGAGGATTTTTTCCATGAAAACCTTTCCACTCGAAGATCCGTCGAGGATTTTTTTCCTTCACAACCTTCTTACTCAAACATCTGCCGAGGATTTTTTTCCATGAAATGTCATACTCAAACATCTGTCGATGATTTTTTTCCATGGTCGTGTATTTTTTCCATGAAAACGTTTATACTCAAATATTTGTGGACGATTTGTTTTCCATGAAAACCTTTCCACTCAAAGATCCGTCGAAGATTTTTTTCCTTGACAACCTTCATACGAGGATTTTTTTCCATGGTCGTGTATTTTTTCCATGAAAACGTTCATACTCAATCATTTGTCGAGGATTTTTTTCCATGAAAACCTTTCCATTCAAAGATCCGTCGAGGTTTTTTTTCCTTGACAACCTTCATACTCAAAGATCTGTCGAGGATTTTTTCTATGAAAACCTTTCCACTCAAAGATCCGTCGAGGATTTCTTTCCATGACAACCTTTCCACTCAAATATCTGTCTGGGATTTTTTCCCATGATAACTTTTCCATTCAAAGATCGGTCGAGGACCTTTTTTCATGAAAACGATGATTTTTTTCCATGAGCACCTTCATATTCAAAGATCCGTCCAGGATTTTTTTCCATGAAAACCGTCAGACTCAAACATCTGTAGAGGATTTTTTCCTTGAAAACCTTGGTACTCCAGGATCTGTCGAGGATTTTTTTTCCATGAAGACCTTCATACTCAAAGATCCGTCGAGATTTTTTGAGTGAAAGCCACAGAACACCTTCATATACTCAAAGACCAGTCGAGGATTTTTTCCATGAAAACCTTTCCAGTCAAACATTTGTCGAGGATTTTTTCCATGAAAACCTTTCTACTCGAAGATCCGTCGAGGATTTTTTTCCTTCACAACCTTCTTACTCAAACATCTGCCGAGGATTTTTTTCCATGAAATGTCATACTCAAACATCTGTCGAGGATTTTTTTCCATGGTCGTGTATTTTTTCCATGAAAACGTTCATACTCAAACACCTGTGGAGGATTTTTTTCCATGAAAACCTTTCCACTCAAAGATCCGTCGAGGTTTTTTTTCCTTGACAACCTTCATACTCAACAACCTTTATACTCAAAGATCTGCTGAGATTTTTTTCCATGAAAACCTTTCCACTCAAAGATCTGTCGTGGATTTTTTTCCATGAAAACCTTTTCACTCAAAGATCCGTCGAGGATGTGTATCCTTGACAACCTTCATACTCAAAGATCTGTCGAGGATGTGTTTCCTTGACAACCTTCATACTCAAAGATCTGTCGAGCATTTCTTTCCATGAAAACGCTAATGCTCAAAGATCTGTCGAGGATTTTTTTTTCCATGAAAACCGTCAGACTCAAACATCTGTAGAGGATTTTTTCTATGGAAACCTTTCCACTCGAAGATCCGTCGGGGATTTTTTTCCTTGACAACCTTCATACTCAAAGATCAGTCGAGGATTTTTTCCATGAAAACGTTCATACTCAAACATTTGTCGAGGATTTTTTTCCATGAAAACCTGTCCACACAAAGATCCGTCGAGGATTTTTTTCTTTGACAACCTTCAGACTCAAAGACTTGACAACCTTCATACTCAAAGATCGGTCGAGGATTTTTTTAGACTCAAAGATCTGTCGAAGATTTCTTTCCATGAAAATGTTCATACTCAAATATCTGTTGAGGATTTTTCCCAAAACTTTTCCACTCAAAGATGTGTCGAGGATTTTTTTCCTTGACAACCTTTATACTCAAAGATCTGTCGAGGATTTTTCCATGAAAACAAGGATTTTTTTCCATGAGCACCTTCATATTCAAAGATCAGTCGAGGATTTTTTTCATGAAAACCATCATGCTTAAAGATCTGTCGAGGATTTTTCCTTGAAAACCTTGGTACTCGAAGATCTGTGGAGGATTTTTTTTTCATAAAGGCCTTCATGCTCAAAGATCCGTCGGGGATTTTTCGAGTAAAAACCACAGAACACTTTCATATACTCAAAGACCAGTCGAGGATTTTCTGCCCATGACCCACTGTTAGAAAAACAGTGCTTTGGGGACGAATGTTAGAAAAGAGGGCTGCCACTGTTAGAAAAGCAGAATCCGATGTTGATTAAAAGTGTCAATGTTAGAATAAATTGTTCCACTGTTAAAAAAAAGGGAGTCCCCACGCCGAGTATTTGCTGCCGGACCTCAACCGCGGCCATCCCCGCCGAGTGTTTGCTGCCGGACCTTAAAGATATTAAAAAAGATGTCAGAAAGAATGTCAAAAGATATATTAAAAAGAATGTTAATGAGAATGGCAAAAGATATGTCAGAAAGAATGTTAGAAGATATGTCAGAGAGAATGTCACAAAATATGTCAGAAAGAACGTCAGAAGAGATGTTAGAAAGAATGTTAAAAAATATGCCAGAAAGGATGTCAGAAAGAATGTCAGAAGATATGTCAAAAAGAATGTCAGAAGAAATGTCAAGAAGAATCTCAGAGAGAATATTAAAAGATATGTCAGAAAGAGTATCAGAAGATATGTCAGAAAGAATATTAAAAGATATGCCAGAAAGAAAGAATATCAGAAGATATGTCAGAAAGAATGTCAGAAGATATGTTAGAGAGAATGTCAGAGAGAATGTCAGAAGATATGTCAGAAAGAATGGCAGAAAATGTGTCAGAAAGAATGTTAGCAGAAATAACAAAAGAAATATCAAAATTTAGGTTAAAAAGAATGTTAAAAGATATGTCAGAAAGAATAATAGAGAGAATGTTAGAAGATATGGTAGAAAGAATATTAGAAAATATGCCATAAAGAATGTTAAAAGATATGCTAGAAAGAATGTTAGAGAGAATGTTGAAAGATATGTTAGAAAGAATGTTAGAAGATATGTTAGAGAGAATGTCCGAGAGAATGTCAGAAGATATATTAGAAGACATGTCACAAAGAATGTTAGAAGACATGCCAGAAAGAATGTTAGAGAGAATGTCAGAAGGTATAACAGAAGATATGCAAGAAAGAATGTTAGAAGATATATTAGAAAGAATGTGAGAAAGAATATCAAAAGATTTGTCAGAAAGAATGTCAGAGAGAACGTCAGAAAGAATGTCAGAAGATATGTCAAAAAGAATATGAGAAGAAATATTAAGAAGAATTTCAGAGAGAATGTCAAAAGATATGTCAGAAAGAATGTCAGAAGATATATCAGAAAGAATGTCAAAAGATCTGCCAGAAAGAATGTCAGAGAGAATGTTAGAAAAAATGTCAGAAAATATGTCACAAAGAATGTTAAAAGATATGCCAGAAAGAAAGAATATCAGAAGATATGTCAGAAGACATGTTAGAAAAAAATGTCAGAAGATATGTTAGAGAGAATGTCAAAGAGAATATCAGAAGATATATTAGCAGAATGTCAGAAGATATATCAGAAGACATGTCAGAAAGAATGGTAGAGAGAATGTCAGAAAGAATATCAGAAGATATATCAAAATTTAGGTCAAAAAGAATGTTAAAAGATATGCCAGAAAGAATGTCAGAGAGAATGTCAGAAGATATGGTAGAAAGAATGTCAGAAAATATGCCAGAAAAAATATCAAAAGATATGCCAGAAAGAATGTCAGAGAGAATGTCAGAAGATATGTTAGAAAGAATGTTAGAAGATATGGTAGAAAGAATGTCCGAGAGAATGTCAGAAGATATATATTAAAGAATGTTAAAAGACCTGCCAGAAAGAATGTCAGAGAGAATGTCAGAAGGTATGTTAAAAGACATGCAAGAAAGAATGTCAGAAAATATATCAGAAAGAATGTCAGAAAAAAATAACAAAAGATCTGCCAGAAAGAACGTCAGAGAGAATGCTAGAAGATATATCAGAAGACATACCAGAAAGAATGTCAGAAGATATATTAGAAAGAATGTCAGAAGAAATATCAAAAAGAATGTTAAAAGATCTGCTAGAAAGAATGTCAGAGAGAATGCCAGAAGATATATCAGAAGACATGCCAGAAAGAATGTTAGAAGATATATCAGAAAGAATATTAGAAAAGATCTTAGAAAGAATATTAAAATATCTGCCAGAAAGAATGTTAGAAAGAATGGCAGAAATATTAAAAATATGTCAGAAGATATGCCAGTAAGAATGTCAGAAGAGATGTTAGAAAGAATGTCAAAACATCTGCCAGAAAGAATTTCAAAAAGAATGTCAGAAGATATGTCAGAAATTATATTAGAAAAAATATTAGAAGATATGTTAGAAAGATTGTTAAAAGACATGTCAGAAAAAATGTCAGAGAGAATATTAAAAAAAATGTCAGGATAGAATTGTAGAAGAAATGTCAGACGATATGTCAGAAAAAATGTTAGAAGATATGTCAGAAAGAATGTTAAAAGATCTGCCAGAAAGAATGTTAGAGAAAATATCAGAAAGAATGTAAGAAAATATATCAGAAAGAATGTTAAAAGATATGGCAGAAAGAAAGAATGTCAGAAGATATGTTAGAAGATATGTCAAAAAGAATGTCAGAAGATATGTCAGAGAGAATGTCAGAAGGTATATTAGAAGATATGTTAGAGAGAATTTTAGAGACATTGGCAGAAGATATGTTAGAAAGAATGTTAAAAGATATATTAGAAAAAATGTCAGAAAAAATGTTAAAGAGTGTTAAAAGATTTGTCAAAAAGAATGTCCGAGTAGAAAATTATTAAAAAGAATGTCAGAAAATTAAATCAGAAAGGATACTAAAAAGAATGTTAAAAGGTATGCCAGAGAGAATGTCAAAGGATTTGTCAGAAAGAATATTAAAAGATATACCGGAAAGAATATCAGATAAAAATTAAATTAATAAGCGGTAATAACATAATATGGTGGGAATTAGTCGAAATATGGTGGGTAATAATATAATATGGTGGTAGTAATTAATAAATATGTTTAATTTTTTTATTAATAAAAAAAATAATAAAAAAATATTTAATAAATAATTATCTTATTAATTCTAAATATTAAAAATTTAATTTATAATTATTTAAATATTATTAAATAATTATTTAAATTAAAAAAAATATTATATTAATAAAA
>VSDK01019775.1:249846-267689 GCA_009767595.1 Symbiodinium kawagutii | reverse complement strand
TGTTTGAAAGGAAGGAAAGGGTTGGGTGTTGGCTGTGAGCGAGTCATTGATCCTTGGGATGAAAAGGCAACGCATCTACAGGATATGATGCCGCTATGAACTGGAAACTGCAACACCAACCCACTCTCCCCACAAACAAATAAACATGTAGCCACCAATACATGGGTGTTTCAGAAAAGAGTGTCACTATGTATAGTGATAAACTACCCAATTTCGAGGGTTCCCTGTGTAAAGACACCAACACTCGACTCCATTCAATTCTGGCACTCAAGCAGAGACTGTACCAGAAGGGTGGCCTGGTTGACAAGGCAGTTGGCTGGCTTCAGATCACGGTGGTAGATACCAGCCTTGGCAACGTGTGGACAGAGGGCAGCTGTTATGGCTATGGAAACAAGTAGGATCGAGTAGACAACAACACATGTAATATAGACGATATTCAAGAATACATGTGCGGCTCAAAGGCATGAATGTACTACATACTACATGCCACATATTGATATCTATATATATAAATATCTACCTATACATTCTGTTTGATCCAAGAATCAAGCCTCAAGCTTGAGATCCGCACTGAATGGAGATACTTGAGACCCACCAAGAGGTTGTACAAGAGCGTATTGATGTGCAACGGGGTCAAAGTTACATCCTGCAGAGTGCGCGCAACTGGCCCCAGCTATCAGGTTGGTTGCTGCTCCCTAGGGAAACGCTTGGCCCATCCCCAGGTCCGTTCGGCACAGCTTCTTGAGATCAGAATCGCAGATCTCCATGACCATGTACAGCTCATCAAACCTGGCAGATTGCCAAGTCGTCAAAACATGCTGAAGGCATGACGCTGAAGCATGGCGAAGCATGGCGAAGCATGGCAAAACATGGCGAAGCATGGCGAAGCATGGCGAAGCTCCTAAGTCCTTTTGGCAAAAAATGAGTCGTGAAAAGGATCCGACTGCACGTCCAAATTGATGGAATCCCCGGAAGTGAGTCGGCGGGACGTGTGGATGTTGCTTGGCGCCACCTTAGCCGCCAAAATTTCTGCGATACCAACTTCTAAGTGAGCCACAACATGATCCATCCCGTCCTCTTCGTGCACGTGGCAGCAGAATGGCCAATTGCAGATCACCAAGTATCCCCAGCTATTTTCAGCAATTAATCGATCTTGATTCTACCTTGGGATACTTGGATTGTCAAGAGAAATTCTACCTCACAATTAGAGACTTGTAGCAGGGCCCAGTGCCCTTTACATCAGATCCTCCGACCAGAAGGCTTAGCTTCCAACGATGTCATAGACTTGGACCTTCAGAAGACGATCACGTTCCAGGCACACGCTGAGTTCCACTAGTGAAGCTGTAGATTGAACATGATTGAACTGTGTGCCCTAAACCTTCTGCCACTCAAGCTGCCTACTGAGAGACTCAGGAAATCTTGAAAGGATTTGAGTTCCGCACGATATTCTCATGCTCAAGTTTTGACAGGATGGCGATCTCTCGAAGGATTCGCCTCAATGGTTTGTGTCATCTCGGTGATCACCTGTGAGAATCTAGAAATTGTCATCCGTATCACAGATTGAAACTATCTATGAAAATGATCTATATAGTAGTCTCTTAAACCATCTTTACCAGCTCAAGAGCTGGTGAATTATCCATGGCTGGAGGTTATTCACAGCTGAGTCTCCCATTTGGAGATCTTCTTTGCACATTCCGTAGATGTGTTTAGCTATTGCTGGTGATTGGCCACTACAGGCTACCAATGCCTACCTGAGAAGAGGGCTTACAATCGATCAAGTCCTCAAACATGTGGGCAATCCTGGGGCCGAGCAAACGAGGGGTCCAAGTTGCGCTTGGACCAGTGCGGGATGTTGGCTTCTAATGGCTTCCATGCTTCCGCCATAGCAAGGCACTTGCATGACCACGTCTATTCAACAATTTTAACAGCAGCTAGATCCGAACACCAAGACCTTAATAACTACAGTAGCCAAAACAAATATTAGAAGTCCAATTCCCAGCCATGACTGCTGGTCTAATCCTTCAAGAAGAGTGGTGAACTCCCATAAATTTCCAGCAACGGAGTGTGCAGTTCCTCTTGATCGCCACCAAGCGCTTTTTGTCGTTGTCAAAGGCCTGCGCTGTTGCCCCATAGGCCCTATGGCGCCCCTGGCCCTCAACAGTGCTGGAAAGGCCAACGATAAACATAAATCTGCACAATGCCACTGAAAAAATATGAAAACGCAACTTCAAACATTGCTATGGGGCATGAAAGAATCTGACATTGACAGCACAACCATGCTGAGATCAAGCAAACAAACTGATTTCGTACAGTCAAACTGCAACCGCAAGAGAATCGTGCACTCAGAAAACAAAAACAAGACCTGAAGATACAAGCATGTTGAGCTGAAAGCTGTGCATGTTCATCCTGTTTATATCTCTATTAAATAGCCATTTGAGATGAGATTTGAAAAACTGTTAGGAGACATCATGACTTTCACATCATGACAGGCTTTGCATCTCTAGGCCGTCTCTGACCTCGCACACGCTGCCATAGGAACCAGTGCCAATGAGCTGCTTTACCTGGCGCGGAATGCCTCATTGACTTGCCAATAGAATAAACATCAACGCAGTCACGCTCAATCACACACACTTAGAAATGAGAAATCATGTCTCTCTTTCAATTTAAAGAATATAGAATGAACACGAAATACACATCAGAGGGGGAGGTGCATCATATTATGATCAGAACAACCGACGAGAAGCCACAGAAACGCTCAGTCCTCATAGTTCGTCGGAATCTTCCATCTGTCACCAGGATATTTTGGAATGCTGGGACCAGAGGGCCTGAGCCAAAGCAGCTGTTGCATCTGATGGTCCTACTAACATGGTCGTTGGCTGGTCGTGCTTGAACCAGCTTTTTTGAGCTGGTCGTCAACAAAAAAGAATGCTTCTAAGAGTAAATGATGGTCAATGCTGGGAGAGGTTGGCGCATTCTGTCTGACACACCTGTCAAACAATGACTGGTGCTAGTGGGGCGCAGTGCCAGTGGGGCGGACAAGGAAGCATCCTGAGGCTAACAAAACTGAAAAGGCTGAAGGGTCTTCAGACACGTTCTCATTTCTATGCACTCCAAGACCGCAAACTGATCAGCAGGACCCAGCTGGTTTTTCTGTCGCAAATGGCCAGCCGACTTCGACGGGACATGGACGTCAAATACTTTGACCATGGAAGCAGCGTCCTGAGGAACTTCTGAGTTAACAAAGAGCTAAGTCTGAAAGATCTCCAGAGGACAAGCTTCAAACGTTCTTGCCCACAACACCAGCAGCCACAGGTCCCGGGAGGAGATCCTGGGGGAGGAGCTGTGGGTGTCAAGCATAGCTGGCAGAGTTCGTGCGAAACTCGCAGCTGAATGGACTCCATGACCTCGATGCCGTTGGCGTCGTCTTCATGGATCAAGTCTTGGGCAATGGACCAAGTGAAGCCTGTGCCTCCAGGTATGCTGGTTGCATGGTACCACGCGGCCGTGTCAAGCAATAGCTGGTCCCCTTCTTCGCAGCAAATTGCAACTCTCTCTACTGAGAGGATCGGCACTTCACCCCAGTCTGCGAAAGCATTTGGCCTCAATCTCCACAACTTTCTTCCACGAATTTGGCTGTGCATGGTCACTACTCCTGGTCTGAGTTCATCTACATGTTCAGGCTTTCCTGCCATAGATGCAGGTGCCGAGTTGGAGCCGAAGAACGACCACACCGTGCCCGTTTCCTGCCACCCTCGCAGCGGAGGCGGCAGATCTGCACCTACCGAAGACACGAAATCGATGGCCAAATCCTTCTCCAACACGAAGCTGCTATACCAGTCCTGCCAGGCGCTGCTATACCAACCCATGCCGAACTTTCGTTGGTGCCACCTTTGAGGCAAGCCAGTTTTGCTCATCTAATCAAGCTATTCTGTTTAAGATATGCGTTCCGTCGGTAGGAACATGTATATCTATCTATTTCTATATATATATATATAGACACACACACATATATATATATATATATTCACATTTGTTTATTTGAAAGAAGTAAAATAAATATGACTAAAGGGTGCCTAGAAGAATAGAAAGTTTCTGTTTCGCTTAGGGGAGGCGCAAGAAGATGCATCTCCATGTCGCTCAACCAAAAGCTAAGCCCCGTTCAAATTTCTTTTGTTACCAAGCAGTCCTCAGTGGGCCTGGCCCTGCTCAAAGCAGTACAGGCCATTTCCATGCAGCTGTTAGGACTTTCTGCTGTCCAGTGCTCGGCTAAGTCCAAGGATCTGCGGGATACAAAGTCTAGGAGTGACTCTTGCGACCGCGTGGGTTTCTCTGCTCGTCCATGCTGCAAATGCAACAAACGATATCTTCGAAAGATTTCTTGACATTGCTCCTGACATCTCTCAGTGTCCACCCAGTGCACGCTGGGAACACATGCAAAGCTTTCCATCCGGCGACTCTATCGGCACATCCAAGCTGGTTGGCGGTCGAGCCCAAAAAGTCGACCAGCCAAATGCAAATACACAAGTAAAGGCTTGAGGTCATTTGCGGATATCTATGGTATTTGCGGGAGATTGGGTAGTTCCAGCTAACCCACTGGATAGTGCCAGATCATGTCAGACCCATCGTCTAGGAAGTTAATGTATGTTAATGTTTTACAGCTTTACTTGGAATGGATGTCTAGGAGTCTAATATCTTCACGGAGTGCAGCCTTCCATGAACCCCTCTCTCTCCCCATCAGCCGGTGTCTCACGCTTCTCCCCCCAGGTGCTTTTTTTTGTTTGCGCATGGCCTGTTGAACTCTTCATATGCGCTGTGTGTGGAGCCAGCAGCTGCGCGGCTGTGCGGCATCCGCTCAACGGCTCCATGTTTGGCCAAGTGCAGAACTGCTGAAGCTGAGGCCGAAGCTTGTCCTCTGCCTGAGGGTGGGACAGGAAGTGGATCAAATTTTCATCTCACAGGTTTTCAAGTGGCACATTGTGGCATAAAGCTGACCTTCTTGTCATGAGCATCGCTGAATGATACGTGCCTCGGTGACCAGATTCTGCTTGAAACCACTTTTCTGATGTCGTTGCGAGATTCCACATCTACTCCATTTAGGCCAGAAAGAGGAGGCAAAGAGGGGGAGAGCAGAAAGGGAGGGAGAGAGAGGCATGGAGATGATGGAAGGCTGAAAATGAGATGGCACTATATATTTGCCGATTGCTCGTCTTGGGATCCTGCCGTTTTGCTTCCTTCGGCTCCATCCTTCCGTTTTTCGCGTCACCTATGCAGTGAAACATCACTTCTGATTCCGTGCTGATCATGCTGCGCAAGCGGAAAAGAAGCCACCAGCAAAACCCCCCCTGTGTGCAGTGACATCCACTTGAGCAACATCTGGCCATATCTGGCCATAGCTTGCCTTGGGTGTGCACACCCCGCCCGCGCCCTGCAGTTGAATTGGCAATCGAAAACAGGTGCGCCAACTAAATCTTTGAACGGTCAGATCTGAGCCAGAACGGCAGTTGCGGGCAATGGATGGCAGTTGCAACTGATTCAAATCATTGTAAAAATAAGTTATACAGGGATAGTGAACATTATATACGGTATTAGTGACCCATTATACAGTATTAGTGAATCTAGTACGTTATTAGTGAACACGCTTAACTGATTGCCGCTTGTGCTTTCAGTAGGCATGCCAAAACTACATAAGACTATGCATATGGTGGTTTCTTAAAATAGGGGTACCCCCAAATCCTTTTATAGTAGCGATTTCTAATAATACACCAACATACACCAACCATTTTCGGGTCACCTATTTTAAGAAACCACCATCGTATGTATATATATATATAAATGTAAAATAAATAAATAAAAATAAATACACATATATCACATATATGTAATATACCCATATGATTCCATATGACATCTTTAATCATCTTTACATATTTCTCCCTTCCAACAGAAGCGACTGAAGGCCGATTTTGGCGGACCCCCCGGCTACCACAGAACCCTTGAAACGAATCGCGAGGATCGCGAGGCCATTAGCCTGGAAAAGGCTCCAGTGATCAGCTCGCTGCGAAAATGCTATGCACAAGTGGCATTCAATTTGGACTATGCCAGTTCAAAGAAGCCAAGTTTTCATTTGAAAACTCCAGAATGCCAAGGTATGCCCACCAGATCCAAAAAGATCCAGAAAGCTAAAGCAGCTAAAGCAGCAAACGAGAGCGACAGTGCGCCCTGTTCATGTCTCGAAGTTTTTGGGCCCACGACAGTCTTCGAAATCTTGATCCCAGCCAGTTCCTGGCGGAAACGTAGAGTGGAAACAAGACCGGCCATGATTCGTAGGGTTCTCAATGAGAACATATATGAACACACACACACACATTTCTATATATATATATATATATAAGAAGAAAAATTGGACATGATTGGGGTAGTGCTGCTGATGTAAAATTACTTGACTTTGAGTGATCCCCGCCATCATATGCCATCATTACATACCAGTCTGACCATTTTTCTGCAATATATTCTGACAATCTTCCCAGCTTTGGTACAGTACACAATCTGGCGTTCTACTTGACATATCTTCTGACATTCTTACTGGCATTCTATCTAGCATATCTTCTGGCGTTCGAGCTGGCATATCTTCCGACATTCTTACTGACATTCTGCCTGGCATATCTTTTGGCGTTCTATTTGGCATATCTTTTGAAATTCTTACTGGCATTCTAATTATCTGGCGTTCGAGCTGGCATATCTTCTGACTTCCTTACTGGCATTCCATCTGGCATACATACTGGGGTTCTATCTGACATATCCTCCTGGCATATCTAACGCAGTTCGGGTCCGGCAAGGCCCACTGGCATCTGAAGCTCCGAGAATCCAAGGAGGAAGGAGGAAGAAAAAAAAGAGCAGGAAGAGGAGGAGAGAACTCTGATAACATCTCACAACTACAGTAACCCTCACCTGGCAGGTGGGGAAAAAACCAAAGGAAACCACACCCCTAAAAGAAAATACGAAGAGGTGAAAGCCAACCTACAATGAAACAACAGTGATGCCCGGGGTACGAATGAGTGGCGCTGGAGCATGTGTTACCCCGAGCTGGCACTAGACCCTTGGAGCGCCACAACTGTTCGCTGCACAGCAGCGATGAGGCTCACTACATCAGCCTTCCCTAGGACCACTTGATGCCAGTGATTCATCGTGTGTCATGTTGATCTGTTATAATGTGCGTTGCTAGTCCTTACGAGTAGGTTCAGCACTTCTTGTGCAATAAAAATCAACAAAAGAAACGCACATTTTGTACCCCGCACTGCTCCATCCAAATCACTAAGCCGTTCATTCGCGGTTTGAAGTGACAATGCACAATATGCACACAACATAGATCAAGCCGATGACGTACACCAAGGACTACACCCGTTGGGACAACGGCAGTCCTGGATCTTCATATCTCACGTTGGGTGGGCGCCGAACCTCCCCAACCTTTCAGCAGTGCTGAGATGCGCTCAGGGGAGTGGCGCCCTGCGCCCTGGGCCCCACTGGGCTCCCAGGCATCGAAGTTGGCCAGGCTGTCTTGCCGCTTCAGCTGAGGTATGAACCTCGCCGTGGCGTTGGCTTTGCAGCCCCAGACTGCTGACCATCGATGATAGATTCCCATATATTCCCATCATATTGCCCATATCATCCCATATCAATTGCTACTAACCATCAGTATTAATCACTAACCATCATTGACCAGCCTTAATCCCACCACTGGGATGACAGCTCTAATTTCAGCCCTCCGGGATGCCCAACGGTGCAAGCATCGTTCGATTGTCCAAGGATTCCCAGTCGAAGCCCTCATAGAAGTGATGCACCTGCGCAGTTCTAAGATTCACAATGGCTAGCTACAAGTAGAAATATGTAGAAATCTTTCAGGGTCGGTCTTCGGTACGTCCTTTGAGTTTGAGCTTAAATCGTGCACGTACTCTGTGCATCCCTGTGCATCGATATGTGCAGTATCGCTTGATATTGCGGTGGATCTGTGCATCTGTGCAGCTGGTTGTGCGTCACCGTTCCATGCTATCTCATCGGCCTCGACATTGCGGGCGCCACCCTTTCGCATGGGCAAACGTTCCGAAGGCTCCTGAGAGCCATGGGCTCGAGAGCCTTTCTCGCCCTTTGAAAAAACATTGCCGTTGCAAAAGGATGCAAAGGCTGTTGTCCATGGCCTTTTGCATAAGCTAGCCCAAGTTGCACCTTCGAATTGGGAAAGTGCAGAATTGTTAAATGCCATCTATTTGGGAACTACGAATGATCTTAATGTCATGACTACATGTCAAAAAGGTCACAAAATGTGTTACCATCCAGGACCCACAAATGGAAACATATAAAAATTCTGGAGCCAACTATCAAGTCCCGCACTTTCCACTCTCGTGATCCCAACTCCTCCTGACACAGCGCTCGAACAAAGTCGGTCCATGGCCCTTTTGGACTCTTTGGGAAGTTCACGGCCTGGCAGTCGCAACGTTGCACCGCAGCTTTGGAAATATCCCCAGCTTCTGGAGCTTGTCAGATCTCTCGGAGATCTGGGGTACACAGGTGACCCGCAACTGTGGCAACATGTGGAATGGCATCTGCCTGGATTCCTTGCTTGATCTGCCGAAAGACTTGCATGGGCTCATTCGCGGTGAAGGGCCTGAGTCAGCTAGCGTCTAGCCGTGTCTTCTGCATCATCATCATCATCATCATCATCATCATCATCATCATCAGCATCATCACCATCATCATCATCACCATCACATTCACGACGTTAATTATTGCGCTGTCAGCATCGCGCCGTCATGCTTACTGCCATGTTCTGAATTGGTCCAACGGTATGGAATGAGGCGTGAACGAATCGCCCGCAAACAATTCGTACGTGAGAACCTTGGTTTCTGAAGAGATTGATGATGGTTGCAGTCAAACAGCAGAAGTTTTAGAGGTGAGTTGGCCCGCCTGGGATAAATTGGAATTTTGTGGATTCCACATTCCCCTCACTGCATCAAATTTGAAATTTGCGCAGCATTCCAGACCATCAGGTGATCAACGGCTGAACCGTTCAGCCCCTGACACCGCAAGTAATGAAAGCGAAACTCTGACTCTGAGCATGCAACGCCCAATGCCCACCAATCCACCTTTGCAACATTACTCTGCAACATTCTGCAATGGCAAGGACTTCCACAATCTTGGCCAATGGGAGCCCAAACGAGGGCTGCCGATCACAGGAGCATAACTGATATCCTGTACATTCTGAGCCGGTTTCGTGACTTCCCAACTTCGACGCGGCCAGATGTCCCAAACTCCGAAATCGCACGATGCCACATCAAACACGTCAGGAAGCAGTATATGTTCAGTTCTCACCGATGTTGCTTCAATGACAGGATTTACCATTTTGAGTGCGGCGCTGCAACTGTGTGCCCCATGTGGAGCACCTAGGAGCCAAAGCGAAATCAAAACATATCGAAACCCCTCCGGGTCTTTCAAAGGTGGGGCTGTACTTGCACTGGATACCTTCCAAAATTGATCATGGCACATGAGGCAGGGTGGAGTACCTTGTTTTTCTAGAAGGGAAACTATTCGCTGTGAGGGCAGTCTTGGACTCAACGTCAAATGCTGTGAATGTGAGGGCCCCAACCATCTCCGGCGAAAAATATTCCGGAGTTCCGCACGTGGTGTAGGCGTAGCCTCAAGTAGTTGACCAGTTCAATATAGTGCTAATGTTTGTTGCCTAAAAGCACGAAAGTGAATTCTGCATCTGTCGTGGTGTGTGACCAAGCCATGATTCGATGTCTTGCGGCTTGGGATTGCGCAAGCCCAACGCGTGAGCCCGCCCTGAGTCTTCTGCCGATGACGAATTTGGCTAGACCAAAATCCGTGACCTGATTCAAAACGGTGACTTCCCCACTGAGTCGCACTGTTTCCCTTCTCGGCTCTGTCATTCTCACGCAATCCTGTTGCCAGGAAAACAAGTGTCAGAAACTTACACCTAGCATCATCTAGCAATGAACATCCGTCACCAAACAGTGTAACATAACATGTCACGAGCATCACAGCAGTCTGCAGGTCTGTGGGTTGATTGCGCGCTGCCTTGCAATAGCCCTTCGAATCCAACAGGAGGTTTTCCGGTTTCCTTGCACGACCAGGGCCAGCAATTGGGAATATGCTACTTGGGCATTACAGTTTTAGATGTTTTTTGGGGCTCCCCTTTGCAACAAATACTTGTGTGTGTGTGTATTTGCATTATTCCACACTGTTACCAGCATAGCCATGTAAAACATCCCATCTCATGGCTTCCAAGAGTGTCTTTCTATCCTGTTTACCTGCTCCTGATGCCGTTCTGCAAAGCTGCAGCCAAGCTGCATATCACGGTAGATGATGTGACGTTGGTGAAGATGCTGAAGGGCGCGGACAACGCATGCAACCTGAAGATATCTGAAGATGAGGCATGGAAATGCCCCAAACTTGGCTTGCGCATGCTGGTGCGCAAGGTGAAGAATTGAAGCCAGGTGCTTTTCTTCACAGCGCCACTGATAAGGTAAGGGTACATGCAATGTTGGTTTGGATTCCTGGAATGGATGCTTTGGACCACTAATCTTCTCTCAAGTGTTGTTCAAATACTTGCCGATTGGCACTGCATTTTCCACGCTATAGCGTGTGCATGGCATCTTCATCCACCTTTCGCCATGAAAAAGTTAAGGATACTCATGTGTTTGGAACCCTCAATGGTATTCACGTGTTTGGAAGCACGATGGGTTGCAGCTGTCAAGGCCGTCAATGTCGGGGCGTTCTAAATTTTATATATCTTGAACCAGGCCAGTACGCCGATTGAATTAAGCTTCAAATACGCTTGGAAACACCTGGCCCTGTCTCGAGGTGTGTGTGTGTGTGTTTGTTATGGGGGGCTAGAACCCAGAGTCACCCTGCTGATCTTGTGGAATACCTTTGTAAGCTCTGCTACTCCCCTCAACCTCAACACTCCTGAGCTCACTTGGCTCGGAGGGAAATAGCTTCAGCCCAGCCCACCGACTGGCTCTCACGAATATGAAACCCAGCATTTTTTCTGATCGTCACACACCATAAGGATTGCGCAGCAGCGGCTTGAGGCCCAGACATAGAAGCGAGCATGGTTGAGGGAACCGTGCAAATCATTTCTTTCATACACCTCACTTTCAGAGCAATCCAGAACAACCAACCGAGGTGCGGCAGGCTCTCTTCGTACTCTTCTCCGGAACGGGCATCCCAGGTGACATCCCAGCACTCAGGACTGTCTGTGGAGGGAGAAACCCGAGAATAGTTCATTACAGAATTACCAACCCGAGAATAGTTCATTACTAAGAATTGTGAATCCAATTCGGGCGCTGCCGAAAGATTCATAGCATGCAGTAAGCAACAACACACTTAAATGAAGAATAATCAGCAATTTAACCTCAACGTGGCTGGGTCAGCACCTCTCCACCCCAATGAATATCGGAACGCGGCTCAAAGCATAAAGCGTGATACTCTTCTGTCATTCATCTGACTCACAATGTTGCCTTTTGTGTCCTCTTGTCTTGGGGTTGGCCCATACCCACTCTGACTCCCACTCATGTTGACGCTGGGTGTGAAGAAGCGACGAGTCCGTCTTGGCCGAAAGAGATAGGAATTTTCCCAGGCATATAGAACCCCAACGATCAGCCACATGAAAGCCAGTGAGCGCCAGGGAAGTAAAAAAGGCCCTTACTGCTTGTTCAAAATCTTCTGAACATGTTACTTGAATGTTCCTGAATCTACTTCGAATCTGCTCTTCTTTCAAATCTTTCAATTTGTAGGGAGGAAGTAGAACAATTTCTAATCCTTCTTGGATTGGAAGAGGAGCCAAGTTGTCGTCACTTGTCGTGTCTCCCAACGTCGAGAGGCAGTGAAGAGGTCGCCACCAAGGGCTGGCCTCAGAGTGGATTGAGCTGCAAATGCCACGCGGTCAGCAGCCCTCTGAGGACCACGCTCCAAAAGAAAGTGCAACCGCTGTGGTTCTGGCAACGGCATGCGGACTCAAAAGTGCAGCTTACGTGCGGAGACGCTTCTGAGTCCATGCTAGGGTGAGTAAATCCCGCACGGACAATTTTTTTAACTAATCACCCTTAATAATCAATCCCCGTCTTGTCGAAGCTGACACTTTTTGGCAGTTGTTTTTGTACAAGGAAGCGTCATGTGGGTAAGTATGGGACGCATGGGTTTTGATTCAGGCCGGACGTATGGAAAGCAAGCAGGACTCGCCATTGAAGGTTGCAGCAAGCCGAATAATGAAAGGACTCTGGGTCATCCGAAGAACGCTCTTTTCGTTCAGGACACTTAGCTCTTGCCTGGGCGAAGCATGTGGCGTGCATGACTGCCCTGGCTCAACCACTTCTTGGCATCGCACTGTCGTTGGACAATATAGCCTGGCCACCAGCAGCGATTCATAATACATTCAACGTAGTTTGACTGCGGGTTGGCATGATCTCTGCAGGGATGCCGGCCTTTAGACAAGGTCTTCAAGGCAAAAATGTTTCCGCTGATAGTGCACCTTCACGACAACAATATCACATCCAAAACAACCCAACCAACATGCATGTAATCATATAGAATTCAAAAACTGCACATATCATTCACACGGGCTGCTTAGGTCTGCTTAGTGACTTGCTTGCACCAATCTAAGGCAAACACCGTTGAAGCGTCACAGTCCCAAAGCCACCACAACCAATGAGACCGATCTGCTTCAATGCTCTCAGCTCGTACTTGACCATGGCTTTGGGACCTCCACAAGGTGCTGAGCAAAGGGCTTCGGGCCCGATGGCTGTTGGCTTCAGCTGAGCTCTGCACTCAGGCCGCGCACCATCTGATCAGGACGCCTCACAAGGGAAAAACATGACGCACCGTGACCTTAGATTCTGAACATGGCAGCCTCCCCTGCATTTAGGGTCACTTTGGGTCGCCGGCACAACGCTCAAGAAGTGCTCGCCTCGCATCTTTCTGTGGCCAAACAAGCCAGGCATGGAGCATGGAGGGAGCACTCCACTTGTTGATCCTTGTTGGTTGGTAGGGGTGAGGCTCGGTCCCCCTTCAAAATAGAAAAAATTGATGGTACCCAACTAGAAATTAAAATAAAATGGGGGTGACTGACGTTTCTTGCAACTTGCTGAGAGGGTCAAGCCCTCATTGAAATAACACAAAAATGAAATAAAAATCCTGGGGACTGACATATCCAAGACACACCCAACCAAAAATAGAAACCAGGGGACTGACCCCATTTTTTGATCATATCTGCACACATCCTCAAAAGTAACCACCCCAGTATACCCAGTCCATCCAGTCCATTGAACTGCGCTGGCACTGGTTCATATTTTGCACTCAGCTGGGGGGCTGAATGATCCTATACAGACTGTTCACACTAAAACGGTTCCGACTAAAACGGTTTGGCACTGAACATTTTCTCCAAAGCGGTTTTCCCTGAAAAGGTTTTGCACAGGAGCGTTTCCTCCAAAGCGGTTTCCACTATCATTAAAACCATCCAAGGGATCTACATGAAATAATTTGGGGGGGCTTAACCAGAAACCTATCAGCTTGAATATCTTATTGTTGGGATCCACTCTAATATTGTCAATCTTCTTTACCATTTGTCAACACTGCACCGAGCATACATGGCTCTTGGGTTACTTTGATGTATGTGATCCATTATCTGTTTTCCATCAAAACAATCCATCATCGTTACACGCTTCAAGTGCAACCTTTGAAGCATGATTAAGTTTTACCCATCCTGGAAACGGTCCATTAAAACAGTTCTAGGCATCTATACATGAAATAATTTGGGGGGGCTTAGCCAGAAACTTATCAGTTAGAATATCTTACTGTTGGGATCCACCCTAATATTTTACGGGAACATTTTCTCCAAAACGATTTCCACTAAAACGGTTTAGCGCCAAAGCAGTTTTCTCTAAAAGGGTTTTGCTTAAGAATATTTTCTCCAAAGCCATTTCCACTAAAACGATTTAGCATGGGAACATTTTCGCCAAAGCGGTTTACACTTAAACAATTTGACAGTGTTTGGCACTGGAATATTTTTCGCAAAGCGGATGGCATTGTGGACATCTATCATTGAAATGTCTTCCGTTGGTCTGTCCAAGAGTGTCAGTACCGAGAGTGACTCTCCGCTACAAGAATGTCTTCCGAGAATGTCACTTGAAGAGTTGCAACACGAGAGTGTTACTTCAACAGTGTTTTATAATGTATTTTGAAGATCACGCTACTAATCTAAACATATTAAAATACTATCAACATCTGAGTCCATTTCTGCCCCCAGTGCCAAACAGCTGGATGACGATTGTCAGGATCCTTCTGACATACAAGAACACAAGGTAAAGGTCTTCCAGCAAAACTGGCGGTGTGATGCCACTGGGAGCCTGATGTAGTACGATGGCATTCGCTGGGTTCAAGAAGATCAAGAAAGTTCATGCTTATAGTCAAACCCCTTTGAAAATAATTCTGTGGTGGCTCTCAGGTTTATAGCCAGACCCCCTTGAAAACAACCCCAGGGTGTCTGACCTCAAATTTGCAATGAAATTGAGGGTACCAACTAGTATTCTTGGAAATATTATTTCAGGATTTCTATGGATTTCTGTTTTAAAGGGTGCTCGTGCCCTCCAATTTTCTTTTGTAGCTACCAAGGAGGATCTTGTTGGCACCAGCATTGAGGTCATCGCGGCCCAGCGCCAACACCCTAACCTGGCGAAGCTGGAAAGGCAATTTCCAAAGTTGCCTCCTCCCTTTTCTACACCAAGAGGATCCAAACTGGGAGCGGACCAACAAATTTTCACGGTCCGTTGAGGGGGTTTTCATGGCCGAAGCAAGTGGAGATACGTCTGAGCCTCAAATGAATCCTACAGGGTCAACTCTCAGCACACACTCAGGACACGACCTTTGGAGTGATGGCAGTGATTGTCGCAGCACGTGGCTCATCCTCAATCGCGGTGAGCAACAGCAGCATCCCCACGGGGTGCCCAATCAACGGGAGATCCATACACCCAATGGGAGATCCAAATGAAATATACCTAATCATGATTTATAAGATCCAAAATGACTTGCTAAAAAAAAGGATCTCGAAATCCCTTCTAATCATGGTGCTCTTTGGCTGCAACCAGGGCTGAGTCCGTTGAGCTGAACAGCTCGCTGTCTCAGGGTTTCGCATTCAACAACGCCCTCTCTCCAAAGAAGTTGGCGTTGGAGCTCACAGCGTTCTGGCCGGGGCATTGCCATGGGATGCCAAGGCTTGAGCTTCTTTCGGGCACTTGGACTTGGAGGTGCTGTGACCCGCTTGGATCCTGGCCCCTTCAAGCTGGGTGACCTTTGTCCCATCCACCGTGACCGACACCTGTTGCTGCACTGCATCGCATGAGGACATGATTCGTGATCCTGCATGTCAGGAATCTCACTTGGACAATCAATGGCAAGTGTCATCAATTGGGGCAACCAAAAAAACAACACGAATACTGGTCACCCCATAAGTATTCATTAGATGATTATTTTAATATTCTGAATGAACATCTGATTGATCCAAGACCCTGGGCAGCCAGCACAGTGATGCCACACCTGGCCATCGTAAAGGATATAGAAGGTATCTCCCTCCTCACCTTGCCTCGGCACAGCCACATGTGACATTGTTTTGTGGCCACTGCAGCCCCCTCTGCATATTCATGCACACAGTCATTCATGAAGCACATGGGGGCTTTTGGGTGCGTATATATATGTCGACGTAAAAAAACTGTTCCTAGCCAGCTTACATGATCTTACATGACATCCAAATGGTGTTGAGACTTGCCACTTCTGCGCCACAACCGAGCTCGGCGCTGAATAATGGTCTCGTCCTGATAGAAGGTCATCCTTGATACAGCTACCAGGTTGGCTGGGTGATGCTGCCGATCAGCAGAATGGTGAGGACATCTGAGGACTCTGTTAACATGTGTTAATTAACTGTTCTGAAAGCACCCGAGCCACGTGCAGAATCCAAAGCCCCAACCACAATGTACACGCATGTCGTGCTAAGGCCACCGCTCCACAAGGACGGACGCAAGCCGTGCCTGACAGCTCAACTTCTAAAGCACAAAGAAAATCTTTCGAAAGAAAACATTACCTTTTAGCATCCATAATATAGATGCATCTATGTCATTATAATTCTGTATGAAGCTATCCTATATCCCAATAGCTACCCTAACTGGCAGAACCTGAGAGAGAGAGACATAGAGATCATAGAGAGACAATATGACACCATCATATTTGCGAATCTAATCAAGCAGTGATAATCGAATTCTGGGGCTGCTCGATCTCGGGCCAAAGTGCCACGGATACAGTACCTTTTGATCCAAAACTACGGATAGTTCACCCACTTTCAGTCGGGCAGGGCCAGGGAAGCATCAGCAGCATCCGTGAAGACAGTGGTTCTGTTCCCCATACAGGTCCATCATCGGCCTCTCTACTGACTTTGGCATGTTGAAGCTCACGTCCACAAGCTTGACCACCCGGCCTTCTCATCATTGGTCAAGTGCTTGAGAATATCAACCCTCTGCAACCTAAGCTGCCCAATCTGGCCATATCTGGCCCCATGGCTTCCGAAATTCCATCTTTTCACCTCACGCTTTTGGATTAAAGCCTAAGCTCCATGCAAGGTGGCAAAGCCTCACCAAGTGAGACAGGTGCCCAACAAATGGATTTTAGATAATTACCAAAAGTCCTTCAGCCAGCCTACATTAATCATCATTGATTAGGGCATACCCAACTTGCACATTCTGGCCCAAGCACAACAGAATTGACTCAGGCCAGCTCACTGCCGCATCTGCCGCTATGGTGGATTCTTACGGAGCCGGTTCTATCAAACTCCACCGATTCAAATGTGGCCCGCCCCCCCCCTCTGTAGAAAACTGCCAGCCTTCCAGCTTCTTTTTCAAGGGTGCTTGCATGACTTTCCGCAAATCCTCACATGTGCAGAGTCAAAAAGAAGAAACGCCAAGACAGTCCCTGGGTCAAAGCATTAAAGACAGACCTTGGGACTGGGACCGATGCCGGCTGAATGATGTTTAATGTGCCCTCAATGATCCCATGCTCAGCCATGGCCCTGCCACCCCCACAGCCCTCCTGGCGCGGCACCACGAACAGGGTGGCTGGGTTGGTGCCACATCTGACGGTGGCAGCCCGGGGGGCTCTGTAGAGCAACGCCAACTCCCCGAAGGAACTGGCACTGTAGAGATCCAAGACCTGCGAATGGTTGGGTTTGATGGGTAAGCATGGAAGTAAGCATGGGGGGAAGCACCATAGAGGAAAACCATGGGAAATGGTTGCTTAGTGCCTGGCTATGCTTGGCTAATGGATGTTGATGACTGGTTTATGCCTGGTTTATCATGGCTGATCATGCAGATGTGGTTGCATCTGTGGCAGCATTAGTAGCACCATACAATACAAGGACTGGAAAACACCATCGGTTCAAACATCCTCCAACACCTGAAACATCCTGCAGCTTTGAACCCAGCAAAGCTCACAACACATTGACGCCATCAGAAAACTCATCCCCCTTTCCCACCTTCATTTCCAGGTGTCCGATGGTGTCCCCATGTGTCAGCTGACCCCAGTGGTCTGTGGTCCCATGTGGTCCCCGCCTTTTGCCGATCCTTGATGACTTCCAGGTGACCGCTGCACACCACGTAGAAGTTGTCAGCCTTGATGGAGCCTTGTTGCACCACCTCCTCACCCGGCTGCACTTCCAAACGCCAGGCGTTGGCCGCGATATTTTCCAAGTCGCCGGTGGACAAGCCTTTCACCAAGGCTCCCAACTTGTCATT
>VSDK01019775.1:197912-249836 GCA_009767595.1 Symbiodinium kawagutii | reverse complement strand
ATTCCTGATGTCTCCCAGTTGCACCACAAGATTTGCCAAGATTTGGAACAAAATCAAAACAAAGAGAAGGAAATGGATCTGACCAAAAATGCAAGTACATCATAGATGTTTGATGTTCATGAATAATATGTCAAAAGCAAGTTTCTTGATGATCTCGGCTTCCTCCTTGGATTTTTCCTTCAAGCTGGCGTTCACCAAGGTGGCATCTGAATCCATAGATCTCACAGCCACGCGTCGTCTCCAACTCATCAGGCCCAAAGCCTGGAACTTGGCACGGCTCAGCACCTTCAGCGACATATCTGACGAAGCGACGACTGACTCCTCGCAGACAGTGCCCTCTTCGAGCAAAGAATTACCGAAGTACGATCCCTTGGCATATTCCGACACCTGACCGCAAAACGGTGCACAGTCACAGTCGCCCGTGCTACTGACTTGGAGCGGGTAGCAGTTCGGTCAAGTTCTCGGAATCTCATGGGCCAAAAACTCAAATTCTATCAGCAACTAATTTCGGTAATCAGCATGTACAGTAGGTGTTACTGGAGTGATGAGGTTTCCACAAACAACCAAGACCTCACAAGCTTCATCAACCTTCCTGATCTCTGGCAACTCCGACTTTGTGCTCAGTTTTGGCAACAGCCGCCTCTGGCGCCTCCGTCGCGTCTGGTGGTGTGCTCTCTGTTCTTAGAACATGAGCAGCCCCTTCAGCAACCAGAAACCTTCGGCTGATGCTTCTCGGGCTCATGACAAGCCATGTGGACATGATACGAGTCCCGTGGGTCCAATCAAACATGGGGCAAGAAATGACAAAGCCAGCAGAGTTTCGAAAATGTCTGGTCAAGAGTCAAGATATGTATAAAAAAGCCCATGGGGTATCAGGGGGCATCAATAAAGATAAATCATCTTTCCTGTGGTTACACCAGCATGGCTACGACCATGAAAAAGGTTGCCAAACTGCAAGTGCAAGAGACAGCTCGCTGATACACTCCCCCTCTTTCACAATGACTTCATCTTTCACACAGTTGCGAGTTGTGAAGGCTGCAGCCAAGCGTGGATATTCTGACGGATGCATGTTGGCAAACAAAGGGACATTCTGAATCAGGCTCAGCCCTTGCTGGAAGTCCTTAGCAAACTCAGCTGAGAATTGCTCACTGTGGGGGGAGGGCTGCGGTCTGGGATGGTTCACACATTTGCAAACATGTTGTTATATATTTCGACAATATACATATAAAGTATACATTGTGTGTGTGCGTGCGTGCGTGCGTGCGTGCGTGCGTGCGCACATATTCGTTTGTAATCGATTGTAAAAGAATGGCCCCTGCATGCCCCTGCCAACCCCGCGCAGCAAATGGCAGGCAAAGATCCATGGTCTTCTTCTTGCAGCTGTCCAGCTCAAGAAGCTCCAGGATATTGCTGAGCTTGAGCCTCCCGGCACCTGCGATTTCCACAACTGATTGCTGTATCCATTGTCCCAAATTTGATGCCACTGGATCCCTACAGAAGTGAAAATGAGAATTTCAGACTACTGGATCTATTTGCCAAGTCAACTGGTGAACTGGAGGACGTCAAATGAAAGGCAGGGTAGCCCAAGCACACACAAACACACACAGATCCTACATCGACATCGGCTGATCTACTTCAGGCCAGCAACTCCTGACCAAACGGCACATCCAGCAAAGACAGTGACCGCCGGCTTTGAGTTTCACGTCTTCCCATCAGCAGCGAACACTACTTGTTAAGTTGGTCAAAGCATGTCAAAACGTTAACCTGTCTCCCTATGTCTCCCTATGTCTCCCTATGTCTCCCTGGATTTGTAGCCGCCATGAGCCGCCATCAGCCAAGCATTGCCCCAGGCCCCCCTGAGCCAAGGAACATTCGATGGCTGTCTCCCCTTGGCCGCCGGGGCCATCTTTCAGCTGCGGATTCGCATCCGCTTCGATGAGTGACTTCACCAAGGTCGCTGCGTTGAGCTTCACGGCCTCGTTCAAGGCCAACAAGCTCTGGGGACCTCGCGGAGGCGTGGAAGGCACATGGAGGACGTCGTAAGAATTCTTAAGGTGAACTTCTTAAGCTTCATATGTTGAGCCTAAGATGTTTCTTAAGATGTTTCTTGGTCAGATAGCTGCATCACACATCAAAACACATCAAATCTCGTGAAACGATGTGAAGCTTTGGCTGTGGATGCACGTCACCGGCTGACCTGATCGCACATTGGGGTTGCCCTTCTTGGCCACATCCTGAGAAGACTTCCCAATTCAATTCAAACGAGCGGCTCAACTGAATTCAACTGATCTCAACTGACCAAGGGAACCTAGCGCTTGCCTCCGAATGTAATGAATTCATGAGTTCACATGATTAACAACTCCTGCCGGCTACCAGGGAACACCTGGGGCCCACAGTGCCCACCTGCACGCCAAGATTCCTCGAGAACATCTTTGAGGACGGTGGACGCTCGAAGTTCACGGGACCAGATTTCAGCTCCTCTACGGTCTTTCCTTCTGATGATCACCTCCCACGCTGGAGGTGTTTCTGTGCCAAGAAATTGACGCCATCCAGAGAAGCAGCTGGAGAAGCATCCTTCCTGAGCGGGTGTGGACTTCCTTACAGTGCTTGCAGCTACCCTCGGTCTTTCTTGGCGCTTGGAACAAAGCAAGACCCAGTTGTGATTGCTGCATAGTGCCGCCATCATCCATTCATATCCAATCCCTATCATTCACGATTCATGCTACTGCGAGCTAGGGCTGCCCGTGGGCAAAACTGAACCACCCCAATCCTTGCGGCAAGATGCCCAACACATCACAAAATGTCCATCATATCCCTAAGGCTTGAGCCTCCACTTGCCAACGCGTGAATTTCCCATTCGACAAAACACCACATGCATTCGACAAAGCGGTGGGAGGAAGCTGAATCACATGGAATACATTGCAATACTTGTGCCACTGACACCCCCTGGGCAAGCAATGGCAGCATCTAGCCACTCGATGCTGCGGCACCCGGCCAACACATCCAAGATATCCAAGAGAGCTGGTGCCAAATGACAGTGTTTCCAACAGTAGGCACTAGGTACCCACACACTCTGCAGAGATTGGAAAGACATGGAAAGAGCTGGAAAGATTGTGCCCGGCACCATGCACCGGCATAAAATTCAACGATTTGCCCTTGACAAAGTCGTTTGGAGGTCAGGCTTGAACGAAAGATGTGCAGGCACAAGGAAGAGTACAATAATAGTACATGGGTTTCCCATGGTTTCCCTCAATTTCAGAAGAAAGGAAGCATCACAGCATCAAATTATACTGCTCTTTCGGAACTCTTTCGGATCTTTTTCGAAGCAAGGCCCCTGGAAAACTGACAAATGTCAACAGCAGGCAGTTGCCATCGAGAAACATTTTGCAATCATGTTTCAGGGTAGGCTAGGGATGATTCATATAGGTTTATCATGGCTCTGTGACATCATCTCTGCAGCTGCAGAAGCAAGGCCAATCAACTCTCACCTCTACGGCATGGCTGTACAACGCAGAATTCTTCTCAAATCTCATTGAAACTTCAACCAGCTGTGGTAGCATTGGCGCACCAGAAGCATCCTCATTTAAAAAAACGTGCCTATTCAGTCCAGAAGGTACAAGGACCTTCGAACGATGAACGGATACATTCGTACTGTCACTAAACTACATGTCCATTTTGCCAACATCCAAGGGTTTGCCCTCGCATGATGTCTTTTCTCCAATGATGCAGAAATGTCCATTTCTTTTCATGGCAATTTATACAGTTTCAATTTGAGACTGTCCAGAAATGGTCCGCCCCAAGACGGATGGTGCCCTTGTTGAAAAATAGCTATTTGCGGGTTGGGTGGAACCATCTTTGATGCCCAATCTACCGTCCACCAATCTTTACCATTTGCAACCAGTTTGGGGTCATGATTAATCATAGTTGTTTCATCATCATATCACCATCAGCACCCCTCAACAAACCCTCAAAATCAAAAACCATGAGTTAGATGTTACCAACCGGAACCTCTGACTACCACATGCCACTGCTCACCACAATTTAACATGATGTAACATTATTCATCATCAGCACCTATAACTTATCATTCACCATGAGCTATCGTTATCAATTAAACATGGATTGAGCATCATTCGCAAACCATCAGCTAACCACCAACTAACCATCAGCCAACCACCACCTAACTATGAGTCAACCACCAACTCACCGCGAGTTAACTATCGATCAATCCATGCCATGTCTGACCCCATCTGTGTTGCACTGCCCTCAGCTGTTCACGAAAGGCTTCAGGGCTCCACCGATGTGACGAAGTAGCCTGGCGGGTGCCATTCCTGGACGTCTGATGGTTAGCTTTAGCTTTAGCTTTGATTGATTGATTGATCGATTGATTGATTGGTTTGTTGATTGGTTTGTTTGTTGGTTGGTTGATTGATGGCTAATAAGTTGGATGATGCGTGATAATAGTTGATTGATGGCTCATGCTACTAAATGGTGGTGCATGTGAATTGTTTGAGGTCAAATATTACTATTGTTGACTAAGCGGCGATGGTTAATGACCATCATGATTAATTAACTATCGCTAATGGCGCGTCAATGTTGATAAACCAATGATTAATTTCAGCCTAGGATGGCTCATTGACGCGTAAAAAATGATAGCGAAACATAGTGTTATAATGATGGTTCATCAATGGTCAATGATGCTTAATCATGGTTCCTTGATGGTCAGTGACGGTCAATAGTGCATAGTGGTCAATACTGGCTAGTACGGTTACTCGTCATTTATGGTGAATGATTAGAGTCTATCAATCCACAGAGGGATGTGTGCAAGAGTCATTTAATATGGTCAATACGAGCATGGTTGGTGCTTCTTGGTGTGGATGGTGAGCCATGACCAACGCACGGATATTTGTTGATGGCTAATTGCCGTGACCGCAAAGAAGAACAAACCCGCCGTATGGCCTTTCTTTACAGATGGGGGATGGGGGTGAACGAAAGCTATGTGCATTGTTCGTGTCAAGGGTTATAACATGTTATAACGAGCCAGGTGTTGGCAGCTCTCAGTCGCGACACAGTACACATGCAATTGCTACGTAGTTGAATGTAATTTATTACTTGGCATAGTCTTGGCATCCAGTATCTACATGGCACTTTGGACCTGACCTATCATTATCGGTCATTGATACCAGTCGCGCGGAGGATTCCGCCGCCATATTGAGAGAGCTAAGTTTGCGCAAAAAGATTCAAGATTGGTAGACTTGAGAGGTTGCCATTTGGCAGAGAAAGAGAGAGAGAGAGAGAGAGACAGAGAGAGTGCAGTCTGAGAGAGATGTGTGTGTGTGTGAGTGACAAGGCTAAGTGAAAGAAGCTTGAAAGAGGGAAACAACTTTTTCAGCATGAGCGGTTGGGGCCAAGGACAGGTTTAGTGAGAGAGGTTTGTAAAGATAGATCTGCGATGATCGGAGTATGAGGACGATAGAGATGAGTCAGGGTAGAAGTTTGAGACAGGAAAGGCTGCGCGAGTCGATTCACTGGACAGGAACGAGGCTTGCCCGAGTTTTGAGAAACATGTCTGTTTGACTGTTTGGCAAATTTGAAAAAAGTCAAAAGAAGCTTTAGGTATGCAGTGATGGGAAGTGTGGGAGACAATGGAAAGAATCTGTTGGAGAAGTTGGAGGTATGTGGACACGCAAGTCCAACCTGCATCCAGAGGCGGCGAGATGCTGAGTGTCATTTTTAGTCTGTTGATTTCAAGAAATTGAAATGTCAAAAGCCTAACTTATGGGAGAGTGGTTCGAAGAACGAAGGCGACGAGCGCAAACGATACCAAAAGAACATGCAAAATACATATATGCTGCTTGTAGGCCTGCCACTCCTCCCCAAACACAGCTTATCTTCACCAAACTCAGCAGAACTCAGCTTTCGTCACAAAAAGCATGTCCCCTTCCCCTTCCATCATGATAACAACAGAGCTCCCATATGAAAAATAGGTGAAATGATGTGAAACATAATGACACACAGTTCAATGACCATTCAAAATGCCCAAATTTAATGAATCAATCGGCATTGCGAATCAATCGGCTATGCAATGCATATCCAGCTGGCACCCTGCCTATTGGACATGCTCGCTATTCCACCTTCTTTGTCCCTCGCCTTAGCTGAGAAAGTTGAGAATATTGAGCACAGCGCTGCACATACGACACCATCCATAGGACATATCGTGCCATAGGTGCCATAGACTTCCAGCCACAGATCCATTGAGCAGGTCCAAACACTCTCAATGCTGCTGCTTCGATGTGAGTCATTGATGGTCATTGATGCTTATTGTATGTCATAGTGTTCTTGTCCTAGCCTGCTCTGTCTCTCTCTCTCTCTCTTTCTGCCTTCTTTCCATTGCAATCCGGGGAAAAGAAGGCAGGGGCCTTCAGTTTGGAGACCATGATTTCATCCTCGAAGTGCTGCACGGCAGCCTCATAGTGTCCAATGCCAAAAAATCTTAGGGACTCGCAATGCTGACCCAAAACAGGAGGATCAAAAACATTCGGATCATTTATGATACCCATGAGCATTGAACATTCACGCGTTCCATGAACATGCATGAATTAGATCATGACTTGGCTCCATTACAGGCACCCCCAATGGATCCAAATAGCACCAGCACAGCCTGTGGCATGGTCCCTGCTTCGCTAGTTGTCATGTCAAGCGCAGGACCGAGTTTCCCACCATCTGCTGTGCACCTTGCAGTACCTTGATGGTGGCACGATATGCATCTTCATCCGGCTGCAATCTGGCAGCAATCGCCTGGGGACGTGAAGCATTTAAGACCTATGACTCAATGACCACCTAAGCATTTTTGACCAATCATCGTGACCTATCACCTCTGTGCTGAGAAAATTGTTGAATCTCTGCGCTTCCGATTCGCTGTCCGGCAAGGTGTCGCCTCGTCGAGAATGTCAATGGCCTTGCGCCAATGCTGATCTTCTTCCAGGGACAAAATGGCCTCCCGATAGGTCGCAATGTCCTTGGCAGCCGCATGGGCATGAAATTGAACTAAGAAGGTAGAGAATGGATGAGAATGGCCATATGCGGGCTGGTAAACATGTATCGATTCTCTTTAAATTACATATATATATATAGATGTTTTTTTTTTCAAATTCCTCTCTATGTACACATATAAATGAAAATATAGCTGCATGTTGAACATGTATGATGGCGTGAATCCTCAAGATTTCCGTTTTGCCAAACTCTGCTTCAGCGTTGCTGAGCCATGTACGGCTTGCAATCGCGAGGCCTTGCACTCGACAGGGGTAACTTTGCACTGCTGTGGACGGCGAAAAATGGCAGTTTCTCAACCTAGTAATAGAAAAATGGTTGGTTTATGCTGGTTTGTGTTTAGTACTTTAAACGGTTTATTTCCCCCACATCATCCAGTGATAAAAAATCATTTTTCGTAATAAACCTATACATAAACCCTCAAACGTTGACCCGAGATCCTCAGAGTTTTCAGCACACCCGAACTCAAAGTCTGTGCAGCACCTGCATCCCCTCCAGCAATCCCAATGACAACCTGCACTGAAAGGGTGTTGCCAGGAAGCGTGCGTTCATGAAAGGGGGAGATTGCGTAGAAATAGTGAGAAAAATCTAGTCAATACCTGTCAATGCTCAAGTTTTAAGCCGTTTTTTGGAGGGATTTTGATCGGCATGGTTAGGCAACAAATCACATTCCATCAACAGGACAAGCGGATCACAAACTGGTGCCTCCAACGACCGTCTGCCTGAAGGACAGATACAGCAGCAGTGTAGGTAGGCCTACGCACTTGACGAGTGACGGGGAATTGATGGGAATTGGGGATATGAGAGAATTCAGGAGCGAGTCGAAATGCCAACAAGGGTTTCAGCCTAACTCAGCAGAGCTGCTGCTCGTTTCCAAACAAAAGATCTGGGATCGTTTCTGCGGCATCAATCTAGCGGTATCGGTTGAGAAGGGACCTTTTGCCCATGACATGATCTCCTCCAAGCAGGTTTTAAAGATGTTCACAGCTTGTGCAACCGTGCACTACCCCGTTTCTGATGGCAGTCGCCATCGCCGCATTTTTTTGACATCATACCTGCCCCACTCGTCTCCATGCAGGTGTCTCTTCAGCGCACACTGGCTCTGTACATGGCTCGCAGTGCAACTCAGTCGAGCATCTTCTGGGAGAGGGGACCTGAGTTCCTTGGAGAACAAAAAAAGATGGTGGACTGAGGAAGAAAATGGAAGAAGTCAACAAGGGATGTGTAATTCTCCTGTTGCACCGGGAGTCAATCATCACTTTTGTTCTTGCCTTTCTTGCCCTATCAGCAGGGATACTTGACTCGTGCAGGAAGCAGAAGACTACAATGCTCAAGTAGAAAGCCAGCTGAACATAGCTGAACCCTCAAATGCGCATCACGAGAGGCGGTCCTTTCCCTTACCTTTGCCCTTCTTTCCTTTGCCATCCTTTCCTTTGCCCTTCGGATTATCGAAGGCTTCCTTCAATTTCCTCTGCGCCAGATAAGAACACAGAGAATCGGAGTATTGCGGTCATTGCGGGCATTTGCCCACATGAGACTGGCATGTTTCAGGACTCCGGGGTCCTATTCGTCTCTTCCCAATAAGCTTCCTCTTCTTCTCCTTCCAAGAGGGCAATTTCCACCGTTGCACCCTGCACCTGGGTCTTGCCGGCGCAGGTCCCATGGTATCTTCGTGCTATCCCCGGGCTGTCCATCCATCAATGTCCACATATCCCTTGGATTCCCTAGGTCATACGACATCAAATGATAAATGTAGGTGAGTGATGGATAATAGTGAACGTGCCTTTCAAATGTCGCAGTAGATCGATCATTGGACGATCTCTCATACACAGCCTGATGGTTCACCAGACTTCCAAGCCATCATCAACCAGCTGATCAACCATCAACAAATATCAACAGATCATGTATATCAATTCAACAGATAATCATCATGTGTGACTTTTGCTGATCATGTTTCATTCCGGCAAAGATGAGCAGCTGCACTCCTTTTACTGAACTTGCTTAAGTGGTATGGAATTGTCATGGCTGTCGAAGTATTAACATCACTAAACCGTAGTATTCGCAGGGATTCCACCACAAACGCGACACAACAACCGGAGGCAGTAGAAGCCCAGCTATGACCAGCTGCTGGGGTTTACTGATCAACAAGACCTGGCTGCCCATGAATCAAGCTGTTAACCACCGTTCACCTGTAACAACCTGCGGCATGGCAGCATCGACGAGGCGTATTGGCTAATCAATCGGCCAACCCCTCATCAATCAGCTCATCAGCCATCCTTGAACCTGGTTCCTAAGCAGAAATAACCTATCATTGATCATTGACCATCCTCATCACTGAATCCTTCCTTTACAATCTCATCAGGACATTCAACAATCATTACGTGGTTCAACATTAGCCATTATCAGGCATGATCACTCGTTAATCAGCATCACAAATGACAAACTAGCACTAACAATTCACAACTACCATCATTATCAATGATTATCCCTCCAGTCATCAAGGATTACCTGACTCTCCGTCCAATCTCATCAACCAGTACTGACAAAGCGTGATGAAAGAACTAAGCTTCCAAGCATGGAACTTCAATAATCATGGGGCACCTCCCCAAAGGCGTACCCCCCAACAATGAGGGTGCAACAGGGTGCAACTTAAGGGGTAGCCACCATCAACATCCATCATTACCAAGGGCCTGCTGGTTCTCATGTGCCACCTCTCGCGGGCGCCTCTGCCCCGTTCAGCGCGGCCACAGCTCCAGAGGCGCCCTGCTGGAGAGGCGCCAAGCTGCTAAAATGGCAGGTCTCATGGGAGGAAATGCATTTTTTTCCCAACCAATTCACCAATTTTGGCGCGAAAATCATAGAACATCACCATTTCTGATGGAAAAAATATGTCAGGATGGGATTGACCCCAAAATCGATGGGTTTTTCCGGTTTTTCCCACTAAATCCATCGTTCAATTGTTTGCCGGGGCATCATGACACATTTGGAACCACTGGGCATGACATGAGCGGAACCCATTAGCCACTATGGCGCACACATAAAGTGTGAGCACCAGGGGTGCATCCTCTCAACAATTCGGGGATCCTATGACCAAACCTGGCGACTGGCAGTGCCAAGGTATCCAGGTCGGTGCCGCCATGGCCTCTGGGTCTGCAAAACGACAGCGAGCTGTCACAGGACCTCGCCATGGCTGAAGGGATGTTAATCGGTTCGCCTTGGTACCAGTTGGGAAACGGTTGGGCTGAAACCTCAATCTTGACCCATAAATACCAATAGCACAGGGAAAGCATCCCTAAAATGTGCAACTCCCTCCATGTTGGTGAAATTTCAATCGCAACTGCCAATTTTGCATGCATAAGTACGAGTCGTCATAGAGGTACACATGCACACGTGCACACAATATTCATTGATTCATGTGCACGTGTGTGCATACATACACAAACAGTATCAATGAAACAACGAAGAGTTCCTTCCTGCAAAAAGGAAACAACTCAAGCCTTGTAGGTGTCAGAACAGGGCCTGTTTGTCGAGACCAACTCACCCGGTCGTTTTACGACCACTGTTCAATTGCAGCATCTCAATTCAGAGGCTGCGCACATCTTTTCAGTCCAACACGTCAAATGAGCAGGTGAAACATAAATTAATATAACTCAGCTGTCCCTTCAGCTTCAGCACTCTTTGTTTCGGTATTAGCTTGAAACCTGGAGGATGAACATAGATGAAAATAGCAGCTACCTGATGCAATTAGCCCACTTGTGGTTTGACCATTATGTTTGACCAGCTTAAGCAGCAGCCTCTCAAGAGTTTCTTGGGTCCACACTCTCCTCCTCCTCTTCTTCTTCTGCTTCCTCTTCCTCCTGGTGGGAAGGCCTGGCCCTGATTATGACGGTTTAGAGAGCCCTTTGATGAGGGTTTACCCATACCCGCACATGATCAGTTGTAAGCTGAGGAGTTCTCACATCTTGCAGGAAAATGTTTGTGTGTGTGTGAAACAAATGTAATAATGAGGTACATACTGTTATGTATTATTGTTTGCAGCCCTGGCTGAAGAGTTGAGGTCAGGTCGCATGTGACCCAAGATCCAAGCACGCGCACCACAACCCAACGGGGATGGCGCTCCCACGGTTTCCTTGTCTCCTTCTCCTTCCTCCTTCTCAGCTGACTCCTGGGAAGACTAGCTCAATGACATAATGTTAAGCTGACATGAGCGTAGGCCTGACCAATCGCCTACTCAGCGTGGTGACAGGATAAAAGTGGAAGTTCCGCCCCGCTGAAACCCTAGTAAATAGATCAGCAGTCAAACTAGCGACCTTTGGTCGAGAGCTGGATCTACCATTAACAAATTCATGCAATGGTGCTCTACTAAACGATCAACGCGAGCTTTTCCACGCAGGGATGGTGGCGGTCACGCCCCGGCTGGAGCACGTTTCAAGCTATTCACGCCACGGTGGCATTCTCTGGGTCTGCTTTGCAGTACTCCACCGGTTGCCTCACAACACATGGCGCCGGTGATTTCGGAGGATTCCACTGGGTAAATCGACTTCAAGTGATATGACCATGTCTCACCAAGCTGCTCGGCAGTCCGCATCACCACTGCGACTGCGTTTGCGTGAGCATTCCCAGAAAGCAGCGCGCTTTCTGACACCTATGCGGACACAGCTCCAAACATGGCGTGACAATCATGACACGTCTTGACAGCCCAAAGGCCTTGTGTTCAACGAAGACCATTTTTTCTCCTGGGCCCCACGAACAAATGATTGATCCCAACAGCAGCGCAAACATGGGCAAACTGTGGATTTCCACGTGTTTTCCATTTCCAACTGTGGATCCCAAACTTGGAAAACATGCGGGACGACTTGGCAGAAAAATCGGAGATCAATCCATCCGTGTTACGCACCTGGGCAGAGGCCAATTCTGCGCACAAGGCCTGGAGCTCCTGCAGAGGGGAACTTCAAACTTTCTGCAATGCCAAATGACCTCAATTGATCGCCTGATAAACCAATCAATGAACCAATAAGTATAAATAAATATGTATTATCTAAATAAACAGAATAAATAAACAAACAAATAAATAAATATATATATATATATATATATTGGTGTGTATATTATAATATCCAAAAATCATGGTTAACTGATGTGACTTGATATGACTTGATTGATGGTGTCCTCTATTGTTACGGTTAGGGGGATCATTAGCCGCAATCATTAAGTATAATCATGGTTCACCATCCAATGGCTTCCTGAGCTCACTTCTTACAAGAAAACTGTTGTGTTTCTCTGTCCCGCCTTGGATGCAGCAATCTCCTCCCCATGGGCCGTCAGGAACAATGACAAATACGCCTGCACCTGGGACCCAACACCATCCACCCAACTGGATCGGCTGAGAGGTGGGATACACTGGGATACCATGGCAACAGCGGGGTGGACCCTCCCAGTAAGCATCGTAGCATATCTTAACCATGGTTACCCCATATTGCTAACTTACTGGAGACATCGACATCTGTCCATCGAATGGCAACCTGCAAGCTGTGGGCACCTCGTCTGCAAAATGCGATTGCATGACGTGGTGGAGAAAGAATCTCAGACCTGCACAGGCACCAGCGAGCAAAGGGGCTGAGCACCTGAGGGTGCCATGAAGGTGCGACGAAACACATCATAACACAAGGCCTTTCGAAGGGCACAAGACATCCCCAAGTAGTCTGCTAATCTTCTCATTACTTCTCGCTTTCCCAGCAAGTCCCCACCTTCTGCCAGCTCCTCCTCATCTCCACTCGCCATGGGGCCGATTTGCTCCAAGGCCAAATGGACACCAGATGGGGTTTGGGACTTCAGAAACTCCAGAGCTTTGTCGTAGCGCTTCTTCCGCAACATCGTCTGGAAGGGCAAGCCTTAAGGTCTCACACAGCGACCCAAGATGACCCAAGAACGGGAAACATCGTAAGACATGACATGATCATACATGATCCAAAGTTCAACTGTGGAAGAAGGTGCCATCCAAGTCGCTAGCTGCACCATCATTGGCCTTTGTGAGCTCTTCGAAGAGGGAAGGCCTCGCCGGTTCGACTGCCGCATCATTCTCCTCCTCTCCCAAGGGTGCTGCGAAACGGGGTGTCACACCTTCGTGCGCCGTGGGCAGGAAGAATGGTGCGTTGGGCAAGGGCTTGGGCGGTTCTTTGAGTTTATTGCGTTCCTTGACCAAATCCAGATGCAAAGTTGCCAAGACTTTGGCAGGTGGGACGTCTGACAACGTCAGCAACGATGTATCAAGAGGTGTGGTGGAGGATTGGCCAAGGCTGGGCGTGATATGGTCATCTTCCATCTCTTCGGCAGAGTCTTCTGCTTCACCATCCTCTGGGGGCCCAGGTTCCTCCACGTTGATTGGAACTTCAGGCTCTGGGCGCAGAAGCGGTGCCGACAGCGATGGATCAAACAGGAACCTCAGTAAGTCACACGTTGCTGGCCCAAGGTATTTGAAGGTGACTAGCTGGAAATCAATGAGATCACTCATTTCATGACATTTCCATTTACAAGTAGGTGCTATGCACAAAGTAGCTTTTCACGATTTCCCCCCGTGAAATCTCCAAGCAACTTGTTGGCCCAAACCTGTATGGCATTGTTCTTGGCATGGCTGGTCAGCAGGTAGGCCCCACTGGGGCTGAAGCAAAGCCCCAAGGCCGGCTGTGCAAAAATGAAGGCGTCAATGCACCGCGCTGCTGGCAGGTCAAAGACCCGCAGCCCACCATCGCAAAGGGACACAGCCAACCAGCGGCCGTCGGGGGCGAAGGCCAAGTCAGTGGCTGGGACTCCGCAGTGGAAGCTACGCACCACGGATTTGCTGTTCAAGTCACAGATGGGCAAACTTCCATCGCCCAAACACACAGCAATCAAGGCGCCAAAATCTCTCATCAAGGTGCAACTGGAGCCTTTGGCCAAGCTGATTTCTTCCAAGAATTCGTGGGTGCCGAGTTTCCACAGCTTCAAACAGCAATCCTTGGGGTGTGATGAGATGGACGCCACCTGTGCATTGTTGGTCACTATGATGCCACACACCCGTCCATGATGTGCTTTGGGAGGTGCTGCTGGTGCCTTTGACGTGGCCGATCTCCGTGCAACCTGCCGGTGGATGATGGGAATGATGAGAATGTGACATCATTAAACTGATAAATCCATGTCAATTAAGCATGCATCCCCTTGTATATATATATATATAACATTATATAACTATATATTTAAAAAAACCATGGGATTTGAATCCAGGTCTTCAAGTTGTTTAGATTGTCGTATTGACATGGAGGCGATGCCGTGCGACTCTACCTCTCCGCACGTTCATAGACTCGCTATTAGACTCTCAGAAGCTACATCGCAAGCTGCTAACCATCATTGCTAGGCCCTTAGGCCAATCTTCGCAGGACCCTTGTTGACTGATTCTCGGGTGTGAGGTGATCAGCAAAAAACCTATTGGTTCGAATTGTCTCGCGACAGCATCCACCGATGCTTCGTCTCTTGTGCAAATGGAGACGGTAACAGCTGCGCAACTGCGCCATGCGTTTTCGTCGCCATGACCGGCGCCTTGACACCAAAGGAGTCGGGATCCTGTTCACCCTCGGCCATCTTGGGAATGTTGCCCCGATGGAGTCCCGATTGGACATTGAAGCGGTGCAGCGCGCCGTTCTCCAAACCCAACACGCAGTAGTTGCCACAACTGCTGACCTGGCAGCTGGTCAATTCACACTCGGTGCCAAGTCCTTGCCTCCACTCAGCCATTTAACGGTAATGGTCAAGGACAACCACCAGTAATGGCCCATGAATGGTCAAGAAATCCTACCCGTGACCATTATATACCAGTAAGAGTTCATGAATGGTCCAAGAAACCCATTCTGCGAGGAACGTTAGCATCGTCACCCATCACTGAGCACCTTCACCATTGATAATCAATAAGAATCACCTAAAATCAACCATCAAAATGGCCAATGAACTTTTCTGCTCCAATTGAATTTCCAAGGAACTGCCACTGCAGAGACCGCGCTTCCACCATTCAACTCCACTGGTGGAGTCAGGACAGTTGTGGACAGCGCCTTGCGAGGTCGGAATAGACTGCGAACAGAAAGGATGCCAAAAGGCTTTTGAACAGTGGCAGCCAATAAACGTTGATAATAAAATGAGTGGCTTATAAATGCTTATAGATTATAACTTTTTAGTTCAAAAAAACAGTTTAGTGAAGGGTTCATAATACCAATGGCCCGTCGTTGATGATGATAAAAAAATAATCGAAGGTGGTGAATGTCAGCGAAAGAACTAATCAATCACGGTCGGTGGTGGGTAATCCATTTGCTAGTAACCATGCCCGTGTCTACGACGGTTGGCGGTTTGCCTACAAATGGTGTTGTCGATACGGATCTTGAAAGGTCTCTCATTAACCTTCATTAACTACAAATTGTGAATGTTTTGTTCTTGTGCCTCTTATAGTGTCCCAACTGTCCCCTTGGCGATGTGATGCAAACCTGACAGATGCGCCTGATTGAAAGCTGACCAAACCATCGCGGAGTGCATGCCATTGTGCGCCGTGACAACACACGGCCAGTCATAGTGACGCACCTGG
This sequence comes from Symbiodinium kawagutii, assembly GCA_009767595.1. Lineage (NCBI taxonomy): Eukaryota > Dinophyceae > Suessiales > Symbiodiniaceae > Symbiodinium > Symbiodinium kawagutii. The sequence continues at coordinate 234,184 of VSDK01019775.1, read as the reverse complement.
CACGCCGCTACGTCAATCACCGGGGGCAAGGCCCTGTGAGATCCACCCTCCAAAGCTTTGGAGCCCATCTTCTTCAGAGAGCCCTGAGAATACTCCTCAGAGAGGCTTGGAATGGACCTGGAATGGTGGATCTTCGTGGGCGAATGCTGGTGATATCTGTTAGATACAATGGAAATAATGGTTGTACCTCAGAAAATTGCTGCAAAACCTGAAGAACTGAAATCATCGAAGCCAGATTTCCACTCAGTGCTCTATAGATGTTTTAGTCAACTGATTCCAGTGCTGATATTGTTATCTCATCCAAGGCGCTAGATTCTGCTGGTCCTGGATGAAGGAAATCTTGGACAGGAAGCCGTGGCCATGAAAGCCACCTCCCACAATCAGCTCGCGATCACCTGCAGCTACGGCTTTGAGAACGTCTATGTGTCACGAGGTCAACCTAGCTATCGTAGCTCATCCAAATCCCAAACTGTGACCGAAGAATCATATGAATCGGCCGTCCTTCATGGGCCCAAAGGCCCAAACATGTCAAAATTGTTCACTTCAGATACTCATTCGCACCCTGGAATATCCATGACATTATCTGACTGCAAATTTCTAACGTGAAGGATGTGAAATTGTAAGCCCCAGCACTGCCACCCCACCTTCCCCGTAGAACTGAAGTCGACGGGCCGGACCAGGGCACCCACAACGGCCCTTCCTTGGGATGGAAACATATGGAAACGCTTGAAGCAATGCAAATGTGTAGCGACAGCGGCATGTTCTTGACATTGAGCCCAAACTGAGGTTGTGAGAAAACCCTATTGTAAATCTAATGACATCCTCTCCGCCTTGTTGTGCCATTTTATTCCTCATCCTTTTACAATACAACCTGCACGCAGCATGATATCAGACCACATTCGCAGCAAAAACACAAGAAACGGTGCGGCCTGCCAAATAAATCTCTATTTACGTTTACTCTGTCTCTACGTGCTGTACGTTGGGGCGTTCCGATCTTTCTTTCCCACTGCTGAACGAAAATAGCGGTGACACTGCGGAGAGTCAGTAGAATTTGTACAAATGGGAACTGATGTGGAAAGTCCTTTTCGGAAAAAATGTCCTTATCTTTTTTGTTATCGTTTTGCTATCGTTTTGGGTCCGTATGTTCGATACATCAGAAAAGCTGCTAGTATAATTCAAGCAAAGATGAGTTTGTTATCGTATTTTAATTCCTTATTGTTTTACAGCTTACAGTGAATGGAAGCAGTTTTGGCTAAGTGCTGCATGTCTGTACTAAATCTTATATCATTGATGGTCTTTTTTAACTTCCTCAACCGGCATCATGAAGTGCAAACCAGTGCGAAATTGCACATGCACCCAGGAAGCGTGCGCTTGAAAGTCACCATTCCAACACTCCACCAGCCCTCTCATCCAGAACCATCTGGAAATCTCCAAACATTCTGTTGGACCAGTGGCAAATATCTGGACATCCCATCCGCTGTGTCAAAGATCCACATCTTCACCTCAGTGGATGCCCAGCTGAGACTCGGATACATGAGAAAAGGCATCTGCTTTAGCAATTGCTGGGCCTACGTTTCGGCATTAGTGAACAAACTCCAACCCGCATTAGCAGCACAAACCCGGTCAACTTTTATGAACTACCATCAACCATCGTCATCAACGTGTCAGCATTGCAAGCCATGATTAGCATCATCAGATAGTATTGAAATGTACTGAATAAATGTGTAGAAATATCTGCTTCAGAATCCCATCACGCATCCTTAAAAAGCTCCCATTGACGCTGGTCATCTCTTGGTTTTATGCCGCTACCGTTTCCTTCACCAAGGCAGCGGCCGCATTGTCGTTGCTGCTGGTGATCCTCGGTTTGGAAGTCTGCACAGGTCACAGCTGCATGCTCTCTCCAACTATTTCTGGTTGGTGGTTTCAACCCCTATGAAAAATATGAGTCAAACAACCAGTTGTTAAGTTAATAAACTACTAGGGAAAATGATTTGCTTTGCAGAGATCTGTAGAGATGCTTTTGGAGAGAGCATGCGGCAGCTTTGTGGGGACTTGGCATTGTTGGCTCACTGGTTTGAGGTCTCAGAATCTCAATCCTGCAGCTCAAACTCAGAACAGCCACAACTATCCTGGCACAGTTGTGAGTCATCTGGCCGCCAGCCCAACACACACTGAGCCCCCAGATCTGACAGGTGACAGGAGTGGTTCCTTCGGCAAGAACTGTGCCGCTGTGATGGGCCCACCATGAGCTTCGCGCAGGTGATGCATGCGACGCTTCTCCAAGTCCCAAACGATGAAGTCACCTGGCCACAGGAGGCGAGAGGGCAAGATGTCTATGCGCTGTGGTTGTCAATGGTCGGCACGGCACATCCTCTTTTAGCACTTGGAATATCCTGGAATGGGCCAATTCCTAGCCATGAAAGAAAATAAGAAAGAAAAAAACACCTGGCATGTGCAGGAAGTAGTCCTCAATGATCACATGGCAAGGCTTCACGCCGGGGATTGCCGTTTCTACGACAAAACTACTAAGCTGCCACCTCATCCCCATCCCATTGCCACCTGTGGGTGCTCCGCTGACCAGCTGGGGCATTGAGCCATCATCACTTCTGAAGGACAAACAGGTGACTCGGCCTTGTGCCTGTTGCAACTCCTGAGTGGGAGCCACTTCTTATCATCTCAAATTCTTGGCAAACAGCATGGGATTCCATGCGAACTCGTGGGAATCCATGAGGCGTGAAAAACCATCACCATGGAGGTTTTGCACACACATTTCCATAAAAATGTCTTTAAAAAATCTAAGTGTAACTCTTTCTCGCTCTCTCTCTCTCTCTCTGATAAACATCAACCAAAAAATGGGAAGACCCAATGTCCCGTCCAAGCTTCAAAGAGAACTCGATCTTCCCGGACATTCATCAGCACAATGCGGCCAGTGGCAAAGCCAACAGCTACTACATCCAAGGCATTTGCCTCCTTCATGGTACTTATGGGGGCCCCTTCAGCAGTTGCGAGGCACTGGAAGGTATGTATCCGATTCATGCTGCGAATGTTCCAGAGCTCGAGTTGGCCGCCAGATCCTCCCACCAAAACCTTATTCAAGTAGGTGGGCGGATGACAAATGCAGCTCACATCTCCAAAGTCCTTACCCAGTTTGGGTCGGCCCAGGGGGCTCAAAATGCACTTGCCGCTGGCATCTTCGATGCTGGTCTCAGCATCTAACTTTCCAATGTCTGACAATTGCCACAGAATAAGCTCATGATTTGCAGCTGAGAGCAGATAGGTGGATCCCACAGCAGACAGGACAGTGGCTGAGCCATGGTGTCCACGAAATCGACCAACTTCCGTAAGTTTGTGCCACACGACAATGTCCAGTTTCAATGCAGTAATAATCGTCTCACCAACTGTCACCAACGCACGAACCTGTAGAATCAGAACCCGGGAGCCAAAACCCAAAAGCATCAAAGTACATCAAATGCTACAAACATGATATTATGATATTGCAAACTATTGCCACATATGGCAAGAAACTTGAATCATGTCATGCAATTCCCCAGGCCTTCTCATTGAAGCGCGGACCTATGTATGCCAGTCGCAGCTTCTCGCAGTCGAACACTTGAAACCCTCGTCCGACACTCACAGTGAGGAAGGAAGTATCTCCGAGGGGTTGCAAGGAGAAGGGTAAACCTCATACATGGGCCAGACATGCCAAGAGATGTCAAGAGGATGGACACAAAGCATGAAGCGCTTGCAATGCCACTATACAGATTCCACTACCAAGAAAGCCGGGCAAAGCTTTAGGAAAGGATCCAAAAACTGTTTCAAAGGATGTTTGTTGCCGGAGCGCATGCTGTGCATGTAAAATGTTGCTCGAGTTGATGTCAATCTCCGTTTCATCCAGTGATGTGTTTGGATCTTCTTCTTACATTTCTTGAGCGGTCCAATTGTCTCTCGGTTCGCTGATTGGTCCATATCTCATCATTCTCTCATCAACTCAACCAATCAATCAAACAATCAATCGATTCATCTATCTATTACCTAGCTATCTAATCTGTCGACCTGCCACTGCTTCCCATCTAGCCTGATATAGTCTGCGAGCCGACCAGAATCTGATCTAATTTGTGTTTGACTGCGCCCTAATCATATGCCATAATCTTTCTCCAAGTCTAATCTCATGTAATGTTTCAGTAAGGAATTGATGTGCCTACCTCTCTACTTACCTGCGGACCTTGCTTCCTGTTCATCTAGGTACCTACCTGTCTTGAACAGGCCATATTCACTATCTGGTACGTACATTAATGTGAAAAAAGTATGCATGTTTTCTATTAATTTGTCTGTCTATCCGTCTGTCTGAATCGGTCCATCTATCTTGTACATCACAAGGTTATGAGCCATCTGCATCATGAAATCTCCACCGCTTTGGATGCAGAACAAATGCATCACCGTGGGTTAGCTTGCAAATGTTGTCAGTCCCGATTTCGCCAAAACTCCAATCCTCCCAATTTGTAGAGGTTTCCACAACCAACAACAGGCTCTGTTCGGCTCTGTGGGGTTGTCACCCCAAAGGGTCAAATGGGTGGAAAAAAACTGCAAATCACTGCCCTTGCGCAATTTCCATCAATTGCCTACGACTATGTGCTACTGGCCATTTGAGATATGAGTCCGTGACTGGGAAGTTTTCACCGTAAACTGCCTTTGCTTCTGCTTGGTTTCAATGGTGTCACCACTGTATAGCTTCAGAGCCACCTAATAGCTCCTGTGAAACATCATGAAGCATCATGAAACATCATGAAACACCATAAGGCCGGCACTGTCGATCACCGCCCCAATGGACCGCACTGGTCGAAAAAGGGCGCTTTCACGAGCACGAAGTGTGGAGGCCACTGCATTGCGGCTATGAGCTGCACTGGAGCGTTTGGCCACTTTCAATGGCGGCCTAGCGGTGCAGATCGGTGCAGTCTTGCAACTCGGATCCAATATTTTCAGAATCCTTTCGGGGCGAGCACTGCGGCAAAGAGCAGCAAAGAGCACTAGGAATCTAAGGAACACATCAAACAACCATTCAAACACGGATAGATCAATAAATCAGCCATGATGATCATTTTTCTTGATAGTCATGTTCATCGATCATCAGAATCATAACCATAGTCATCATCTTCTTCTGCTTCATCTTCATCATCATGATCATCATGGCAATCAGCATCATTTTGATATATCATGATCATACCTTGAAAGCACCATTCCGACGCACATATGACAGCATTTGACTTCCAGCAAAGTATGCGTTTTCCTCGCATCTTGTGATCTAATTTAACATTACTTACATTCTTCTGTCTTCCCCCAAGGCTTCCGCGCACCAGGGGCGATTTGCCGTTGCTTCTGCAAAGTCAGTGACTTTTGATACAGTGAGCTTCCGCAAAGTTGCTGTGATTTGTTGGATTTCTGAAAATCATCGACACGATGCGGAGGAAGAATTGCTGGAGGATCCAGAGCAACATTGGGCAACAAGGACACGATTCAGGTGCAACATGGTGCAACCAATCATGGTTACAACAAAGACTTCTGGTCACCCTGGTCAAATTGGCAGCGGAGGCCCCTTCGCCAGCTTTTGCAAAAGTTGCGCAGGTTTTCCGCAGATTTCACCCTACGAAGACCTGTTTTCGAGTAGATCATTATAGATCGACATTAGGTTCTGGACAAAATTGAACAAACTGAATCAATTCAGCTCCTACTTGTCGTGTAACCTTCCATGATATGACTTCCTTGAGACTTTGGCTGGTACATGATGATGTTGCAAAAGAAGCCGCCAAATATCTCCAAATTCAATGCTTGTCACCCATCTCTTGTGAATATATTCCTCTTGTAAAGAAATGAGCCCACTCAGGCGAAGCTTCCACGACAGAAACGCTTCTGTCTAGCTTTCCGGGCTTGAAGAGTTCGAACATTATGCATGAGAACGCCCTCAAAACCTCCAAGAAGATTGGCAATATGAACCATGCCTGAGAGGGTCCCTTCAATTACAAGTACCTTCCCTATCCTTCCCTAAGCATTCCATAGAATCATTAGACCATTCACTGCACCCTCTCGGATTGCTAGGGCTGGGACTCTCTTGTCGCGCTCTGGCTGGGCTTCGTCTCGCCCTCATCCTGCTGCTTCCGCCAGAGTTTTCGGCCGATCATCAGCAAGCTCCGCCACAGGTCAGCTATCCATCAGCCCTCCCAGCTTTGCATCTTGGATGGTAATGTGATGCAGTTGAAAGTTGAAAGTAATTAGCTGGGCTGCTCTGCCAAGACTTTTCCTTGCTGGGGAACTGCTCCCATAGGTCTTGCATCAGAAGATTTCTGGATCATCGTCTGAGATTTGTGGGGATGCTTGAGCCAAACTCTCGTTGCAGTCAAGCAGGGATACTTGAGCCGAACTGTCGTTGCAGTCAAGCAGTGTAGAAAAACTATGAAGCACAGCGGCATCTTAAATCTACAAAGCACCCCACAGTCGCTGGGTCCTTGTCCTCGGTCTTGGCCTTCTTCTGAGGAGGCTCTTTGGATCTCTTTGGTTGGTTCAGAAATTGCAAGAACTTCACCTCCAAAAAAAGGTGAACTTGGATCAAGGGCAGATCTAGTTCAGGCTAGAGCTCCAAGGACGAAACCTCTCATCCCGCGTCCCATGACAACAGGCGGCCCATCCCAACAAAAAGTTTCAAACTGCTGATGAATCCACTGCTACTTGGTTCATCCTGTTTGGAACATGCGAATCTCGTCCCGGTATTCATGGTTTGTTCTGCCATCTAAAGCTCACAAAGAAGTCTCACTGAGTGACCTGCCTTGCCGCAACCATTTAGAAGTTCCCTCAACCTGCGTACGGGTTCAGAGAGCCATGAAGGGAGCAACGCTCGGCAACTGACAAATGCAAGCCCCTTGAAACTGCCAGAAGCCCAAGGTGCAAATCCCTCAATCGGTTTGCAGCCTTGAGACTTCTATAGACTTCTCATCTAAGGTGGGGTTTTCTTTGCAGGAAGGTGCACTTGGTGCAAGGCACCATATTTTATGCAATCGACATGGCTCCACAAAGTGCATGAGCAGCAAAGGTAATCGCTGCAATGTTAGTTTCCCTGCCACACTTTTTTCCAAAGGTCAGTCCGGGCCCGGCCTGCCGTAGTTTACGTTGGGTGGCAGGCCTTTGATGTCCTAGGCCCACGGTACAGCAGCGTCTACATTCTACACCGGCAAGTGTTGCCTCGAAATTAGCTCCGCGCAAATGATGCAAACAATTTTGTCATTATTACCTATCATCAGCCATTATCACCCATTATCACCCATTATCACCTATTATCATCTATCATCGCCTATCACCTGTTATCACCTATTTATTCTCTTTAATATCAACCATCAATCAGCTTCTTTCCCATTGGTTGTGGCCATTGGGAACCCCCCAGCTTCGTGGGCAAACGGGTGCTTTGACATCGGCGCAAGTCAAACAGCCCGCTGCTGATAACTGACATAACTGGGCCACGTGGCCACAGGGCCTGGCATCTGTTCTTCACAAAAGGCTTCACAAAAGGCTTCGCCACTGCTTTTTATCATCCTGAATCATCCTAAAAATACTCATCATTTCCAGCCGATCCATAGTCGTCAAACATCGTTAGTCATGATCAATCAATTATTCTATTTTTACATTGCATTCTGATTTTTCATGCATCATCAAGCACCATCATCATTGTCAGGCATGCCTAAATTACTATCAACCGTTGTTGATCATGATCACCAGTGATGCGGCGGTTCTTCCCTTCAAGTGTAAGAACCAAGACCCCGACTACCACACAGCCTCTCACCATTTCCTCAGGTTGAGATTTATCAAGAGACAGAAGGAGCTTTCCACAAAATGCTGCACAGTCCAGTGGAAATGGATCCAGTTCTGTCTTGGGTTGGCATCTGGAGACCACTTGGCTCCACACGTGCGGCTCGAAGACTCTCGGCTCGGGAGGAGGTCGTTCTTCACGATTTCGCTTCTGCCCTTTCTCCTTCTTCTCTTCCTTAGTCCAGTGGCGCACGAGTGCTCACCACACCAACCTCCCACATGCGGCCTGACCTGGGCCCATCTAGGCCCCCTGCTGGAGGCACAGCCACCAAGCCGGCAGTTCCAGAGGCAGCTTGCGCAGATGCCCCGTTGGAACTGCTGGTCCCGGGGAAAATGACACCGATGCCTAGGTTGGGGATACCCGTCGGCGATCGGAGATTGCAAGGCCTCACATGCCTCTGAATCAAAAAAATTGGAACAACATTTTTGCAAAGTGATGCTTATTACCAATATTTCTTCAATGATGATCGCGATATATAGTTTCAACAACTTGAAAGTCACCAAATGCCACCAGGATTCTTTTGCCAGCGCTCACCTGCCCATGTGATTTGCATGGGATTTTCCATTGAGGTGTGACAAGGGCGGCTGGCAACTGCTCAGAGCATCTCAGGATTTGCAGCTGAGCCACACCCTCCTCCGACCTGACTCCGGCTGATCTGTTTTTCTGCTTAATTCGTGCTTAATTGGAAGGCTTACTTCATGATTCATGCGGGTCCAACGCTGAACTAGTGCTAAGTTTACCATCAATTGATAGCTAGTGAGTCAGATTGGTTATGGATCTGTCTGGTAATTGATGCTTAAGCTTTGTCATTTCAGGATTGGAGTTGCACCGGCTCACAGATCTGCAATTCTCAGGCGCCGGCCCATCGACCGCAACACTGATGAAGCATTTGTTCTTGAACTTGTCCTGAGTGAAGTGCCACTGATGGGTGCCACTTGAAGGATGAACTGGTTCAACAAGGTGCATGCAGTGCAAGCCAACCAGCGGCACCGATGGAAACTGCCGACCAAAAAAGAAAAACATGCAGAATGCATGCGTAACAACCTTTAACCTCCTTTCACCTCCTTTAACCGGTGGCGATGAAGCACATACATGACATGCGTATCATTGTGTATCTTTGTTTTCGTACGTGGCGCATTTGAAAATTGTGTCAGTCAGGGTGTTTGTCTCTATCTTGGTTGATTGGAGAATCTACTTTAATCCCTGGCGATCCCCACCAATCATATATAGATAATATAGATATCACAGTAGGGGTTGACTTTGATGGTTGACTTTGATGGTTGGCTTTGATGGTTGACTTTGATGGTTGACTTTGATGGTTGATAATTTTCAACCACCCATGACCCAGCGATCAACCATTACTTTTAGGGTTCCCGCATGTTCTCGCTATCAACCACCTTGGGTCTACGTGATGATTGTCCCTTCTTTCAACCAAGCATCGTAGGTGCCATATCTGAAGTGTGAAATCGGCTTCGTCATCTTCTCCACCGCCTCTAGTGTGGCCATGGATGCGATGGTTAGGCACCCCCAAGCCTAGAGAAGCTGCCTTTTTTGTTACCATGATCATCCATGATTTATGCTCAGAAACCATGGCATCTTCACAACAATGGTTCCTTTCTGTACTAAACATCACCATGACTTGGATGGTTGGGGGGCCCAGCATGGCTGCGGACGTGCCATGTTCCCAACTTGGAGGTGGCAAATGTGCACAGCCTACAATAGAAGACCACAAACCAACAAATACGGTTTACTTCAGCAAAACCTGCCAAACATTATCCAGGCACCCCAGTGTTTGAGGAATGATTGGGTCCATATTAAAAATACTAAGCCAAGTGAGGTCAGTCAAGTAGCTGGAACAACCGCCCCTCAACGCTTCTTTTCGCAAAGCCGCGCCAGGGTCTCTCCGGTGGCCAAATCCATCTTGTACTCTAAGCCAGGTGGACATGCGGCTCCCTTTGGGACGGGCTGCCAGTCTTGTGTCGCTACAAATTTTGGCCGTTCGAGTAACAGGATCCCTTTGAGAGCCTGTGATGGGTTTGCGGCAAAATGTTTGATAAAGTCTGCTCTGTACAAAGCATCTTCCTCTGTCAAACGGCACCACCAAGCTTCTGCAGACCCCAAACGGCCTTGACCCTCATAGTCTGCTTGAACTTCCACTAATTCGTGGCCAGGGATGTTTAAAAGTGCGCGAACAGCACCAGATTTCCGAAGAGCTATCAAAAGCTCTTTCCTTGTCAACTTTCCATCTTGATTCTTGTCAATAAAGCTAAAGATTTGATCTAATTGTGCCATCTGCTCATCTGTTAGGCCGTCCTGGGACGATCCGAGAGGTCCAGCCACAGTCGCAGCAAAGCCGTTGGGACGTGGACGTTCTGCCCGCTTGCTGGATGGAGTCCTGCCTCCCAATCCTTTTTCGGATAAGGAGCTCGCGGCATTCAAAGGGCTGGGATTGGAAGAAGCAAAACTGCAGTTCTGCATCAGCTTCTCCTGGGACTCCGCAAGGCCAAGAAAAACGCCAACACTGCCATCAACAAGAGTATTGAATGTGCCAATAGTGGTACCTACTCCCAGAATGGCTTTGAAAAATGGCGAAGACAAGTTCTCTCTGACATCCTTCCACACTGATCAGAATGGAGTTGAAGTTGGTTCTTAGAACCTCTTAGAAATAGAAGGGTTCTAAGAACCCTTACCTGCAATTTACTTGTAAATAACAATTACCTTCTAAGAAGGGAATGCCTTCCAAGAACCGAAAACACCCTCTAAGAGCTTCTGCGAGGCCTGGTGGCCGTCCATGTTGCATACGCCCAACAAATCATACCCCAACATTGGCCCCTGACACTCAATGCCACCACATACCATCACCATCCCCGCAACACAGGTCCCGTGGTCTCCTCGCTTTTGGTGCTGGCACCGCTTGGGCTCGCCTTCATCTCCTGGCCGCTGGGGCTCCCCACAGCTCCTGGTAGGTCAGGGAACGAAGGCTCCTGCACCGGAAAGAGGTCACGGTGAAGTCGAGGAGGTGGATAGGCGGATGGAGCTGCATAGGGGTTAACATATGTTAACATAATATATAGAATATATAAAGATAAATAAGATTCAATCAGGATCAATCAAATGACAGTTATAGGCAGAGAACAACATTACATGGGCTGCATGCATCATGCATCTCTCAATGCGCATCATGTACTTTTACATTCTCCGTCGTTTCCGGTACATATCGGTCCATCAGGCCAAGAGTGTCCATGTCCCAATGCCAAGAAAACACAAGCCTGGATCTGAAAGCGGTGAAAAGCAGAAAACCATTTCCCGCTACCCTCTCATCGGACAGCCCCTTCCATTCAGCTGTGGCCGCCAGCCTGGACTCATTCTATTGCCAGCCGCCTTGTTGGCTTACTATCAATAAACAACTGATCCCAAATCGATTCTGAATATGCTAATGGATGAGACCACCTACAGTAAAGGCCGTCCCATACCCTGAACGTGCATGTGCCACCATGTGCCACCCAATGATCAGACATGATCAGACCAAGCACCGGAAATCCTGGTATGTGAGATTGCTGGGTGAAGGAGGTAGCGTCGGTGACCTCATCGCCATCTCCGGCGCAGAATTCCTGGGCAAAGAGAGGTAATTATGTGCCTGTGTGTGTGTGGGGGTGTTCTGATGTGTATGCCAAACCACATGTTACATCATATTACATCAGTTTGCATCATATCAACTGTGAAATCTAAAGATTCTCTCTCTCTGCGTCGATTGACAGACCCCATTTTGACCCCTGGAATGCTATGGAACGCTATGTTTTTTCTCCAAGCCCAGTGCCTTCTGACCGACGTCGCCAATGGAGATGCGTGCGCTTTGGGGGATGCTTTTCGATAGCTTTTCGTCGCTTCTGGACCCCGAGGCTGTCTGAGTGTTGGTGATGGCACGTGCTCACTGCTTTCACTATGGCTTGGAGCACTCTCGGAAGCCTGCAGCAGGCTTGAATTTGCAAAGAGTTGATTCTGGATATTTCTGGATGCTTGGAAGGCTGGACATTCAACCCAAGCACTTGGAAAACAATCAGTGGCGGTGCGTATCTGATGTCAACTTGATGCTTCTTCGTTCTACATGATTCCATGTGGAAACAAGTTGTTTACATCCGAGCAATACAAAGAGCAGGGACGTGCTGGATGCGAACAAGAAATCAATTAATTCTAATATTGGCACTTAGGCGTGCCGGAACTGAAGATGATCGGAACAAGGATGCAGGCAGAAGCCGGAGAGAGCCTCGGAACACAAATCTACATCCAGGTTGCGGGACTAAACCAGCACAGGACTTGGGTAAGGAAACTTCCCCTGTGTCCGTACATGTCCGCACTTCCTTTGTGTACTAAAATAAGTGGTGGGCGCAGGTGATGACATGTCACGAGGATAGTCGGCATAGCAGCAGCAGCAGCAGGAGTCGTCGGCGTCGGCGTCGGCGTCGGCGTTCGGCGTCGGCCGGCGTCGTCGTCATCGTAGTAGTAGTAGTAGTAATAATAATAATAGTAGGAGGAGGAGGAAGAGGAGGAATAGGAGGAGGAGTAGGAATAGGAGTAGGAGTAGTAGCAGTAGCAGTAGCAATAGCCGGAGTAGTACTAGTGGTGGTGGTGGTGATGATGATGATGATGATGATGATGAGGATGACGATGACGATGACGATGACGATGACGATGACGATGACGATGACGATGACGATGACGATGACGATGATGACGATGACGATGATGATGATGATGATGATGATGATGATGATGATGATGATGATGATGATGATGATGATGATGATGATGATGTCAATGACCAGCATTGAACAGCCCTGGTTGGCGTTGCAGAGGCTCGCTCATACCTATAAACCGGGCATCTGTTTGGGTTCGTTCTGGTGGCGAACGCTGTGTGACGACGCTGGTGATAAGAGTAGCCATTGTGGCAATGACGGCCTCCTGGTGAGAAAGATTCCATGATGCGCCTGGGTGGAGTTGAAGCAGAAAATGCTGTCCTAGAATTCAATGAAGGAAGCCACTCCTTCCCCCAATTCATTTCAACAAGTTTCACGACATCTTATGATAAGAATCCGACGTAAGAGTCTGCTCTGATGTTTAAAAAATGCCAATTACATTGAACTCAGTGGGGCAGGCAGAAATTAATGATCAAGCCTCCACGCTTTGGCACCTACCAACCGTCCTCCCATGCCTTCCTATGCCTTCCCATGCCTTCCTGGGCGCCTGCGCACTCTGGGGGACATCTTGGGCTGCTGGAGCTCCAGGAGCTCCAGGAGTAGCTGGTGGATCTTGGTCCTGGTTGGGTTGCGCCGCTTGCGCCGCTTGCGTCGCTTGCGCCTCCTTCGCCTTCGTGGCACCACATCCCATGGCACTCGCGAGGCCGGTGCAAGCAACTGTGATGGGCAGGCTGGGAGATGCTGGGAGTGTTAGGCAGCTAGCCCCTGGGGTGCCGAAAGCCATGCTTTCGATGTATCGTTCGATGTGTGTCTGTGTATCTGTGTGAGTTGCCTAAATCAACTCAAGTGTTGCCCTAAAATCCAGCTACTGTACTGTTCCTGAGCCCAATTTTGTGGAACCGGCGGGTCCTTCAGCAAGACTCTTTCCGTGGAAGCTCCAGCCAATCGTCACAAACTTATGATGCCATTCATTAGGCATCTTCGGGCATCTGTGGTTTTTGCACTACTTGATCTAGCAACGTCAGGCACCCGACTAGGCTTTGGCAAAACTGCAAAAGACTCAAGTAGGTAACCAGGCCTTCGGGTGATGCAACAGGAGGTGAAAGATGAAGAGGTTCTCCTGAACTCATGCAGTATCGGCCCTGCGCGCTTGGCTGTTGGAAAATGATGTGCACATCCCCAACCACCCAAACATTCTCCTTTCGATTTCTTCCACATCTACAACAACGACAATCCCCCAGCTAAACCAGCTACTGTAGTTAGAAGATGTTGGGAGCATCTAAGTTTGTTCAACGGGTTTTGGGACAGCCCCGAAGCTGAAGGGTCCTCGGTGGTGAGGTCGCCCTTAGTGACATCCTCATTGGCTTTCGAATCCTGCGCAGAAAACGAGGTTTGCGACGTTTGCGGCCAAGTTTCGTGCCATCTCTGGTCACAATTCCGAGTCATTCACAGCAGCGTGATGTTGGTGACATCCTCTACTTCCTATACTAGCTGCGTAATGCGCATGGAATCCGAAAGGACATTTCAACAAAATCCCTCGCAACATCTCTCGACCAAGCCTAAGTCCCTGCATCCCATGGTCCGATCCTGGATTTTCTTTACATGGTCTTGCAGCTCAGTTTTGCTTGTGAAGGCCCTGCCTCATGCAGCCATCTCTGTGAATCAAGGCTAAAAATGGCTAAACTTCAATATGATTATCATATGGCGTACTCTGGAACAAGGTATTTGACAAGATTGATGCTTTTGAAGAGAATTCTCTGTCAGAAATCCAATCGACAGGAAACTCGGGGCCCTACAGGATCAACAAATCACCACAAGACTTGCTCGACAGATTTTGAAGAGGCGCGGGTCTGAGATCATGGAAAGGCAATGCCAAACGCAGCCCCCCGGCCTGCCAAATAAATCGGTTTGACCGGCTCTGCTGCTGGAACCTCCTCTGCTGCAGCAGTCGGTGGTTTGTCTTCCACGGGGGCCTCGGTGGCCTTGGAGGGATCTGCAGTTGTATCCTCTTTGAAGCCCAAGGAAGGTGCTTCTGATGCTTCTGCTTCGGTCTCGCCGGGTTCCTTCTTCTCCTGATCGACTTGAACGATTAAGGTTTAAGGAAACAACAGCTACTGAGTATATTGCTCCCAATTGCTCTTTTTTGGATCAATGGCTTCAAGGCCCTGTCACTTACGGCCTCTGCTTCTGTCATGGGAGGGCTTGCAAAAAGGCAGCCGGCGGCCGATTGTGTTGACAATATTGCTGCAACCACAGCCAAAAAGTGGACAGTAGGCCAAAACTGTTTACTGTGATACCTCTGCATGTGAGGCTGTATGTGAAGGTCAGCACTTGTAACTTCAGCATGTTCAAGGTGAGAGGGCCTGACTGTAAATCACAGAGACTGAGTTGCACATCTTGGCCAAATGCTGCGAGGGCGGGACGATTATACAAATGCAATGCTGCTTTGACAGATGTCTGGTGCGCTGCCAGGTCTCAACATGTTCACCCGACAGAATTCCAATAATCCCATGGTGATAGCCTATGATAGCCTCACAGCTTTTGCCACATTGCACCGATAATGCTGGTCCATCGTTGGATGAAACATGCCCTCCGCCACCCACTGAAACTGTAGCGATCAACATGGATCCTCCACTATCAACGATGTCATCTAGCTGCATATCCCGGTCCCATCATCGCTGCCTGTCCACACCACCTGTGGATCGCATAGCACCCACCACCAGCAGAGCCTCTTCCCAGCGACGGCTGGGGCCTAGGTGGCATCAGGCCCGTTGAAGTATGCAACGGCCAAATGTCCGAGCCAATGCAGGAGCCATTCAGTGCCATTCAATGCCATTCATTCCTCCATGAAGGACAGCAAGAAGTCAAATTCAGTCAGAACCCGTCAGACCAGAACGACCAGTTTTCAGGGCATACATCAAACATCTGGCTCGGAACAATCTGCCCAGAATTGCAACATCGCAGCACCAGAGGGACTTAGATTCAGGCGACAAGCTTGCACAGTTGCAAAGTACGGAATGGCCTTGGTAGTGCAGCAAGAAGTCACCACCACCCTTGGTAGCCAAATGGACAAAGGGCTAGGGACAGCTGATCCATGTCACCCACCATGTCACTAGGCTCGCAGCCCAGCGCCTTCCAATGTGGTCCTGGCTTTCACCGCGTGGACCTGTCAACGAGTGCCGCTGGCAGCGCTCCTGTTCGCCAAGGCCTTGATTCCGAAGCTCGGCAAGGAGCCACACGGACCACTCCCAGCCTGGGCCCAACTGCCAAGATTGAAGCAGCGAAGCAGTTGTCAGTTATGAAAGTTGGAAAACCACCACCACAACAACAACAACAACAACACCACCACCACCAACAACAACAACAACAACAACAATCACAACAACAATAACAACAATAACAACAATCAAGAACAAGTGTCGCAGAGTAATTGCAGCTGAAGTCTGCACAGCATGCTGAATGTGGACTGCCCCCGCAACTCAGTCATTGACAGCTGCTGAGACCACAGGCACCAATGGTGGCACTGTAGGACACCTCGTTGGCACCTGCCACTTTGACCGGCCGCGCTTCTGTCAGTTGTCTGGCTATCGGGTGAGATAAGTTGGTTGGAAGATATTAGAAAATGGTCAATCCAACCAATCAACCTTTTCTTTTTTTGCCAGGGCATCCAGTGGTTGCCCGGGATGTGCCATGTCACTATTGGACTCACTTCGCCACAGGACCAGGGGCTTAGATTTTGGGCAAACATCTGCCTTGTCCCAGCGCTGCTCGGGGAGTGCCTCTACCTTTGAGTCTTTGCAAGAGGTAGAGGGCCTCACTCCATCGTCCCGCTCCTCAGGTCCGGAGCGAAACCATGCCATTGGAAATGGTCACGTGTTGCTTCTTCCAACCCCTTTCGGGGCTGGGACATCTTGAAATTGGAATGAGGGTCCGTGACCTTTCTTTGTGCCTTTGACGTGAGTAGTGTCAATCGTTGGGGTGTGCTGGCAGTCAGCGCAAGGACCCTCTGCACATCTCTGCACTTTGCACATATTGTCTCCAGATTGCGTCAAGCTTTGAAAGCCAAAGATTTGCTCAGCGTGATCAGCTTAGTGTGCAACCTTCCAGTGCTCCCAGCAGGGCATTCGAGACGATGATGCTGGGCCTTCGCTATGAATCTGAAAGACCAGAACCGGCTTCCACATGTACAGTGCTGTCACCCTGCCACAGCCACCCCTTGAGTCAAGAAATGAGAAACTACTGGATGATGCCTTCAAAGCCTTCAAGCCATGAAAGCGACAATATTGGAAAGTACAAGTATCATGGCTGCTCCCATGTCAATATTCGATTCGTATAGGTCAAACCCCTGGGATTGCGGACTCTCTGCCGGACTGACGCAGGCACCTAGGCTTCAGCTTCAGAGTCCCAGGTTCGAGTTGGCACGGTTATGAAAGGTCGACTTTTATTGACCTTTCTTGGAATGTTCTGGTCCCGGCCATCTGTCTGCCCCGTGCCCAGCATATCTAGCTCGTGCAACATGGTTCATGGGCGAGTGCTGCACTCCTTCCTTTCAAAGGGTTCGGCAAGGTCCGACTGCCGACTAGTTGACAAGCCCCATTCTAAGTTTTTCAGGCTCCCACTACCCTCTGCTCTTATGCTACTGATTTTGGGGTCCAGGGTAGTCAAACATTAGTGCTCTCATTAGCTCCTCCCATATGTTTCCCAGTGCGGGCAAGGCTCTCCGCATAGAATCCCCACGCAGTCCTCCACCTGGATAGGCTGACTGACCCCAGTCAACGCTCACAGTCGTCAGGCTGCGACGCTAAGTGTGGCGCTGCTGCCCTACAGCACAAGCTGTGAGGAGGCATGTCCAAGTAGCCTCAGCCCACGAATTGGGCGACCATCCGCTATGATTCAGCGGGCATCAGCCACGGGTAATGAAGAAGCATCGTGGTCTGAGAATTTAGTGGTGCAATAAATGGCGCGTTTTATGATACTTGTTCACAATGAACTCATCCATGCCGCAATAATTTATGCACACCTTGGCATTCTTGACCAAATACTCGGTATTGTCGGTGGTTTTGGACCTGTTGCTGCATGGTTGGATTTATGGCCATGGGGGACAGCCCATAAATGACCAAATCAATCTTTGCTGGGATGTTTGCCAACTCTCTTTTGGCCACTTAATGTTGACGCATATGCATAGCCATCTTCATCATGTACCTTGAAGCTACATACCCATAGCCCAAAGCCATAGCCGCATTGACCCATGGCCGCATGTGATGTTGACCTATCGCCACATACATCACATACCTTGAAGATCTTGAAGCCATATACCCATAGCCCATAGCATGCAATAGCTATGTTGACCCATAGGCATATATGACCCACAACTCCCATAACCATATACCTGGAAGATCCTTTCAGTGGCAACTCGACCTGTTGGAAGATCCAAACTAGCGACCTGTGGCCCTGCCTCATCCAACTGAAGCCTTTGAGACTCGATGCTGCTCCTCACTTTTAGCGCCTCCAGCAGATCTCGCAGCGGAAAAAGCTGGGAACTTAGCAACGAGACCATCCCATGGCGTAGCATGTTGAGCGACTTCACTGAGCCGTTTTTTGGAGACCATGACCCAAAAAGAACAAAAGTCAGAGGATGAAAATGGATCGAATAGGTTCAAGATAGCTCTTCAATATCAGCGTATTCTCTAGAATGAGCGACCATCAAGTGTCTTTCAATTTCAATAGCTACTTCTGTCAAAACAGCAGCTCCTCGTCAAAAAGGAGCTCCCTGCTATGCTCCATCCCCAACAGGTCTTCTTACAACAAGTCCAACAAACGCTCCCTCATGGATCTCAAAAAGTCGAAAGCCGCACTTCAGTGACCCCCAGAAGGATAGCTCGGTGGCAGGAAATCGTTGGAGCTGATGAGGCTGGTCATGACCAGGCCCCGCATCCATGAAAACTGCGCCTGCTGCCAGGCTTGACCGCGCACGCAGGCCTCATGGCTGCTGATACGGGCGGCGTCTCAAAAAAAAATGCAGAGAAAAACACCAGAAGCGCTTCTTCTCTTCTCCTCTGCCCAATACTGAAATCATAAAACAAAATTACTGTAGATTCAAATGATTGTCAATAGATTGAATGAGACAAGATTTGGGGAAAAATTGTTTATAATTATCTAGAAGAACTGATCGATTGACCGATCGACTGAGAAAGACATAGAGTAAATAGATCAGGCAGAGTAGATAGATAAACACACTGGAACCAACGACACAAAGCACATAAGACCACACCAAAAGCACTATGCCATTGCATAGGGCCGATAATTCATTTTTTGGCAAAAAGTTTCGTGGATTGATAATCATGACAAAACATGTGAAAACAAGGGGTTGCAGGAAAACTAAGGTACTAAGAATCATGCATGACAAGTTACCAACAAAATCCATTAGCATCACACGGCCAAATAATTTTGGCCATTCAAAGTTGTGCCGTCCGTGGGGGGTGCCATTCACAGAGTGGAAGCCTCCGGCTGCCTCTCATCCTGGCTACCCTCAGCCAAGGCGCCGAAATCAATCCATTGAATGACACCTCAGCAGAAAGAGTGATGATCCAATCACCCTTCACCTCTGCAGGTACCTTGAGACAACACTGGAAGTCATCATGTGCCATTCCATTTTCCACCATGAAAAAAAATATAAAGAGCCCCCAAGGTCTATCCTGGCTGATACCATCCCCATATCACTGGCTGATGCTGGTTGCCAATCCTGGTTGTACTAGGTGGTTGGCTGTGCTGCCGGGCGAGTTGAGGCCCAAACAATGTCAGGGCTGCAGCGATCAGCTACCATTGCCTCCAACAAACCCGCTGATCTTTGCCAGCGTCGGCAGTTTCCACAGGCACGCAACCTAAATCAGCAGGGAATCTGTTTGCTTTGGGGATCTTTGGGGCTGGGGCCACTGCGGCACAAAAATTTCGGCTGTGCTGGGCAACCATTTTGGGAGAAACCCAATGATTCAAAAGGCCGCCAAAGATTCGCTTAATATCTCGAAACTCTTGAGAAGCCTTAGGTATCTTATGGTATCTTGAATGAAGAGGAATCAGTGGTTTCCTAATGGTTCCCAATGGTTTCTTTATTATGGTTCCCAATATCAACCCTGGGGAAAGCCTTGAGAATTTGCTGCTGATTTATGGGAAGCACATCACCAAACTCAGCGGCCAGGTCTCAGCTGCCGACGCAGAGTTGTAGGAAGATGTGCTGCGCGCGATCTGTTCATCTGACCTGGGTGGCTGGTTGATGACCCATTGAATCTTCAAATGTAGTGGTTAATAGTTAATGGTGTCACATTGATTGCAAATATAGTTTACCATCAACAAATTGAACATGTTACCACTAGTTGTTGTTGAAAGTGGTGGCAAACATAGTGCTCAACAAAGGTCAATGATTGCTAACAATGATTGATAACTACACCTCTCTCTCTCTCTCTCCCTGGGCGTGGCAGTCTGCCTCACGCGCCCGAAACACACAAGACCCCAGCGATGGCTGATTATGTTGATTCTCATGGATCATGGTTCAATCGGAGATACCATTTGCTTCATACCATTGGTCCATTGGTGTGATCAACCACGAACCATTCTACAAGACCATAACCATCACCATCCCACCATCAGCACCCATCCATGAACCATTCAGCACGACCCAAGCTGGTCAGTTTCAACGGCCAAAGAGCATCTCCTGCAGGAGGTGCAAAGCCACATCCCACTGAGCGCCCTTTTCGCACCTCAGCACAGATAGTGATGAGGTGATGCTGCGTACTGTAAGACCCATCTGGTTACTAGTACCACTGGCTGAACAATAAAGGGCTAATAATCAAAGGAAGTTTGGAATTCCTTATGGACAGTTGCAACAGGGAGTCTAGAAGAAGAGATGTCAGACAGGGAGGGACGTCACCGGAAACACGAATTGTGCGTGACAAATAGCAACGGCTCGAAATGCGAAGTGCATAACAATAGCCATTTGCTCCGTCCGGCATGGTCGAGATTTAGAAAAGGGTCTGTGGCGAAACTGTTGCACAAATTTGCACGCCACTGCGTTTGCAATTCAAAATGGTAAAACACACGTCAGCCACGGAGCATTTTTGGAAGTTGAGATGCCTAAAACGTGCGAGTTGCTGTGGCAGGAAGCAATGGGAAGCACATTGGCAAATCAAAATTGGCCGAACTGGAGGGACTGTCGAAAAAGTCGAAACCGCTGTGGCGCGAAGCACATTTGCAAGTCAAAATCAAAGAAAACTGGAATGCTAATACTTTGAAACCAGAAACTTCTATTGCTTTAAATCAAAGTTATGGCAAGCCTTAAGCCCTGACAATGGCAAGTTCACAGGCATCCCAGACACCACCGACTTTGGGAGGAGCAGTCAAGTCATCACTGGGCCCCGCACGAATCAATGACGGCATTGAACGCAATGGTCGTGATTTCCAACTGCTGACTCCTCGCCTGAACAATGGTGAACCATGGTGAACCATCATGAAGCATGATGGACGCATGATGGACCATGGTGAACCTCGGTGAACCACCCAAGTGAGAGCAAGCGCATCCCCACCTCCTCCAACAAAGCCAAGGCACCAGTCCAGTCCCTCAAAGGTCACCCGTGGCGACGAGCAAGGCTGAAAGGTCATGGCAGCCCATAGTAATGGTCCCGTAAATGGATAGTAACATTATGGGACCATTACTATGGTATGTACTGAATACTATACATATCATGTAACTATAACTATGATAATTCAGCCCATAGTAATGGTCCCATAAAAATCATTGTATATGATATAGTAATGTACTGAATACTGATATGGCGATTGCTTCCTACTGGTTGGTAGTAGTAACCGATCAGGAACTCTTACAATCATTTGGCGGTTCCATATTGCTGGTGAATAGATACTGTTTAAATGATAGCTGATACAATTGACTAAGAGAACCTACATTGCTGGTGAACATAAACTAAATATTGATGGTAGCAATTACAAACAATTGCTGAGCATATTCACCTTGTGTGGCTAACGAATATCATTGATTCATGGCTGGTCAGTTTTTTTTTTTTTTGGCTGGGTGGTAATTGGTTAACATTGGCGAATGATTCAGAATGGCCAATGATGGTGAGTTAATCAACCAATTCAACAATAGTTCGTCATCAATTTCAACATTATGCTGGCCAATAATGAACGCTGCCCATTTAGCATTGGTTAGTCATATTGGTCATGAGCTTCCTGCAACAATAAAGCAAGCACATGCAAGCATGCAAAAAAAATGTTATGAGAAGCCTTATCCTCGCATTGCCCCGCGGCAAATGCATTGATGGAAGCTGCAATACCAATTAAGCAGGGTTTATGGTAAATCTAAGGGATCAAAGATCAGGATCCATCACTAAGCGCCACTGAGCTCACCTTCCCTAACCATCATTGATCACTACCAAGCCAGTAACTAAAGATCATTATATGCTGACAGCAACTAACCATCATCGTGGTTGACTATCATTGACACGCGTTGACCGTCAAGAAGCGTGATGAACCACTGACATGATCATCACGAATTAACCACTCATGAAATCATGACTGACCATTCAGTGACCATCATTAAAATTCATGGACCAACCATATCCAACTATGAACCCACCATTGGCCCCAAACGTCACGAGATCACCCTTGGCAATCACCTGTGGCCAGGTCACCCATTGCTGGCACCAGCGCTGATGACAGCCCCATAGGTCACGATGCTCACAGGCAGCCTCCCAGGCATCGGTGGACTGCCACATGTAGGGTCCATAAATGCTGCACCCAGAAATCAAGCGAAATCAAGCTGTCTCTCTCTCTCGTCTTCCATAGTTTTCCTAGAAATAGCTAGGCTAGGCTGCACGGTTTGTAGATGTTTGTAGGTACCACCATTTGTGGACACACCCATATCCTACCTTTGGAAATCAGGCGTGACCCTTGGCATTCAGATTCTCCCAGGGCTACAACGAATCATAACGAATCCAATCAAGATTTGAGTGATGTGAGTGAGACGAAGAAAATCTAATGCTACTGGCAGAGGCCTCGACTCCCTGGCCCAAATGCTCAAACAAAAACAACATGCGCCTCGATCCCTTCATTGCGCGCCATAACTCTCCGGCCTTGCACAGGCAATGATTTTGGTGTCTGGGTCTGAATGACCTGATCATCATCCATGAATATCCATGACCTGATCATCCCGTGGTGCATTCCAGGTCAAATGTACCATGGATGCACCATGGATGCACCATGATGCACCAGCTTCCTATATCTTCCCACACCCAGCACCCAGCTTTCGCCTGTGTGGATGAACTCTTACAGCTGGAGATGGCGGAGGTGAAGCCTCAGCGCCAATTTCTTGCTGTTTTCAGCCAAAATGGATCAACAACTATGGATTTAATGTCGAGAAAACACCTAAAAACTGCCACCTGGTCCTTCTTCAATCGGTTTCAGCATCGCGAAAACGGTTTCTGTCCTCGAAACTGGCGAAGCCTCTCTTGAGCAACCCCTCTTCGAGTTTGAGGCGCCAGCTGTACGCATCAGGTTGGTACTGAGCGCTTTGCATCACCTGCATTTGTTCAAACCCGGCTTAACCGTGCCCCGGTGACTGAACCACGAGAATCAATGGTAGAAATGGTAGCTGGATGTAGCTGGTATCTGATATGAGCAATCAAATCTCTCAACAAACGCGAAGGCCGCCCTTCCAAGCCTCCAACAAGTCAATGGCCTGCCAGGGCACATTGCAAAATGAAGTTGGGCGCGGCACAACAGTCCATCAAATGGCCTTCTTGATCCCAGAGTGCCGAAAGAACCATCATAGACCATCTGAATGAACATGGGCCCATGGGTATACACATGGGTATGAATCCATGTAATTTCAATAAAACATAACCAGACATTGGTTGTCCATGCGTAGTTTCATCCGTGGCTCTTGGCCAAGGCCAATTTTTGCCATACCACTCAGCCAGCAAACTTACTGTGATCGGGCGAATATGATACTTGCCAACAACATAACTTTCCCAACATAGCCCCTGCAATCCAAGAAATTATTATGATATGAGGCAGCGTCAAAATTATGTGCTTCAGGTGTATTCACAGATTTTCTAAGATGCCCTCTCTCGTTTTCCAAGTTTTGGAGTACTCCTTCGGAGTATCGTTTTTAGGCCGTCCCCTATCGTTTTTCGAGTAAAATCGACAAAACACGTCTCCATGCAACACTGAAGCTAAAGGCAATTGACTATAATGTCTCTGGCTAATATCACTGCTATGAGCCTACCTTCCAGAGCAATGCGGTGCCCGTTCCCTCAGTCCCATGGCCTTCTCCCAGTGACTTGTGCGGGAGCAAGCGAGCAGAGCAATGTTGAAGCTTTGTACGTCCTGTCCTGGGCCTTTGCCACATTCATCCAGCATCGAAAGTACAATGCTGAAATATTCCCTGAGTGCAGGGAAGGCCCAGAAGGATCTTAATCTGCTGGCAGGTCTCGCGATACTGCACATGTACTGTCATTGGTGTTACCAGCATCA
Organism: Symbiodinium kawagutii; assembly: GCA_009767595.1. NCBI lineage: Eukaryota > Dinophyceae > Suessiales > Symbiodiniaceae > Symbiodinium > Symbiodinium kawagutii. Next base: position 210,100 of record VSDK01019775.1, on the reverse strand, counting down.
TCCTACTACTATCCTGTCTGTGTGTGGTATCGTATGGTATACCTACATACGTCTGTACAAAGTGGGAACTTGTAAAACAAAATGTTGTTTGTTCTCTGTGTGTAAATTTATGTGTACAAAAAACTAAATGTGCATCTATATATCTATATCTATCTATCCATCTATCTATCTATCTAGTCTAGTCTAATCTAATCTAATCTAATCTAATCTATCTATGCGTGTATGTATGTAAGTGTGCAATATCTACATATACGTATATCAAGAATGTGTATATATATATACTATATAATATATTTTAAAACATGATATTTATGTGAGCATATGGAGCGAGGAAGATCGATAGATAAATGGATGGATAGATGGACAAATGTGCTTGTGTGGGTGGGTTGGCGTGTCCTTGTTCATCAACCGATTTGGTAGATATTTGGTAGCAACCCGTGCCCATGTTTTTATGTTTCCACCGCCATTCCGACAACGTGTAGTCTCTCATGCCTGTTTCTCTCTCTGTCCATTTAAATCTTTGTTCAACATGGGCAGTTACAGTATATCAGATTATCTGATAATTTATCTATACTTATGATTGAGTTCTTCATGTGCATACGCACGCCTGCGACGGCATGGCCTTCGAAAATATCAGATTTGATTGTCCTACGCTAACAATATATTCCAACTGGGACGCAATTGAGTTAGCAGCAAAATTATTCATTACCAGGGGTGTGTTCACAGTGTATACAAAATTACGAAATCCCACATGATCATACTTTTTTGATATTTTTTGGGGTATCGTTTTTAGATGTTTTAGTGCTTCCCCCCTATCGTTCTTTCAAGAAAATTGACAAAAACCGCATCTCCATACATCTCCATGAAACACGATAAACATGTAATTGAAGATAACTTTGTCTCTGGCTCAAACATATCTCAGCATTCCCCAAGTTGACCACAAACCGAAACATAAAAAGTCGCAAAATCCCAGCGCTGAATGACACCAAGGCTCGGCCGTTTTGCCAAAGTAGCCATCACGGTGTTGTAGGAGGTGGTGTCAGGATCAATCTGCCGCGAAGGCAAATCATGAAGGAGCCGAACAGCTGGATCCAGTTGCCATGCACCCATCAAAGCAGCAATCACTGCGTTGTAACCTGGGCCCGGTTCCACTGGGTGTTCCACTGGGTGTTCCACTAAACAGCTTCCTGCGAACAAAATTTATGGCGGGATTTTATTGCTTGAATAAAATGCGACCCAATGTAACCTACCGATCCATCTTGGATCAAGGCAAGCAACTAACGACATCTGCATCCAACTGAGGATCAACTTCCAATCGCTCCAACAAGCCAAGAGCAGCCTCCCATGATCGGCCTTTGCCAGCACATGCACTGATCATGGCATTCCAAACTCTGGTATTGTATGCCATTTTCCGATGCAGCGGCCAAAACAAGGCGAGTGCATCTTGCCATTTCGTCTCCCTGCCCAGGGTGCCAATGATTTTCACGGCTTCCCATGGTGGCAAATTGTCCGGGTACGAACGGCTTTGCAAGGCTCGTTGGCGCTTGACCCCTTGAGCTCGAGACCCCCGGGATCCATCTCTGTGAGGAGCGACTAAACGAGAAAAGCGGCCACCTGGAGGGCCTAGCCCATCACCATCCATCACCCAGCGTCACGCCATGCCAGGCCATGTCAGGTCAGGCCATGTCGGGCCATGTCAGATCTACAAACCTTGGGTTGCAATTCATCAGACCTTTCAGCTACAAATTCCAAATCCATCGGCCTGAACACAATCCTGAAGGAGCTGCATGCAGGAAATTGAATGATAACTTAATGCACAAGTGCTCTGTCTGCTGACTGAGGAGGCTAATAAGATCTGGTAATTGCGTGTAATTACTTGCTACCAGTGCCATGAGCCTTGTCATTCATTGTTCAATAATTCATGGGCTTCTGATGTTCATGCTGCTTCTTGGCTTCTTTGCGAAGCATTCTACTGGTGGCTTTTGAAGCTAGCCGAATGGCAGGATACGATCTTGGAAATGTCCCCAAAATCCGTCACAAAGACAAAAGTACGGATCTTGCAAAGGGATGCAAAGCTCAAATCATCACATCAATTACATTATACGAGAGTGAATCATACTGTAATCATATGTTATAATCACATTATAATCACCTTGCATCATACATCCATTATCATCCATTTACATCCACATTCTTTGCCTCGATGCTTGCCGCACAGATTTTTGTCACCACAGAGCTGCGCAGCTCAGCCTCCAAGCGGCGAAAAATGGCCGCGAAGTAGCGGTCCCAGAAGTCGTCCTCGGAAACTTTGCCGGGCACCAAACGGAAACGGGTCAGCTTCAAACCAGGTTGCTGCTCTAGCAGGGCCTCTGCCCAGCTCGCAGGCACCATGGCACTGGAAAAAGTGCTGTCAAATTCGGCGGTCGGGGGGCAGAGCTGCAGAAATGCTTCAGGTGACTCTGCAAATTGAAGGAGTTCTGGCTCCACCTCACCTCGCAGTGTGAACATCTGGGTTGTGAACAGGACCTTCAGCCACGAAAAAGTCACCAATGTTTGACATCTGGGGCCTAGCTGCCTAGCCTAAGCATGCCTAAGGATGCTGGCTCAAAACCTGGGCGAGTTGCTGAGAACTTGGAGAGTTTCCTCATCCGAAATCTCTCTGGAAACCACACCGCGCAGCATCAAGCGATCGTTGAGGTGTTGGATCATGTGGCTCCAAGGGAAGACCCGTCTCATCTGCAGCTCCTCAACCGCCCGAAATCTTTTGCTGAGTCATGATATGTCATGATCCATGAGACATCATGAGACCATGGGAGTTGAAAAATCATTTCTCGGCCTACAAATTATCCGCTTTATTCCGCTTTATGGTTGACCAGTGCCCTATCATGGTGCCCTCAAAGCTGGTGCAAACAACCTCTCCTGCAGCTCTGTTTCGCTTGAAAGCGAGCCGCCCATGGTGGCGTGAAAGTCGGAAGGAGATCAAGATTGTCTACCTATCAGCTATCCTCCATGGTAAGGATTAAGGATGTTAATCATAGTTCAATTTCAATCATTGGGTGCAACTATTGGAATTGGAGCATCGTTGACGATCAAAGCGTATCTCTCTACATAATTTCTGATGTGCCAGTTGTTAAAACAAAGCATTGGATGCTATGACAGTGTTGTAAGAACATTTGATCCAGAAAAATTATGAAAATTATTGATTTTTGTTTGAAATTTCATCAAGTAAACCCAGCATGCCCGGTCATGATGCGCCATTGATGATGCTTTCTACATCTTCCAATGTTGTCGCAGCAGAGCCAGGTCCAGGAATTCCCATGTGGGCTGCTCAGGGTGGGGTTTCGGATGAGAAGCTCAAGGCACCAGCATCAAAAACCAATGGAATAGATATGAATAGTTCAAGCATGTTCAAGCAAACCTATCCTGGTTGGTGGTTTCAACCCCTGTGAAAAACATTAGTCAACCAACCATTCGTTAATAATTACTGGGGAAAATAAAAATGTTTCAAACCACCGACCAGTCTCTCATGGCATTCTTGGGTATGTTATTGCATGTCCTGGACATGCTATGCAATTTTCTTATTTCTTAGCACTGTTGAAGCCACAAAAACCGTTTGAGGGGCACATAGTAGCAACATTTAAGGATAAAGCCAGGTCTCAGCAACTGCCCAAGGTTGTTCTTTCGATCCGAGCCTCATCCTGTACGCTGGTTCGCGCTTCAGGCATCAAGCACTCCTTGATGTATCAGTCCAACCTAGATTAGATCGGTGCTTCCTAAGAATTTAGTATCCCAAAATGGGTTGCCCATCGCTGTCCCAGGTGTTCCCCAACTAGAAACAATTTCAAACGCAGCGACGGTTTCAGTCTCGAAGCAGCGAATGGATTTGATGGGAGCCTCTTCACCTCCACAAAAGCCTTCCGAAGTGGCGGAGGAGGCGGCGTTTTAGGGGACACCATGGGACTTCATGGGACTTCTGGGCCCGCTGTTGGAATCCAGGACCTTTCTGTAGGCAACTTGTGGAGAATGAAAACTGGGAGCAGCAATATTTCGGGATATTTTCATCACATGAAGTTTGGATAAATTTGGCATGGTTGCTTAAATGATTGTTCACCTCATGACCCGGTTTGCATCATACCCCAAAAAATCGCCTTTTTGCTGTTGGGTGGCTTCACAAAAGCACCATGGAAAGGCCTTTGGCGCGACGGTATGTGTGGTGATTGGTTAAACTCATTCTCGCACAAATTGCTTAAATATCTTCACCACACCTAAAGCTATGGAAGACTTTGCTCCGCTGTTCTGGACTGTTCGGCAAAAACAAAACTTGTGAGTTGTGCTCAAAGGTACCTCAAGCGCAGGTTTCGGCCAAGAATGCACCACTTTTCTGTCTGACCATCCCTGCCTCAAGAGGCACCTAAACGCTCCGTTGCAGCGGATCTTGTCCCCACGGGCGGAGAAAAAAAAACAAAACAAAACGACGTCCCAATGACATCCGAACAAAACAGAACAAAACGAAGTCACCCAACTTTCAGGAGACTTTCGGAAAAAACAGGTTCACATGTTTGCAAAGGACAGGTTTCTCTCGGTTCGGAAGCACCAACGCAATCCGCCAGTTGCCAACTGCGTCTTGCCGGTGCGCAACGACCCAGCCCGTTGCGCCGTTCAATTCTGGGGAGCTTTGAAGGCCAGTGATCTCAAAGAACTGTTTCACGGGAAACAGGTTCTTGCAAGCAACCTCTGAGATGACATTGGTCGGCTCCCGCATCGTATGATAGGCTGCTTGCGCATGTGCGGCATACAAGGGAGCCATGGCAAAGGGGCCTCCATAATGCATGAAAACTTGACCAAACAAGGTCGTGCGACCTTCACCCAAAGCTTTAGAGGCTACACAGCTCCCATAGCCGGGCACTTCAAAGTATGAGTCAGCCTCATTTTCCAAGCAAAGGAAATTGCCCTGCAATGAAAGTCCGGAACATCCTGGAAACAATTTTTCCACTTCCTCCACCGCAACCGTTGGAACTCTCTCGCCAGCACAACCTCCCAAGCCTACAGCCAAGGTGGAGCGTTCACGTTGGAAGGCAAAACGATTTACAGAAGGAAGGAATCGAGATCCAGAGATCGTCATAGACAATGGCATGGCCAACCAACCGCCAGACTTCACCTTGGCAACCCATGATTCACATGCCAACTGGACTAACAAGAGGGCTAAGGGATGGAGGGATGCTGAGGGATGCTGAGGGTATGTTCACATATGGTGCTCATCCAGTTTCCTAGGACCCCGTATCCCTATGTTTCCCTCCAACACTTTAGACTCGAGAGATAACCATATGGTTGAGCGGTGACACCGTCTACGGACGCTCCCAATCGCTCCCATGTGCTGGTCTTGCAGGGAAAAGACGAAAAAAAGTCAAACTTCCTGTCTAACCATCCAAAGTCCATCCCAACTCCTACGAAAAGATGGTTATGAGGCCTTTCTTCGAGAGCATGCTTATCTATTTTCTGGTGTGCAAGTTTACGCAGAAGACTTCTGGGAGCCAAGATGCAAAATCCAACATCGACGCACTTAACACCTCGGAGACCAAATCTGGACACACATGTTGTTCTCCAATGATCACCAGATCGCATTCCCTCGCAGCCACCGTTGCACTGAAGGTGCTCTCAAATTTCTCGCCGTCCTGATCCCGCTCGTAGTCGAAATGCAAAGCTTCACACCTGGCGCCAGACACACCAATTCGCCAAGGGATGGAATCCGCAGAATCCAATTAGAAAAGAGATGGACAAAAAGAAAATCAATTAGACAAATGGCAAATAAATTTCAAATACAGTAATCAAATAATCATAAATAATCTTCATGAATCTTACCAGCGAAGGCACTCGTAGAGCAAGCCTTTGAGCTCATCGGCTGCTTCCATGATCGCATCGATGTCATTGTTGTGATCCGGGCTCATCATGCCACAGCCTTCGATGGTCAAAATCCGCAAAGGTCTTGGCACCAAAGTGAGCACCAACTCTGTTGGAGAAAGTTGCAGCAACTGAGCGTCCGTGGTCAAAGTGTCCTCCCCGTGAAGCAAAGTCCAAAACCTGGAGCCACAAAGAGGTGGCGCGCCGCTCACCTTCGTCATCTCGATGTGGCGTATAACCTGGTCTTCCACTGCTTCCACTGAATGATTTGGCTATGGCTGGGATGTTGGAACATGTTGGAACATGTTGGGACCCAGGGAACGTAGCCGTTTGGAAAGCTAAGTTCTCAGGAGTCGAGTCACATCAATCACACGGCTTTCTTCACTAAACTCCCTGGTGGGAACCACTGCAGCTCCACTTGCAAGGTGGACACTCACTTTCAGAGTTCCTCCGCCAGTTTTAGGCTCGACCTCCATGGCCATGCTGTCGCGGCACGCCGGATCAAGTGCTGAATGTTTTTAAATGAACTGAATCTACCATCAATTTGCCATGAGTGTACCTACACAATTTGTATACGAAACTAATTCCACATCATATTCTATTGGAGTAACTAGCACTTGTACAACATTGTATCATGTGTCGGTGTTTTTGCACTGGTTGAGGTATCTTGCCTCCCAATTGATTGATGAAACAAGGCATGTTTTTATTACGCGCAGACGCCGTGGTTTGCCCAGAGGGCAAACCACCGTTGTTCCTATCAATCGAACATTGCTCGAAGAATCAGTGAGAAACACTGGCTATACGCAGAGATTTAGGGTTTAGGGTTTTAGGGTTTTAGGGTTTAGGTTTTAGGGTTTACGGTTTTAGGGTTTTAGGGTTTAGGGTTTGGGGTTTTCGCGTTTTAGGGTTTAGGGTTTAGGGCTTCTTGATTCTCAGAGTTTCAAAACAACGGGCCTGCGCAGGGTTTTGAACAGTTGACAAGACTAACTTCTGGGCAGGTCTTGTGCATCCGGGCAAACCATGGAGTCTTGAAGTTTCATTATCTGTCAGCCTCTCACTCTAAGAAAGTAATGTGAGTATATACAAGAACCGTAGCCCACAACATGCACAACGTCCTAAACGCTTGATGTCCACAATAGATTCGAACAGAGGGCAGTAGAAAAAACATGTTTCATCATTTTATATCCTCTCTGTCAATGTAAAGTTTGAAGGGTGGGATGTCTTCCCACCGTACAGATTGATCGGGAAGAAAAAATGCGGAGAGAGAAACTCTCATGTTAATCCACGGTTTGGAGTTCATCAAACGTGAAACAGAATGACTATGTACATATAGTTTGGGGAAAAAAAATATATATATATAACTAATGACTAATATATACCTGATGTTGAAGACTGGTGTTGAGACAGTCGGCTGAAGAGCTGCCACAGGCTTGGGCCGCAAAAAAAGCGTTGCCAGGGCGCAAACCATGTGCCACCATCCATGGAAAGCGCTCTGCTCTTCACCAAATCCTTCGATACCAAAACTGCTGGCATTGAAAGGATTCAGAAGGCTGTCCTCAATGATGTTGAATAAAGTCTCAACAAATCGATAAATATATTCAATGAAAACTCAGCTAGTCCATGATGACTACCGAAAGAGACCTCAGAGACCACTCACCTGACGGTTCTCGCAATTTCTGTTGCGAGATCCCTGATCTACAGCAGGCAAATGGTGGATTCTGCACGGACACAAAGCTTTTTGGGTCAGAACTCAGTGATGCGAATATCGGCCCTTCCCCCTCCGGGGGCGCCTTCATTTCAGCTGTCTCCAGTCAGGAGATTGCTGTCTCCACAAATTCACCTGCCATCCTGAGAGCCTTCCAAATGTGCCTCCAGCTGCGCTCGCTGCGCCAGTTCCAAGCTCAACATGAGCACTGCTTCATCAGCTCGACTGGATCAGCGACATCATGGCGCTGTTCTGCGATTTAACGATGAGACTTCAGCTTTCAAGTACTTAAAAATAACATCATTTGAAATCATTGGGTCATATCAAACCACATCAATCAACAACCCATATCACAGCATATCTCACTGAAGGCACATCGACCTACAACGCTGCATGAATTCCATGCCACATTGTGACATATCGCCTCACTACGCTTGGGGCACTTCAATCTGCACACCTTAGTAGAAGAGTGACCTGTGGGTGAAATTATCCGGCGGAGTTGCAAAACAGCCAAGAAACAAAGCATATCCATAATGTTGAACACTTCCTCTTCCAATGCCTGACACGCACACTGGCACAACTAGTGAGCAAAATCTATGCCACGATTTCATGGGATGTATAGTGGCAAAAGTGTTTGAGACCTGTCATACTGTCCATTTAATTCGTGTAGGAAAGTTAAGATAATTCAAGAAGTGCCTGTCAGAACGAGTAGCGGCACAATAGAAACGTCCACTGACTCACTGCCCACATCTGCCCACATGCTCACAATCCTTTGATCTGCTTGATCTGCGCGCAATCTATTCTTCAAACGTGTGTTCTTATATGTTCATATTGTGGGGTAGTTTCAAACTGATATTGTCACTTGGTTCTGCTGGTTGCTGCTGCCATGGACGTCCACGGGCCATGTCAAAAAAGAACCGCTTTCAAATGTGACCCAACCTTGGCTTTTTGATGCCTTATGCAGCTACATGTGACGACTCATTCATTTGACGCACCACTTGTATTCACGTGCCAGTGTTGGTACACATCATTGCGCATCCAATTCAAAATGCGACGTTTGATTTGCACAATGCCACTCTGATCAACCATATATCAACCCCTGCACATCTCCTCATCATCATCATCATCATCATCATCATCATCATCATCATCATCATCATCCCTATGGTTGCTTATATGAACCCCTATAATCAACCATTAGTAAGCCATAGCGGTTGATCATCGTCATCACCTCATCTCTCCGGCATTTTGTGTAGGCACTGGCGCCTCGTTGACGTCGCTTTCCCGAGAGCCTTGGTCTGAAGCTGTGCCGCGACTTCGGATCGAAGTCCTGGCGAGCCATGATCGATCTCGCTGTGGGACATTTTCGTGTTCAGCTCCTCATTATTACATCAATTTATCTATAAATATGTACAAGAAAAAACATATATATATATATAAATTCTATTTAGATATGTTTTAGGTATATCTCACTACATTCTTTCACTGTGTGTTCTGGAATGTTCTGGACATGTAAAAACTATAGCTCAACTGACAAGTTATTTTTTTGAAAGAGGAAACTTCTGCTTCTACATAATTATCACTTGAGGCCAAGGGTAGGTGACGAAAGCGAGCATGGCAACTGACCGGAAGAACAAACAACGATAAAGTTGCATTCATGATTGTTGAAGAGAACCGTAACAAGTAGAAACTATAGCGCAACAGCAACGGCCCTGGGGGGAATTGAGCCTAGAGGGGGGAGGGGGGCTTTTTTTTGAATTATTAAATTATTTGTGACTTTTGGAGGTCCTGTCCCTGCCAATTACTTGCTAAAGCAAGACAACTTCAGCTAGCTGACGCTACCTTTCGTGATAATTCTACTGATCCTGACATATGATGAATGAAAAGCATCAACTGAGCTATGGCGAAGAAAATGAGACCAGTGAGTTCTCGCCCAAGCCGTACCCCTGGGAAAGGACCCGAACGACCCGCTCTCATCCGCTCTCCTGGCTGTGTGTGGCTGTGAGTCACCAGTGCCTGGCGCAGCACTGCAGATCGGATCGTGCAACTCCCAACGAGCTCAAGGCTGACAGGCTATGACGAGTAGATGTAGATTTCAATTCATTTCAACGGTAAATGATCAGGCCGAGCTCATGTTGAGCTCTTGAGGCAAGACAGGAACCAAACACCAAACATTACCAACGTATAGCCACCAAGACTGAAAGCCGTTGCCCGTTTACAACTCCGAACTTGGCTGCAATCAAGTCACCCATCTGCATTTCTGGTCGGATAAGGCCTGCATCCAGCATGTATTGTGGCGAAATGCTGGCAAACATTCAGTAAGATTCAGTGACGAACAGTAACATGACAAATCATCATCCAGTTCAGGCCGTCTGACCAATGAATCAAAGCCTCCTGTTTTGTCCCAAGAATCTTAAGCTATCATTACTTATCATTACTTAGTGTTTGGTAACATGACTCAATTTGGTTGGGGAAGGCCGTCGCCTGGTTGCTCTTTGGCACTTCTTGGAGGACGGCGAATTCGTTCCGTGTCACTGGGTGGCGTTTCTGGTTGGTTCAGGAGCCGGCAGGGTTGTGCGATGAGATTCGGATCGACCAGGGATTGGCCGGGGTTCGCCGCTGTGGCAGTGGCAGTCTGATCAAAATCCGGGATGTCAAACGGATCGGGTCTGTGTCTTGTACGCTCTTCTCGCCTTTCAGGTGGCGGGTGAGTGTGCAAATCCGACTGAAACCGACTGTGCAAAGTCTCATCTGCTGGCCGACTCAAAGGACCTAAGGGTCTTTGCAAAGTTTCCTCTTCCGGCAGGTGCCCCACCTCGACCATTTGGGCTTTGCCTGGCTTGCCCGCTGGCTTGCCAGCTGGCTTGGGCTTCGCTTCAGAAGCTACTGCCCTGGAAGCTCTGTGAACTTCAGCTGCTGCGCTGGATGGTGTGTCAGGACCATTCAGGAGGTGGCACAATTGTGCAATGAGACTCGGATCCACCAGTGGTTGCTCCTCGCTCTCATGGTGGCTTGGCGTGGTGCGTTCAAAGAATGGGTCAACCTCTCGAGCTCTTCTTTCTCTTCTTTCTTCAGGATGTAAGGCTGATTGGAACCTGGGCACCGTCTGGAACGGTGAGCCTTCATCTTCATGACCATTTGGCCCAGTGCTTGGGAAGCTTGGCAAAGTCTCATCAGCTGACCTGGCTGCGCTGTGCTGGGCGCTCTTCTTACTCTTTGCAGGGGAGATTGTTGCTGCCTGTGGAGAAGATAAGGGCCATGTTGGCGATGCTACTGATGCATCCCAAGTGGTGGGAGATTGCTCCTCTGGGGTCTTGACCCTCCTGAATGGGCCCCGTCGCACTCGTTCCACTTCACTGTCTGGGGTGTTAGGTGCATTCAGTAAATTGCACAGCTGGGTAAGGATGGCTGGGTTTGCAATCGGCTGATCCACCCGTCCTGGTGAACCGCTGGAATCATCACTGTAATCAGTGCGCTCGGTAAATCCACGTGGCTTGACTGTCTGCGCCCCAGGGTCTGCCCAATGCCCATGCAAATCAGATGCTGGCAATGTGGAGTCTCGGTCATCAATGGCAGGGACGAAGGTGGGAAGTGTGTCAGATCGAGGGTGTGGAGCCCAAAGGGGTGGAACCCTTGGACCTTGCCCAGGTGCGCCAGGTCCATTCACAACTGCAGGAGCTGTGCTGATGAACATGCTGACTTCATGGCCGCCATCGCCTGTGTGAAATGTCGACCGTGTTGGTTCTTCTGGGTCAAAGGTGGTGCGGCTTGCCTGGAAGGTGCTCTGACTCACTTGGAAAGTGGTTTGGCTGACGTGGAAACTCGTCTGGCTCACCCCATGACTGCCTTGCATGCTGGTTTGGCTGGTGTTCAGCTGGTCTGCACCTTCAGCTTGTCTTTGTGCTGGGACTTCTGCAGGCACGGCTGGCACTTCTGCAGGCACTTCTGCAGGCACTTCTGCTGGCACTTCTGCTGGCACTTCTGCTGGCACTTCTGCTGGTTTCTGCTCAGAAGATGTCTGCACAGCGGCAGCCTGCTGGTCTGCTGTGCTCTCTCCTCGCGGTTTACCTTCCATAGCTGCTGCGTGTACATCTGCCGCCTGCTCTCTGTCTTTGCCTCCTGTCGCTGCTGGCTGCGGCTGCTCCTTCTGCTGCACCACAACATCTGCCGCCTCCGCCCTGATGGCTTCTTCGGCTACTGCAACGGCCAGCTGTGCTGCAGGCTGGACCGAAGTCTCAACATCGCTTGGAGATGCAACCACTGTGGTGTGAGCATCGTCACGGGCTGCTTCTGCCACTGCAGCTGATACGATGTTCCCCACATCAGCTCGAGTCTGATCAGCCAAATGACTAACCTCAGTGATTGTGGTTACATCTTCAGGTCCGTGCTCTGTAGGTTGAATTGGGGTTCGGGCTTCTGCCCGGATAGCACCTTCTGTAACTGTTGCGACTAGCTGAGCAGGATTGACTTGTGCAAGAAGCTCGGCATCACTGTTAGCAGCTATAACTGTCGTTTGCGCATCCTCCTGCTCTGCTTGATCCAAGGCGGACGCAACAATTCGTTCAAGGGCTTCTGCCTGCTGAAA
>VSDK01019775.1:164787-177113 GCA_009767595.1 Symbiodinium kawagutii | reverse complement strand
TTAAGATAAAAAATTGCAGATTAAAGAAGCCATCAGCTACTCTTCTGCTGGGCCCCGTGCTGAACCAATTGAAAATACTATTGAAAACCATGTCAAGGCTTTGTCAATCATCCACCTGTCCAAAATGATTCTTGCAATGCAAATGTTGGTCTCGTTCTTAGAACAATGTCGCAGCTCCAAATCAAAATTACCTGCACCTAGCCAGTGAACGTATTGGTGGCAAGTTGCGGTCTCCAAAACCAACTTGCTTCCCATTATTTCCCACAACTGGATTCCTAGAGCACCAACATCCTAGAGCGTATGTGCATCATGCGACGTTCGCAACTTGACACCAAAAGCGATCCAAATTGCCAAGCCCCAACAGCTGTCAGCTGCTCAACAGCCCTGCCTCCAAGCGAAGGTTCTCCAACTTCTGGAGCTCTTCTTCTCTCCATCTTTCACCTGCCTGTCTCGCCTTCTCTTCAGCCATACGCTGGTCGCGCTCAGCCGCATCCAGTGCACTTCGGGCTTGATGGCCTTAGCGCATCTTAGAGCAGATCCAACCGCAGATCCAAATGGACCAGGGTGGATCATGGTGGAACCATCTCCCAAGACCTAGCGGCCCTAGGGACTGCAAAGCCCTCAACATTCCTCGCAATAGACTTCTACCCTTCCATATCTTCCATGTTTTGCCGCCAAACCTTAAGTATCACAAGCCATTGCTATCCTTTCCCATCCATTCACATCCATTCACATCCGTTCACATCCTTTCACATCCTTTCACATCCGTTCACATCCGTTCCCCATTCCATTCATCGCATGTGCCGCTTGGATCCCACGAGCCCAGTGGCGCAGGTCCTCGATCTTCTGCAGTTCTTCTGCCAGCCATTCGTCTCCTGAGCCAGCCGCTCCCAGCACAGCTTAGGCGAAGAGGCGAAGATAGGGGATAACTCGGTGATAACTCGGTGATAACTCGGTGATAACTCGGTGATAACCAAGATTGAACATTTTTCCTGGCTGCTGGACTTGCATTCCCGCATTGACTTTTAGGTGATACTGAACGAATCTGAACCAAACTGCTGGTAGAACTCCTACTTACACTGATCAATGATCAGCTGATGTAGCAACTGCCCGCCTGCTTGTGTCGACTTCTCACGCTCTGCCAATTCACCTTGGGATTGATGACCTTAGTGTGGAACCATGAACCATCCCTGTGTGGCCGAACTGTCCACGCTGCTTCTACTGGGCTGAGCCTGCAATGGCAAGCGCAAACAAACGTATAGATAGGACATGATAGGACCAACATCGGGGTCCTCATAGGAGCTGCAGAACGGCTTGTGTGACCAATATATGTCATGCAAATACCTTATATTATGCATGATTATGCGTGCTGCATCGGTGCACACATGATCTCGACATTTAAAGATATCGAAAAAAATGTTTGCTATCGCAGGGCCAAGCGGCTTGGCTCTTCGACCTTTGGCTTCGGCTTCCTGCCCGAATCCTGAACAAACTCATTGCCCGGCAGGCGAAGAGTATCTGCATGGGGTGTATCCGCCTGGCAGCACATGCTCCCATCCAAATTGATCCAGCTGGATTGTCCAACATCACTGAGACAAAGATGCCAAGGTCACACAAGGTCATTCTCATCGAGCATCTATGGGCAAATAAATGAGATATTTGATGTGAATAGTTGCGACGGTTAGTAGTGGATACATGTGGGTATTATAGATTCATAATATTTCATAACATTGTGCGTAAGATGATGTATATCGAGGTATATCGTGGTAGCGGGTGCTGAAACGTTCCAAGTCACCGGGGTTTCAGCAAGCAGCATGACAGGATCCAAGGGCTCGTCCATGATGGAAATGATGGGATCCAGCCTCAGATGCGGAGCCTGCAAGGCCATACCTCTCCACACGTCTCCTTCCATGATTTGTCACAGGTGCTACTGGTGTTGGATGACAAAGAGTGTAAAGGCTTTGACTGTTTGAACATGAAATTTCTCGATGCTTTCAGTCAAGACAGAGGGGTTGCTGTGTAGTGCCAAGCCACATCATGGAATCAATCATGCCGGCTGCTATTTCGCCCACGGCTTCACCCGGGCTGGCGGATGATCGGGCACTTGGGACAACGCTCTCATCTTCCCCTGCGGTCAAGCAAACAACAGTGATCAACAGATATCAACAGTGAGGACAAGAATCTGGTTTCGCATGCCCCGCTGACAAAGCATGCGGCAAGAACGGCCACGGAACTCAAGTACTGCGCTTCCCGATGCAGCTGAGAAACGTCGTTCCGTTTCTGCGATCAAATCATCCACCAAGCTGGCTGCTGCAACACCTGACTTGAAGCAGTCTCCAGTTGAGATATGGGGGGCATGCATAACCACCTACCAACCGCCACCCGAACCCAACCTCCAGGTGAGATGGGGTCATCTACGACCTCAATGTCCCTTTCCTTTGGACTTGAAACTTGCTCCAACATGTCCTTCACAATGTTCTTGCCAATTTCACCTGCAGCTCAACGGTGTGACGAAACATTCCCACAAACGGTTCACAAAAAAAGGCTGTCCGAGGCTTAAAAGAACACCAAAACTTCTCCAAGTCCACACCGCGAAACCTTCTAGTACCTCACTGTGCGGCGAGCTCAGAACTGTCTGTGCTGCTTCCTCTCCAGTAGGAACTATTTGGGGAGTTTTGGGTTTCTCTCTCACAACCACTTCCTGCCCATCTGCTGTTCTCGCTGTCACGCCCATGGCAGGCTTCTTTCGGCTCTCGTGCGCACGCATGCTGGAAGGCACGGGTTCCGCGCGAGTGACAGGGAATTCACGCCTCTCCACATCATCAGAGAAACGGATGGAACTTCGGCGAGTGCTGTCTCCACAAGCCTCCATGGGATCATTGGGTAATCTTCTAGGAATTCGAATGGCAGGCACCTTCCCTGGGTCCATTGGTGATGGTTTGGTCTTCAAAATTGGCTTTAGTGTCTTGTCTTGGTCACGTGTCGTGACTGTAGTGGTTGCCTGTTGGCTGGATATCACTTTGACCGGCTCTTTCAAAGCTGGTGGCACCATGGGGATGTCAGCAGGGCCAATGGAATCCACCACTTGTGTCCCACCGCTGCGGGGAGAGACGATGCTGCTTTTGGGCAGTGGCCCCTTCCTGCGGTCTGGGTCTGCAAAGTGGCCTAGAAGGTTGAACCATTCGTCTCTTTGCTCCTCGGAGCCAGCAGCCAGAAACAATTCCTTGCCACCGGACACCACCGTAAAGGCAAAGGGACGTGCAGCTTCATCCTCGTCCAATTCACGAAAGGAGCTGCCTACTTCCATTGGATGGGTCACGGAGGCGGTGTTCCTGGGTGCCTTGATCTTGACCTTATCACCTTCCCTTGTCTCGTTTGCTGGCTCAGTGCTGATGCAAAAGCTTCCCTTTCCGGTGAGCCAGCAGCGTCGCAAGCGCCAATGTTCGGCACCTGGGGCAATGTGCAAATGACAGTGATCCATAGTGAACCCTGTGTTTCACTTTGCCACGATCCCTACAAGTGTCCGTATCACCAGCACAGGACAGGAGCTGTGCCAATTGCAAGCAAAGTTCTTGGCGAACACTAAACACAAGACTAAATACAAGACTACACAAGACCATACAAGACCAGAAGATATCCACAAAAAAATCAGAGAAAACCCTCATGTGATCTTACTCTGCCGTTGTCTCCCAGCCGCTGTCAAGGCACTCAGCGGATCTCCATCTAGCAGCAGAACCCAGAGGGCGCCACTACCGCAGAGCTGGCTCTCCGAGGGCGGGGGCGCTGGACGATTTGACCTTGGAGGGGAGTGGGAACCCAAGAAATGAAGGATGGGAAGAATTGCTGTACAATTCAAAAATGAAGGGCTCCAGTTTCATCAATTTTGCCATCGCAACAACGCCGGTTGTGACACCCAATCTAAGCCTTCCTGCACGACATGATGCATCATGTACTCGTAGGGGTCTTCTGGGAGCAGCGTGCACACAACACTCAGCATCTCCTGACAAGTGAGCGTGTCATCCCCGGACCTGAAACGTGTGGAAGTCACTTCAGTCCTGCATAAAGTGCTCGATCTGATGATTGTCCTGGTGCTGACTGGTGGATGCATCACGGAAAAGCATACCGAACACACCGGCTGGAAACTCAAGGCGGCTACTTCTCCCCATCAACCCAGCCAGCCATTCTCAATGGCTGAAAAGCATACCAAACATAAGCACCACGAGTGCTTCATGATGATTCACCATCTGGGCAGCACATCACCATGATGAAGTTGCCATCAATGGTTCCAAAACACCTCAAGTGACATCCTCGACTTGTACCAAACTCTGTCCAAACTCTGTGTGTTCAAGTCGTTGAAGTACACACAGAAGCAGACTGAAACAACATGAAACAAGGTGGAACACTTGGACGTGAACCAACATGAAACAACATGGAATCGCTTCCGCTTGAGCCTCCCTTTGGAGCCGCCCAAACGCACCTGATAGTCTTGCAGAGTCTGAGCAGCACTGCGAGGCCTCGATGATGTAAACAATTCTCGTGGCTACAGCGGCGCTCAACTCACCCATTGATACTACTCGGATGTGCATGCCAACTTAGTAACTTCGAATTAACCATGGTTTCTGGGGGCGATGAGCTACATTGAGCTTCTATATAAGCTTTGTAACCATGGTCCTAACCCCAGCTGCACATCCAAGTAGGGCCTAAATAGGCAATAGGGAAATTGCAGGCACTTCATCCGGTGACATCAACAAATCAACGAATCGTCCAGCACTGATTTTGTTCCACGGCTTACGGTGAGTCGCCATCAACAGCCACATCAACGATGACTGACCGTCATTGTGACCCAATCATACTGGTGGCAGCTAAAAGCCCGTGCCAAGCATATCGTCATGATGTTGCTGGTGAAATAAATCATGCTGATGTGAATGGTCAAAACCTTTGATGTCATGATGAATGGCAATCATGGTCATTCGACCAGTGGCTTAAAACTGTTTAAATTCAACTCACAGGCCAAACATCAATGACCATATCCTCTCATTGCTTAGTTAGGCAATTTGAACATCCTAAAAAAGAACGTGCTGGTTAGGTCAAAATAGTTTCTAGCCTTAGAATGATCATGTTTAGTCGGTTTGATCATGGTCGATTGATCGCTTCAGGACCTGAGAATATCTTCTAATCATAACATCTCGATGATAATCGATGTTGGATATTGGTTGGTTCAGAACCTTGCCAACATGGTTATACTTGGTCATCAAACTTCTAATCCTGGTGTCTTTATAACTCATTGTTCGGTTCGTAGCTGTATTCACCAAGCAACGTTAATGGTTATCAATTAAGCTATTGTGAACCTTATAGAAAATCATTTTAATGCAGTTTTTCCTTGTTTGCAATATTTCCTGGTCTCTTAATGGTGCCCCGCGCATCCGCTGAGCAACGTGAGTCTGTCTGAGTATTCCATGGCCATGGCGAGGTGGTCCTCAAGCAAGACTTGGCCTGAGCTTCCAGGGACCGGGAAAACGATGGTGCTGGTGGGTTCGGTTACTGGTGGGTTGGGTTACCTGTGGGTTGGGTTGATGCTTGGGTAGTGATGCTGAGCTGATGGTGAATGATGCTTAGTCATGGCGAATTATGTTTAGTGATGGTAAGTTACGTGAGCTGTTTGGTGATGGTTGGCAAGTCGTGGTAAATTCCCATCATGTGGAGGATTGTAAGCTAATTCAACTATAAATCAAACGAGGCACCCCACCTCTGTATTGTTTGTGCTGATGATTGGCATGGCAATGAAAAACCATGAAATAGTCGGCTGCTTATCTTTCATTAACCACGAGAGTTCCCACGACTACTGAGGCAATGGCTGGATTCTGACAGCTCCCAGAGCACTGCTACCGCTGTGGGTGAAACCTGAGACTGTCCTGAAAAAAAAATCTGGCAAATCCCCCATTGCAACATGTCCATTTCATCCAATGACTCAAAGATGCAGCTGAATCGTTGATTGGTCTGTGCTCTGCACCCCATTAAGTGCATTCTTCCTGTGGCATCACACGTAAAACGAGATCGTGACAAGCTACAAGAAGAACATTTATAGCTTTGCAAGCACCTGCTCGTGCTTTGGGCAAAAACCAAACAGGGCACGATGCCAGGCAGGCAATGCTCCTGGAAACGCTCCCTTCCTACAGATCCTGCCGCCCACCGGCTCACACATGTTCCCCTGTTGAACCTTGTTCGCTTTTTCGATCCGTAGGACACCTTGAAAGTTAATGACCTTGGTGCCTTAGAGTGCCTAGACAAGTAAGGGTCTTCCCTTAAAGATCCTCTAAGTACTCTTTCTTCATGTGTCTCTTGACCCCTTTTTTTGGTCATCAGCCAAGGCTGAAACACCTTCTCTTTGAGGTACATCTGGTGTAGAGCTGAGAGGTCGCAAATCACAAGCATCACCAGCACTGGAGCTCGCTACACCACCAAGCTGATGAACCAGTCTGGGTGATCTCAATGGATTTCAAAGGTCTTCCATGGCATGGGACCCTTTAAAAAATCAGAACCCTAGTCAAAGCCATTCATCTTAGTGTTGTGACAGCTCCGCCTGTGTCGCTGTTGCGATGCGCGGGCTACTCTCACGCCCTACACCTGAACGCCCTAAAACTGTTGGCTATGGCTTTGCCGAGCCAAATAATCATTGACCGAGATACTTGAAGACAAGAACGTACATTCAGTGTCAAATTCTGCTCAGCGCGTGTCTTTTCACATCTTTTCACAACGTAGATTAGTCCACAACCAAGTTAGATGCCCCCACAGTTGGCACAGCCAAACGGGGTGTGTTGAAGGAATCTTAAATGCAAGGTGAGGGTTGCCCATTGCCCTAAATAATATCGAAACAGATCAATTTGACACTGCTCCCTGTAGGCAACTCAGACTTGCCAACGCTGAGGCTTGCGTCGAGCCTGGACTTGAAATGCATTTTGATAGCACTTTGATGGGTTGGATGTAAAATGTGATGAATGGCTAAGAAGTGATTGTGCTAAGAAGTGATTGTGCTCAGCCACCGCTATCAACGTATTTCTTTCTCTTGGCACCACCACCTTCTCCCATTCAGCTGCAATGATGGTGATGCAACGAGCCGAAGATTTTTTTCTGAAAGGTGCCAGGTTCGTGAGCAAAGCAGCTGCTAAGTTTTCGGCGCCAACTCCAGAACTTGCGGCCCGCGCACGCCTAGTTCTGAGCGGCTTGCGGATCCCATGGTGACGATAGACATCGATTGACCAACCCTTATTGACCATGATTGACCGTCACTAATCAGCATTAACAGGCCAAACAAATCACCACGGTAACTATGCAGGTGACAGGATGAGGTGCACCTTCAATGTGTTTCTATGTGTTTCTCACTACTTATGTCAATTGACATTCTGTCGTTCGAAGGCTGCTGCCACCGTACGGCAAAGGTAGCAAGCATGCAAGTAATTGACGAACCCCGCTCCATTACAAATGGGGATGTACGTGTGTGTGTGTGTGTGCGTGTATGTGTAAGTGCGAGTGTGTGAATGCACGTGTGCATGTTTTCGATCGCTGCGTATGCCTATGTGTCATTCCCAAACCATATGCGGCGCAGAGTGAGTTGGCTACAGGTTCGTAGCAACAGTTCCAGAAGCAAGCGAATTGAATTACACTATGGTGAAATGCATAGAAAATGTATGCATATGGTCAGTGGAGTTTGGATAAGAAGATCCAGGTGTCTTCAGTTTGTGGTAAGACTCTGCAAAGGCAATGTTCATCCGGGACTAGTTCAAATGATCTCATACATCTGACCCTTTGGAACCTTTCATTCATTTGTTAACCATCCATTACCCATGATAACCATCCATTCTTAACCAGGTAACATTTCTGATAGCAACACGGACCTATTCCACATGGCCTGCAGGTTAGCTGTCCACATGTGATTAGGCTCCCGCACCTCAACCCTGCCAACTCCAGTTTCAGGTCCATATCTCGGTGGCTCAGCATGCCCAGGCACCAAACGCGAAGAAACACTGCTGCTGATAGTTTGGGATGGTTGGGGGGTAAACTCCATGAATTGGATCCAATTCATTAGGATGATAATGATGATTATGATCTATTATAATGGTGATGGCAACGCCAAAAGGCCAAGCACCGCAAGGGCCCTGGCTGCCGTTGGTCGTTTTCACCTTCGGCTGCCTTGGACGGATCACGGCAGCATCTACCAATTTGTCTTGGACCTCGTACATCCTTGTACTTGTACTTTGTCCGCCACTGGGTGGTGGACGGGGTCTGGCAACTGGCAGTTCCTCAAAGCGTGTGACTGCAATCTTCGCTTTTGAGATCTTAGAGCGTGCTTTGCAATCCTTTACAACTGAGAAGTATCAAAAGCAGCTGTTTCAACAAGTCCTTTCGAGTCGGTAGAGATCTTCTGCCTACCTCAGCATCCAAAATTGAGCTCAAGCTTTGTCAACTGCCAGGTCCCCCGGATGATGACTTTCAGAACCCGCTGGCGTACAAACACAACAAGCAAGTTGCAGACTCTCATCCCTGCCACGGCTTGTAGACAAACATACCGGAAACCAAAGAGATGGGTTGATAATGAACCATCCTTGTCAACCATCATTATCACCCATCCTCATCAACCATAAGGCTGTGGGTCAATACCCTGTACCCCTGGCGTACCATCATTGACCATTGCATTCCCCCATAATTACCCATACAACCCGAATTATAAACCATGATTAACCGTTGATGGTTAATCTTGACCCATAGCCCTCAGGACCCTGGTCAACACGAAACCCAGAAGATCCCCACGTGGTCGCTGCCGAGGACCCCTGACTCACGGCCCTTCGCGATGGCAGGTTGAAGTGCCGAGGGGTCACCCGACTCCTCGCAGCACAGCTGCGTGACATCAAGGGCAAATGCACAAGCAGAATCTGTCCTCTTAACCATCATTACCCGCCATTTAATGTATGTTTTGGAGCTTGTTCTCTTCTTTTCTGTATATCTATCTATCTATCTATCTATCTATCTATCTATCTATTAATCTAATCTAATCTAATCTAATCTAATCTAATCTAATCTAATCTAATCTAATCTAATCTAATCTAATCTAATCTAATCTAATCTAATCTAATCTAATCTAATCTAATCTAATCTAATCTAATCTAATCTAATCTAATCTAATCTAATCTAATCTAATCTAATCTATCTATCTATCTATCTATCTATCTATCTATCTATCTATCTATCTATCTATCCATAGTTCCATCCATCCATCCACCCACCCATCCATCCATCCATCCATCCATCCATCCATCCATGCCATGTAAACACGTGTTGACGCCCCTTTCTTCAGGTTCGAGGCCGCGGCTCTTCGATGCCATGGAGATAATCATCCGACCGGCGAGTTGCAGCCTGGGCACCCGTGGACATGGATCAATCTGTGGCATCGCTCGCAATCCCAGCAGTTCAATCACCCAAAGAGGACCAGTTGGATGGTGAATTGATGCTAATTGCTGGGCGGAATTGGATGGAGAGTTCCTAGAGAGGAGAGGCTCGATGTGAATGATGTGAATGTCAATGCAGCAGCACATTCCAAAAGAGTCAGTAGTTGGTGAGAGATCACAGTCGACATCAGCGAACAGTCAGGTCCCAACAAGAAGAATCTCCACCTGTGCTCCAAACACAGTGGCAACATGCAGCAACGGCTTTGGTGAAAGCCCCTCGCATTAGAACTTCAGCATCTCAGCTCCTCAGCACCTCTCCCCGGATCCGGGCCTCAGGGTTCGTCCCATCCAAGGGGATCTTCATAGGCTTCACCTCGTCAGAAACTGCATGGCGAATATGTGGCTTCAGCACAGCTTGGCTTCTGGCAATGGCGACCCTGTCAAGTCGATTGTGCATGCCTGCAGCATCTGCAGCTGGTTTGCTGGTTTGTGCACGCCAGGAAACAACTCGGCCAACCTGCTGGCACACCAGCATCTGCCAAGGGTGATCTAGGACTTGTCAAAGCGTCCTGGCGCCCCATCCGACCCCGTCCCCAGCCCCGTCGTGAGTCATTTGCACTCCTTACTCTGGAGATCGATCGCGGCCGCATTCACCGGCCTCAGATGCGCTGCTGGCAGAGATTGCAACTGATGGAAGGTCCCCAGTTGCACTGCTGGACAGTGGGACCAGTGCGAAGTGCTAGGCCAAATGGCGCCACAACGCACGGATCATTTTCTGGACCGCAGCCATGGCACCGAATGCCATGCTAAGGTGGCAGCTGTCAGCGGCCAAATGCCAGTTGTCTGGAGACATTCTCAGCTGGCTGTACCATGGCGTGCTCATACGCGTCCGTTTCCTTCCCCGAATTGTCAGTTTTTGATGCTACGGGGATGACCGCATTTGTGGACACCCCCAATTCTGATGTGTACGAGACTTGGTTGCCCCTGATTACCCATCCCGTGCCCCTAGAAGTTTCCAGATCTACTAGACAGGCCAGGCGCTTTGGGTCTGGCAACATTAGCGGCTGTCTTTGCAGCAACTCAGAAATGACCTTCCGTACTTGAAGGTCCCACCTCAGCTCATAGATGGGATGTAAATGACATACAACGGTGGTGACAATTTTAAGTGCACAAATACATCTGCTTGTTGTCAATATTACTGGTTTGCATAGGCCGCCTTTGCCGTGACCCTGGGCTGATTCCACAAACAGCTCCTAAGCATTGTCCTTTTGTCGTTCACTCCTTGGATGGGTTTAAGATTAGAATATCCACTCCGGTGCGATGATTATAGATTTTCTAGCCTATATGGCAAATAATATATGTCATCTTGATACAGGCATCTATGTACATGCATGGATGTCGCTATGGTGGACAGGGGCGACAACTTGGGGCCCCACTCCGCGCTCGCTGGAAGCATCAGTGCCATCTTCCAGTGCAGAGGCTGGCCTACATGGGCAGCTTCAGCTGTGAAAATAGTCAAGTAAAGAACTCCAATATGTTGCTTTAGCTTGGGTATTGACTGTATTCTCAAACCTGTGTTAAGCAGCGACGGTGTCTCCACACATCTTTTGGATGAGAAAACTATCTTGGACAGTGGTGTTAACATCCGCAACACGGAACTTTGGTCATCCAAGGAACATCCAAACTTCCTTGGATCAACATGTGTGATTGGATGCATGGAACGGAGCTGGAGGTGCGGAGCTGGAGTTGAAAGCAAGCTGAAGGTAGATGTGAGTCGGTGTGTGTGGCCCGTGGGCTCGTAATCCAATCTGCCTGTGAAGATGGATATGGTAGGATTAAATGGCAACATCAGCAACTAGCCTCCTCACCAGTTGCTCAGCCACTGTCCTGACAGCTCCCGTGACCGCAGCTGTAACAGCACCTGGCGCTACCAGGCCCAAGTATGAAGGGACAAAAAATACAACAAAAAAATGTTCAGCTGCTAAGCCACTTTGATTCTAATAATGTTCGAATATGCATTGCTGATTCTTGGCGGTCTGCTAGAATGTAGGTATATTTGTTTCATTTATTGACGCGTATAGTAGTACTGATATGCACTTATATGAATGTATGCATGGACAAATCAAAAGAAAGAGAGATAGATAGATAGATAGATAGATAGATAGATAGATAGATAGATAGATGCAAACAATATAATTCCCACAGCAAATTAGATGCCATGAGGTTGGGTGGCAAAGCAAAAAACGGTACGGAAAATAGTGCAAAACATGAGAAATCACCTATTACCATGTTGAGAACCCCGCTCACCCCCAGGTCGGCAAAAAAACTTCCGGCCCAAGACAAGGAAAGCTCCGACAAGGGGAGAGGGAGCCCAACCTGAAAAAAGAAGAACTTGCTGGTCTTAGACAAGCAAATTAAAATCAAAGAAGGCCCGCTCACTCTGGCGCTGGCTGGTGCACGACGAAGGCATGGACACGGCCGAGTCGACTATGGCGCTGCAAAGCTGGATACATCATCTGCTGGTGGCAAGCGTCTGAGCACGGCTCGTGCATTTTCCCGCTGCAAGGCCACGGACAAAGCTTGCAGCAGCTGTTCGACGCCCTGGGACGCCGTCAGCCCCACGCAAGCACCATGCAATGCCCCAAGTTTTTTCCAAGTAGCAGAAGCGGTGGGGCCCCACCCGCCGCCGCAAGCTTCAACCACAAGAGGCACGAACTGCAAGCCTTGCCCGTGGCATTGCTGCTCTGTGTTCTGATGGGCACGCTTTCGTCCTTCATAGTTGGTGGCAGCAGATCGGCCACAAGCAGCGGAGCCCGGAAGCACGGAGCTTCTCATGCCACTTGTGGCAGCAAGATCAAAAGCTGCTGGCCCATGGGCACCCCAAGC
>VSDK01019775.1:106884-161290 GCA_009767595.1 Symbiodinium kawagutii | reverse complement strand
GAGGGACGGAGGGAGGGACGGAGGGACGGACGGAGGGACGGACGGACGGACGGACGGAGGGACGGAAGGAGGGACGGAGGGACGGAGGGACGGAGGGACGGACGGAGGGAGGGAGGGACGGATGGATGGATGGACAAATGCATAGATGCATAGATGGATAGATGGATAGATGGATAGATTGATTTGTTGATCGATCGATAGATGGATGGAGAGGTAGAGGTAGAGATATGGTATGCGTGTATAGTTAGAATGGGGCTTGCCCATCCCCACAATGACCAACCTGAAACCCCCAAACCCAAAACTTCAAACCAACATTTCATAAAAACCACCCCATAAATCCATCATAAAAAATCATAACAAACTCAACCAACAAAAATTCAACAAACCAATCATCACAAAAAATATCATGACAATCAACCATCATAAATTTCCCCAATAATTAATCATCATAAATCCTATCAACCAATCAACCCAGTAAAAATTCAATCAACCTAACCTTGCCCATATAATTCTTTCCCAAAAATTATTCATAAAATTATTCCATAAATTTATGAAGAATTTTATGTGGTGGTTTCATGGGCAAGGTCAGGCTTATTGAATTATGATAGTGGCAATTCCCACTGATTTCTCTACCCCACCGTCTGTCAGCAACACATTTTTTTGCGCAGTTTCTTCAGGTTCTGGTAATCACTTGCTTGCTGTAGATGCCGTCTCCTTTTTCCTCTTGCCCTTTCCCTTGCCCTTTTTCTTTTTTTCTGGTATCATTTCTTCGTCGTCGTCGGCAGGTGGGTAGTCGTCATCCTCATCGTCATCTGCATCATCTCCCCCCTCTTCATATGGGGTATCTGGACCTGTTCTACTCTCCCTCCTTCGTGCTTCTGCTTCTGCATTTTCTGCGTGTTTCATTCGTAGGATGGTGACTTTGTTGAGATACTTTGTGAGTTCCTTCCAACTCACCAAACCTGACTTGTCGCCGAAGTTTCTCACAATCACCAGCTCTATCACTCTCGGGAGTAGCTTCTGTGTTGCCATAACAATGCCTTCCATATTTGAAAGGTTGGCAATACAATCTTCAAGAATGGTGTCACAAAGTTCTTTGAAACGGGCGTCTGTGTTGTGACCTCCTCCTTCACCCATACTTTCAATGAACTCCTCAATGAACTGATTGTTTAAAAACTGACCCACCATCTCGTTGAGAAGCGCTTGTGGTTCATCCTTTGCTCTCTTCTTGATGTTGGCAAAGCGGTCGGCTAGGTCTTTGAATGTTGTGTTGGAAACCTTCTCGCTCTCAAGGCGTTGTCTCACAGCATCTATTGCTGTCTCAATCTGCTCCACACGGTCTCTCTTGTTCACAAAGGATGGAATTTTTTCACTCCCTGACTTTCTCCTTTTTCTGTCTGTGCCACCACCGACTTGAACGATAGGACCAATAGGACTAGTAGGGGGTGAAATCTGGTCTGTTTCCACCTCCTCGCTGTCGCTGGAAAGCATATTACAAAGTTGATGATGAACCTGTGTTGGTTTGCGTTTCTTTGGGAAAAAACCCTTTGAAAAAAGGGTAAGAGCTACAACCACAAGACCAAACAAAAAAACAAAATAAATCAAACCGAGCAACTTCAA
Organism: Symbiodinium kawagutii; assembly: GCA_009767595.1. Taxonomy (NCBI): domain Eukaryota; class Dinophyceae; order Suessiales; family Symbiodiniaceae; genus Symbiodinium; species Symbiodinium kawagutii. The sequence continues at coordinate 159,670 of VSDK01019775.1, read as the reverse complement.
AGACCATGTCGTCAGCAATCAGCCCAGTCTGCTTCGTGATTTTTGTAATCACCTCTTTCAAGTCAGTGATGGGGACATTGATGACTTCGTCGCGATGTAGTTGCTTCACACGAATTCCTAACATAGCGTCAGTTTCTACCTGTTCCTGAATGGGCTGGCATTTCCTAAAATGCCGTTTGAGAGGAATACGGCAACACAAAACATTTATCAACACCCCTCTCTCTCTCATTCTCTACCTACTGGGGCTTGCCCATCCTTATGACCAACCTGCTGTTGTTTGTTGTTGTTTGTTTGTGCTGTTTGTTGATGGGGGAGGGATGAGATGAAATGAAATGAATGATGATGAATATATTTATCCAAAATAAACAATATTACATACTGCCAGTATTTCTTCTATTAAATCCTTAGGTATTCTATACAATTCATCTTGTTTAAATAAAGTGTAGTTTTTAGGCCAAGTTTCTTTTTTGTTGCTCGGTGCTCTCTGGGCTGTTTCTTTATGTCTGTTTCCGTCCATGCTCCCACAATTTTTCTGACATAAAGGCTTAGGTCTATACCCTTCAATGTTATTCCATAACCTTGTTCTTTTTCTGTAGGGCATGCCATATTTACAATAATCAACATCAACAAAATGAAATTCATCCATAAATGGTTGCTTCTTCAGTTGTCCAGTCTGTGGGTTTTCAATAAACCATGCTCGCGGTTTAAAGTATTTTATTATCTCAATTGTTTTCATTACTATTGTGTTAGCTTCATCAATCTTTCTAACACCTGTTTGTTTTGCAATGCTGTATTCCGTGCATGGAGGCGATGCCCATATGAAATCAAAATAGCCAACAGGATATTTTTTGTAATCCCAGTCCATAATATTACAATTGATATCAGCATTTTTCAAATCCAAGGATACCACATTCCAACCTAAAGAAGTTGCAACTTTACCCACTGAACCAGTTCCACTGAATAATTCTAACAATTTCATAATAATATATTACAGAAAGTATTATTATGAAATTCAAACCTTGTTATCAATGACATACTTATCTTCTTCTTTGATGATTAAATAATAATCTAGAGTTTGCTGTTTAGGTTGTTTGATTTTGCCATTGTTCAACATTTCAATGTATTGTAGCTGTTTACTTTCATAACTTCCAGCCGGTCTACCTATTTTTTTAGCCTGAAAAATCTTGTCCATCCTTGCCTTATCTTCCTCCTTATTTTCGTTTGTCACAACTAGTTTTGTATCAAGTTTTTCATCTAAAGTTTTTACCATCTCGTGTAATAATTTGATATTTTTGTTTGCTGTGTTCATTTTCTTAACCAGTTGTGCGTTAACATCCTCATTATCACTCATATATATAATAATAGATATTTATTTATTTAAATATTTAAATATTTATTTAAATATTTAGATATTTATTTATCAGATTGTAATCCAGTCTTTAGGTCATTTTTATCAACCATCATTATTTGTGAAAATGATTAAAAAATAGTGTTTCTATAATTTAATCATTTTTTTATTTGCTTTTTGATTTTATAGCTTGCTTGGGGAGAATTAAACTGTGCGAAAATGGTAAGACCACATTACCAAGAAAAGAGAGTTCCTAAATGACATCTTCTATTGCTGAATTCATTATAGGTATGGAAATAGTGTCAGCAACAAACTAATTATTAACGAGCTTGTGCCGGATTGATGCCCTTATTTCTGTTCCTTTAAAGTTCCATCAATATATTAATATATATTATTTTCTTTATCATATTATAATGGCTAAACTGCAACCACCAAAAATTGAACCAATCAACGTAAAACAGTATGAATTCAAGCAATCACCATATCCTCAAGCTGACAAGCTACCATTTAGAAGCATTATTGTTAGTGCATCTCAAGGTGGAAAAGGTATACTCATTCAAAATCTTGTCTTAAAAATTTATAAGGGATGCTTTGAACGTATCTACATTGTATCACCAACTGCTCACATTGATGAAGCCTACAAAGAAATAATAAAATACATTGAAAAAGAATTAAAAGTAGACAACAAAAAAGAGCAATATTTGTTTGACGAATACAATCCTGAAAGCTTATCACATATCATTGACACTCAGCATAAAGTGATAGAATACCAAAAGAAAAACAAAATGAACAAATTATATAGTTGCTTGTTGATTATAGATGACTTCGCAGAAGATAAAACTTTTATGAGGTATTCTAAAATACTCCACGGCTTATACACTAAATCTAGACACTTCGGTTTATCAGTCATAACTGCTTCTCAAAAATATAACGCATTAGCTCCAATAGTTAGATTGAATACTTCCTCCTTATACATTTTCAAACTAAAAAACATGCAAGAAGTTGACGCTTTTGTTCAGGAGCAATCAGCATTAGTTGATAAGAAAACCGTATATGACATTTACAAACTAGCCACCGAAGAACCATACAGTTTTCTATTTGTAAAATTAAGAGAGAGTGATGTAAATAAAATTTTCATGATACGTTTTGAACGCGCCATTCATATTAGTCAGGATAAAATTATTTAAAGAAATAAGATGTTATAAGATTATATAAGACATATGCCTAAAATTGCAATGGACTATTCTAAAACTCACTTTTACAAAATAGTTTGTAAAGATTTAAGTATTCCTGATTGCTATGTAGGACACACTACCAACTTTACAAAAAGAAAACATCATCATAAAAACCTTTGTCATAATCCTAACAATAGACTATATACGTGTTATAAATATGATTTTATCAGAGAAAATGGCGGGTGGGACAACTGGGAGATGGTTTTAATAAATACAGAAAATTGTGAAAATAGGATTGAAGCAACAAAAAAGGAACGGGAATACATTGAGGCATTGAATGCTACATTAAATAAAGTCAAAAAGCCTTTTATAACAAAAGAAGAGGAAAGACAATATGATAAACAGTATTATAAAAACAATAAACCAATATTCAAAGCAAAAAAGAAAGAACATTATGAAAACAATAAGCAAGCATATTCAGATTATGCTAAAAGTTATTATCAAAGAAATAAGGAAAGTATAAAACAACGAAGCCTAGAAAGATATTACAATCAACAATAATTTAATGATTTTATTGTAAAATAAAATCATTAAATAACACTAAAGTTGCAAAAATCTAACTTTGGCTGTGTAAAATGTAGCCTTTGTTGGTCTTTGCTTTGTAGTTCTTCTATTTCATTTATTATTTCCTTCATTGCCATTACCATTACTTTATGATTAATATTTAGTATATGATTATTAATTTCATCAACATCTATATCAATTTCTTTTATTTGTTTAATGTATTCATTTTCTTTCTTACTTTCTTTCTTAAACAAATTTCCCATATTACTATACTAGATTTTTTTATTCTTTACTTTTAGCCTTAGCTTTTGCTTTTGGCTTTTTAATCTCTGCTATTTCTTCTTCTAATTTAGACACTCTACCTAAAGTTTCTTGAAGTGCTTTCCACAACACGACTGACAATTTCATATAATTAATACTTAAATATGTTTCATCACTATTCTTCTCCTTATTCTCTTTCACTATCCCCTTACATTCATCCGGTAGTTCTTTTAATAATTCCTGTGCTATAAAACCAAATGTATCATTTTTTTTATATTTTTCATCTTTATAATTAAATTTCTTTACTTCAACATTTTTAATACAATCTGTAAAATTAGCATCAATAACTTCAATATTTTCTTTAAGACGTTCATCAGATACAGTTGTATCAATGATATTGCCTATTACATTTTTACCTGTATTATCAATTATAACATCATATTCCATTGCACCAACTGACCTATCATATCTAATTATTTCAGTTCCGTTATTTCTCCATACCATATCAGTAGTGGTATTAGTATCAAAAACATTAGCACTTAAAACAGTATTTCCGTTTAATTCTACTTTACCATTTCGTAGATAAAAGAAGTCAACACTGTTCCTTCTAAATGATACATCGCTATTTTCTAAGCTATCATAAATATCACATTGACACCCAGTTAATAATCGTGTTCTTAATATTGTTCCTCCCAGTTGAATATAATTAATAGTATTTCTTTTAATATACATATCAACATTTGTTGCAGTATCAATGGCGTCTGTTTCAATACTACTATCAGTATTAATAATACCTTTTACAGCAAGTGATTTACCCGCTACTGGAAACTTATTAATAGAACAATTCACACTTTCAGTATTATTACCTAACATAATATCACCTTTTGAATAATAATTTAAATGAAATCTATGAGCCACTCCACCAGTAGTATAGCAGTCCATGTGATTACCGGACGATACAGATATATAATCACCACTAACATCTTCTAATTTCATTTGCACTCCATCAGATAGAACTGTTAATGCTTTGGATACTTGAACTTTATTATCAACTGATAAAGTTAAATAAGGGTCGCCGTTCCTCTGGAGCACCACATCACTTGCCCCATTTGAATTATAGATATTTGCTTGTATCTGCTTACCAGCATCAACCACAACATTTCTTAAAAATCTTACATCTTCTGTAAGTCGCCTCAATTGTATATAAGAAATTCTTCCTGTTTCAGCTGAATTACCACCATCAAAATCCACATCAATATTATAATTTTTACATCTAAATCTATCAGATAAAATTTGGTCAGTAGATACAGTATTATTTATAAGAACATCATTATGTAGAGTAAAGCCGTCTGCCATTGTAATTCTATCACTTTGTAAAGTTAAAAGTGTCACTCCGTTTCTTTGGAACACGAGGTTCGTGTTCCCATTACTGTTAATAAAATTTGTTTGTAATTTATATGTATCATCAACATTAATATTTCTATGTATTGTTAAATTTTCAGCAACTCTTCCATAAGTCATATAATTAACTTTACCAGTAGCAGTAGAATTACCACCATAAAAGGTAATATCAACATTGTCATCTTTACTACGGTATTCATTAGCAAAGAATTTTTCAGTTGTAAATCCTACACCTGATGCTACTTGAACGCATGGTATAGCAATAGGAGCGGGATTACTATTTAATAATAAGTATTCAGTGCCATATCTTCTAATGCTTAAATTATCATCACCATAACTATTAATAATATCACATTTTACTTGACCTTGACTAACTAAATTAACATTTGCTTCTGTTATTAAATCATTAGCAGTTAATTTAAATTTATCAACACCATTTCTTGAATATGTGATATCACTATTACCATTACTGTCAAAATTATTTAATGATATTTTCTTACCATTATCAACAGTAATACTTCTTAACATTCTTAAGTCTTCTGTTAAGTGTTGATAAACCATATATATTATTCTTCCATCCAGTGTTGTATTAGCACCTAAAAACTCTGTATCAACATTATATCTCCTACATCTGAAACTGTCAGCATAACATTCATCACCGTGTATTGATGTAGAAAAAATATTATCACCCGTTAAATTATTTGCTTGAATATTTTTTGATACTAATATATCGTCTTCTGTTTTTCTAAACCTCATAAATTCAACACCGTTTCTTAAATGTAAAACACTACTATCGTCAAATGAATTATAAGTGTTTGCTTGGACTTGAGCGGGAGCAACTAAATTGATACCAGCGTTTAATTCTAAACTGCCACTTTTTAAATAACAAATGTCAAAAGTATTTCTTTTAAATGTTACATCACTAATACCATTGCTATCAATAACATTGGTTTGTAATTTATCACTTAAAACAGCGGGTTTATTAATTTCAATCTTATCAGTTTTTAGTGACATCACTAAATTTGTTACTGTATCTGGAACGGTTGGATTGCCTACATAATACTTTATTTGTCCCGTTGGTTCATTCATAATATGGTGAATGGTTGTGCTTAAGTTTTCGTTTTCAAAATGGTCGCAGTAAAAGATGTCTTGACATTCGGTTGCCGTTTTAAAAATAGTTTTTCCGTCTTGTAATTCAATCATACTAACATTATTCCTTTGTATGTCTAGATTAGCATCACTTCCTGTATCTATTTCTGTTGATAATAGACTACCTCCTTGAATATAACCATTACTGTTAATGGATGATGCTAACATATTGCCATTGAATTGACCGTCACCATTAACATAAAAATCCTTTGTTGAGGAAACGGCATTCAGTATGATTTTTGATGTTCCCGCTATGTGTCCCAGCCTTAAAGTGCCTGTCATGTCTTGAGGATTATTGATGTTAAGTTTGTTATTTAATAAATTATCAGTTTCAGTTTTGTTATAGTAATTTGTTAAGTCTGTTGTTCCGGTTCCACCACCTGAACCTCCATTAGCAAGGACAAATTCCTCTGTTGCTAAATTACTGCTTCCAGTTGCTAGTAGTTTGATAAATTCAGTTCCAATGTATCTAGTTGAGCCATCTAATGTTAAACCACTCATTAATATACATAATTTAGATTACAATAATATTATTACCGTTTTTTAGGTTTTGCTGTGAACATATTCTGACAAAGGTTATTATACTTTTCTTGCTTTTGTTTGAGGTATTCATTTTGTAATAGTTGATAATGTTGTTGTAAGGATGTTATTGGATTTACTTGAGGTTGATACACGGGCTTGAGTATTTGATTTTTAACAGGGGCACTTAATTTTGGTTGTGGTTCTATTTCTTCTTCAACTTCATTTGCTACAGGTGTAATTATTTTAGCTTTAGGTTGCGCTTTGCCTTTAGGGTTTGTTTGTTTCTTTACTGGTTTAGGGTCGCAGTTATGACTATAACGAAGGTTCTTGTAAGTCATTGACTTATCACATTTATCACATTTAACTATATCACTTGCTTTTGGTTTTGCTTTAGGCTTTGCTTTTGGTGCTGGAGTTTCTGTTGGTGGTTCTATTGCTGGTTCGCGTATGCTACACGAAACTTCGTGTTCTGTTGCTTCTTCAATTATTTCATTTACTGTTTCTGTTGGTTGTTCGCGTATGCTACACGAAACTTCGTGTTCAGTTGCTTCTTCAATTGGTTCAGGTTGTTCATCTTTGGTTACTGCTTCATTTAAATCAACTACTGAAATTGACATATATAAAAAAGGATATAATTTTCTTAATATTTTCTTATTTTACTTAAAAATAAGAAAATATTATTACAATTGATTAATAGTTAAGGATTAAATAGGTGGTTGTTATGATTTAGTAATTAGGTGAGGCGAGCAATAATGCAAACTGCACCGGTATATCATACAAATTCATTACGGTTCCCTTCTCATCTGTTATTTTAAAATCTAATCGCCTAAAGTTTCTACCTCCAATATCTATGAAGTCCTCATGATGGACAGCGGAACTATCATTGATGATACCGCCTAATTGTTCAGTTACCAGCACCTTCTTTATAATTGATGATGAATATGAATTAGGAGCTGAATAGTGGTAATCACTCAAACTATTAGAGGTAATAAAGATATAACGGAAAGGAACTAAATTTAAATAAGATGAAGTCCATACTGCTATTGGTGATGTTGGAACAAAGTTACTTAACAAATAGTTAATAGATACTGGATTATTACTATTGTAATTTGCTGTTCCAGTATCCCACACACCATTAACATAATTTTCTAATTCTTCGTCTGTAGGTATTTTGATTGTATAACTTAATCCATCTTTGACCTTTATCTCTACTGTTCTTGATGCAGATGAATATGTATAAACAAAAATACCATCAGCATATAAATCTGTAGTGTTGCTATTCATACCCGCCACTATATCAAAACAGAACTGCTCGGCGAAATAAATTTTGTTCCCTAAATAAACTCTAAAGTTTTTAACCAGCGTGTCACCATCAAAAACCATCACATACAAATATTCATAGAAGCCTACCTCCGTGGATTTCCACACCGCTGGAATAGAAACATCAGTAACATATAATCTAGTGCCTTCAGGTGTTTCTAAGTTTTCATTCAACTCTATTGAAAAATCAGCACTAGATTTTGATTGTTGGCTACGGTATCTACTATCAACGAAAATCTTTTTATATGTCAATTGATTACTCATTACTATATTCTTAATTAGATTTTTATAAGGTAATAATATAAAAAAATGATAGGTGTAATAGGTAATGTTGGTAGAATAGCATTGACTAATGCTTTACGACAGGTTGGTAGGGAATTTGGAAGAGAGGCAATGAGAAGGATAGCAGGAGGGGAAGCAATTGAAAATGTTTTAAGCAGAGAGCAATTGAGAGAGCTATCTAGAAAGACAGGTAAGGTAGCATTCAGTGAATTAATGAGAATTGGTAAAGAAGAATTCATTAAAGATACTGATAAGAAGCAAGAAGACCTGAATAAAAGAATGGATAATTTTAACAGAAATCTTAATCAGAAATTCAGAGAGAACACCACCCTATACAAAGAAGAGAGGAACATAGCAAACAAAGAAAAAATGGAAGACCGCTGGGGATTGACTAATGCTTACAGGTCACCGTCAGGCATTTACAAGTCAGGTAAAACACTTTATATTAGTGGAACAGGTGGGAAGGATGGAGATTTTGTTAAGGACTGGATTGATAATTTTACAAAGTTGCCTTTTAGAAACGCTCATCACACTCAAAAATACAGAGATGCAATGGATGCACTAAAGAAAAATCCAGATGTTACCCGTTTAGTTGGTCATTCCCTAGCTAGTGCTGTTATAAATAAAATCAATGAAGAGCAACCACAAAGATTTAATACTACAACATACGCTACACCAACAATTAAGAGAAAGAGACATGGAAAGCAAGACCCTAGAAGATTAGATTTCCGTAATCACGGAGACATAGTAAGTATTTTTGATGGCTACGCTGAAACATCAAATTTTAGTGACCCGAACCCTATTATAGCCCATACCTATAAAAATTTTGATGAACAAGGAATGTATCATATCAGACCTACAACTCATATCAGTAATGGTATAAGACCCAATGACTAGAAGTTCTAAATAAAATCTAAATGAAAATAATAATGTTCAACCGTAAAATACAACATAAAAATCAAAATTTAATATTATTCAAGGGTAAAAATAGTTATAATAAGGTAATGAATGAAATGAAAGAAGCACCAAAAGAGTATGAAGCAATAAAACTGCTGGTAGAAGACGCGAGGAACGAGCATTGTGTGCTACACAACAGTAATAATAATATAACAAATGTTCAAAATAAAAATAATATTAATATAAAATCAAAAAATAATATTAGTTTAAAATCTCATAATAAATTGAAAAAATAAAAATAATCTATTTTAGAATATATAAGTTATGGATAATATCATAAGTGAGAGTTCCGACCAAATGATTAACCAATTGAACTTTGGATTACCAGAAACAAGTCAATATATAACATCCCGACGCTTTGTTAACTTCTTCCCTTCAGGTTCAAACGTATATGCTCCTAATCAGGGAAATAAAAATATAAGATTTAACATTTCAGCAGATGATAACAACTATATAGATTTAAGTTCAATTAGGGTCTTTGCCACTTTACAAAACACTGACGGCAATCAGGGTCATTTCTTGAGGCCATTATCTGGACTACATGCTTTCTTTCAACGATATATGTTAAATGTAGCAGGACAACAGGTTCAGGATATTATTGAATATAATAGACACTGTGAGTTATATGAATGTTTAAAACCTAAAAGTGTTAGAGACATGGATGATATTGAAAGTGGAGCTAATCCCCGTTGGGATGCTGATTATCATGATTACGCTAATGGGCTGGATGTATTTATGCAAGTTAATAATGCTGGTGATGGAGTTGATGTCTTTCCTAACGGCGACCACAACGAATGGGGTAGGGTAGACAAAAGATACACTAGACATTCAATAACAGGTATTGCTGGAGCTAATGGTAAAATGAGATTATCACATAAACCCTGCTGTGGATTGCTGAATTCTAATTATTACATTCCCTTAAGATATGCACCATTAGAGTTACAGTTTCAAATTGTATCCAATGCGACAGACCCTATTGTAGTTCCACAAGGAAATGGAGGTGCAGGACAAACCGATAAGGAAGGATATTATTTTAGGGATGGTGATACTTCAGTAGCATGGGAACTTAACAATGTATTTATTCGTGCAGAAATTATTCAATTAGACAATACGGTAAATAATAATATCGTAAAACATTTACTTGATGGTCAGTCATTAAAATTAGTATTCCCAATGTATCACACTATCACTCAATCATTCAATGCAGGAGGAGGAGAAATTAATATGAACATTGTTAAATCATCTTCTAAATTGACTGGAGCATTTATTACCCTTTACCGAACTCCAAGAAATGGAGAATTTGATAATAGATATTTACCAGATAATTATGTAAATAAGCGATGGAATTATTTCTACAATCCAGCAATCAACAAACGTATTAACAACAGTGGACTAGCAAATACTGATGCTTTACAAGGTGAAGGTTTCCAATCATGGTCTAAAAATTTATCATGGCAAATACAATTGAGTAATTCTCAAAAATACCCAGAGTTTGAATGCCAGACATTATCAGAAACATTCTACTATTTACGAAGAGCAATACATTACATGAATGAAAACCAAGACAGTTTATCATTTAGTTATAGACAATATCGTGAAAACAAATTCATCATTGGTATGTCATTTGAAAAGATGGCAGATGTTAATTTCACAGGTTATAATTCCAAAATGAGTGGTATTACCAACTTCAAAATCAAAGGAACAGAAGGAGCACTACCGGTTGCTGAAGAAATCCAAGAAATATTCTGCCATCTAATTTCGGAGGCTGTTCTGGAATTGCGCGAAAGCGGAGCCGTGGTTTACGACTAGGTCCTAAAGAACTGCTCTACGAGCAGTTGTTTACGATTAGCTTTGCTAATCCTAGAAAACTGCGTAGCAGTTTTGTACGATTAAGGTGAGTAAGAAATAGAATTACATATTATTAAATCTAATTAATAATATATAATATGTTCAAATACCAGAGTAAAAACAATAAGTCAGTCTTACGTAGAAATCATCTTCATAAATCACCATTAAATTTTAGTCCCTTTGATTTCAGAGATACAAAATATTTAGAACACCTACATCATCAACTTAAGTTAAGGAACAGTAAGGAAGCAATGACAAGCTTAAGGAAGGACATGATAGAAAGCAACAACAGAGCAAACTTTCAAGGTGAAGTGGATAAAATCAAAAGGGAATTAGAAAGACCTAATTTACCTTATGCTACTAAAGAGCATTTGGAAGAAAGATTAAAAGGGTTCAGAGAGTTATTTAAATTTTAAAATAATATTATTTCTAAATAATATTATATTGATGACAGCAGTTTTAGAAAACATAAACCCCTATTCTAAATATGGATTGAAGAGGAGACCAACATATGATGAAATTATAGGATTGATAGGTGAAAATGAAACAATAACTGGAGCACTTCCAGACAGAACAGCTACACAATTTAAAGCAAGTCCTGAAGGTAGTTTCTTTGATGGTTTAGATAGCTTAGAAATATTCAAAGAAGAAGATAAAAGAATACACAATAGACAATTAAGAGATTTATTAATGAGACAAAATTTAGGAGGTAGAACTTACCACGCGGAAAGATTAAGAGACCAAATGAGAAACAATGCACCACCACGGCCAGCAATAGAACAAGATAGAGATTTAACAGATGCCCAGATGCAAACAGAATTACAAAGAAGAATGAACATGACAACAGAAAGAGCCCAACAAGCAGGAGAAGCACACCAAGGCATATTAAGTAGGGCATCAACTCCATCAGCAGTAAGAAGAATATTTGACGCAATACCTTCATTGCCATCCTTAAGCAGAGCAAGTAGCAGAGCAGATACACCAGCAATACCACAACCACAACCAAGAGACGGTAGAGTAACACCTGCAGGAGTTGATAATCCAGACTTATTTGTTATTGGTGGCAGTAGTGAAAGCGAAGGTGAAATGCAAACAGCAAGAGCAAATAAAGAGGATTTAATAATGCATTCATTGAGATTTAGAAATCCAGAGGCTACAAATGCTGAACTTGTTCGTGCTGTTGATGTATTAAAGCAATACACAGATTTAGTGCCTGAGCAAATAGCAATGGATTTTAGCAACTTCGCTATTTTAAATAATATCTATTCAGCATTGTTGAGAAACGGTTTTATTACTGATGATGTTTATGAACAATACCAAGCTATAACAGGTGAAATAAGTAATGAAAGAGCAGGCAGAAAACGAGCAAGCTTATTAAGAAAACTTGCAGAACATTATAGAGATAATGTTTATGATGTTTACATTGATGACATTTCTAACCGACCAGTAGGAGCATAAATCATTAATATTAAAATCTAATTAATATTAATGATTTTAGTTAAAAATAAATTGAAAAGATTGAAGAGAGATAAAGATGATGAGATGCTACATTATTTGAAATACTCACATTTAGATAATATACCTGAAGAAACATTACATGATAATAAGGAATATAAAAATAAAGCTACACAATTCCCTAGTATAAAAAACAAAAGCACTCAAACACCTCACCCAAAAGAAAAGGAAGATAAAGCAACTGATACGTATGATGATTTACATAAAATTGATTATAAATATAAATTGGAAGGTAAATCTAAACAACTTCAAAGTGATGAACTATTAAGAGTTGATTTTATAGGTCAAGTTGAAGCAGTTCCTATTCTTGACGATGATGATGTAAACAAAGATAAGGAGGAAGATGATAATGAAGATGATTTTTTAATAAGAAACGTAAAAAGAGGTTTCAGACTAGCAGAATTTGCTTTAAATAGTTCATTAGTGGGATTGTCAATTGCTGATGCTGTGATGCAAGCAACCTTATTAGGTAATAATGGTGAAGATGAAGAAGATAATGATGCTCCTGTTCCAGAACCAGAGTATGTAACATCAACTACATCACAAGGTCATGGTCAAGCATTAGCAATAGCAATAATGAATAATCCACATAATAATGCTAATGATATGGAAGTAGTCAGTGTTCATAGCTCTGAACCTGTTACCGTAAGTTCACCAACTCCAGCACAAACAGTTCATTCAAGTAGTAGTTCAAGTGATGAGTATCAAATAGCACCACCAACAGATTTACCGCTTCCTTCCAGTTCAGCAAGTTCAGCAAGTTCAGGTAGAAGCAGTCAGAGAAGTAGAGTAAGTGCAAGAAAATAATATTCTAAATAATATTAATGACAAAAGAAGTTGTATTAAAAAAATCAAGTAATCCTGACAAAAAATACGATGCAATAGTGGAAGGTAAGAAAGTTAGTTTTGGTCAAAAAAATGCATCAGACTATACTCAACATAAAGACCCTGAAAGAAAACAAAGATATATTGACCGTCACCGTAAAAATGAGAATTGGAATGATTTAAAAACAGCAGGGACATGGAGCAAAAATTTATTATGGAATAAACCGACTATATCAGAAAGCATTAAGAGCATGGAAAATAAATTTAATATTGATATTAAATTGAAAAAATAAGGCTTGAGAAAATCCATTTAGAAATATTTTACTAGAAAAATTGTATTTAAAGAAATATTTTCTAATATAAATATATAGTAATATGACTTTACAATCACCTGAAGATATGACACCAAAGGCGCATCATCTCACTCCGGAGATGATGAGTTTAGAAGAAATTAAGGAACAACTGGCATTATATAATAGACTATATTATCAAAAAAGGAGACATGAAAAAGATTTTATGGAAACTAAAAGGGCAAGTGCAATAAGATATAACAGAAGAAAAAAATTAGATAAAATGGCAGAAAATGGAGAAATAGATTTAAAAGATATAGATTATGAAGCAAATCAAGAAAACGAAGTGAAAGCAACAAAACCCACAAAATACAAAAATATAAAATTTAAAGTTTTAAGTTATGAATAAATATTTATTAAACATATCAATATTTTTAATAAATATTTTTGTTGAAATTTTACATTTTAGGGAGCCAATCCCAGCACCTCTGGGATACCAATCCCAGCACCTCTGGGATGCCTGTCCCAGCACCTCTGGGATGCCTGTCCCAGAACCCTTGGGACAAGACTAAAAATGATTAAAATAGGTGCTGTCCCAGCACCTCTGGGATGCCTGTCCCAGCACCTCTGGGATACCTGTCCCAGAACAGGAAATTTTACAAAAAAATATCTAGAAATTTTACTGTAAAAAATACCTAAAGAAATATTTTCATAATAATATATGAAAATATCACCTTTATTAATGGGTGAAGTTAATAAAGATGATGTAATAAAAAATATCTATTTTGATAGGTCAGGTTATGGGTCAATAGCCACCACTTATAAAGATGCTAGAGCAAAAGAACCTAGTATAACTTTAAATGATGTTAAAGAATGGTTTAAGAAAAACCTAGAAGTAAAAAAGAAACAAAGAGGTATAAATTCTTTCGTAGCGCCTCATAATAATCATACATTTCAAATTGATTTATTTTTTATGGGTAAAACTGATTTTGAAAACAAACAAAAATTTAGAGCAGGATTAGTTTTAATAGATGTTTTAAGTAAATACGCGGTAGTAGTCCCTATAAAAAGCAAAGATGCCCCTGATGTAATAGCTGGAACAATGGAAGCACTTAAAAAAATAGGTGACCCTCCACAACTAATTTATACTGATGATGAAGGTAGTATAGGTGGTAATGATTTTAAAGAATTTGTAGAAGGTGAAGGCATTGAACTTTATAGAACAAGAAATCACCCTGCCTTCGCTGAAAGATTTATTAGGACATTTAAGGATATGCTTTTTAAGAGAGTTGAAGCAGATGAAAAAAAAGGTAAGGGTAATATTCAATGGACTGACTACATATTAGAAATAATGCTTACCTATAATGATAAAATGAAACATTCCGCTACTAATATGACACCAAAGGAGGCAAAGAAGAAAGACAATGAACTGAAAGCAAGAGTAAATATAGCAATGAAGGCAAGGAAAGATAAATTATATCCTGAAATTAATGTAGGTGATAAAGTCAAGATTGTAAGAAAGAAAGCCATTACAGAAAAAGAACGGACAAGTAATTTTTTAAAGGGTGAATATACAGTAGAAGATATTTCAAAAGCACTAGGACAAACTTATTATAAAATGGCTGACTATCCCAGAAAATTAATGCGACATGAGTTGTTGAAAGTATAATTTCTAGAAAAAAATATCTAGAAATTTTACTATAAAAATTTCCTGTAAAAATGTTATTTAAAGAAATATTTTCTAATATAAATATATAGATTGTTGTATGAACAAGTTTGTAGAGAGTAACATTAGGCAACTGAAAAAACTGAAAGGCAAACAAATTACTGACAAAACCACTCAAGCAACCAAAAAGAGAATTGATGAAATTATCAAACTATACACTGAAAGGAAGTTATCAAATGTAGCAACCGCAGAAAATTATATCAAAGGCTTGACTTCTACTAATAAAAAAGTTTATGACAAAACGTTTCAAAAATACAAGGACAATATCAGTAAGTTTAAGGAAGCAAAACCACTTAAGGAAAGAATGGCAGAAACCAAAAAAAGAAAGAGAAAGAATACATACTTTGTTCAGTTTGACATTTTCACCATTAGGAAGCCCAAGAATGAAAAAATAAAACCTTCTTTTAAACACAATGGCAACAGTTATTACATAGATAGCTTTGAAATTAGGAGTGCCACAATTGAAGCACCAGAATTCCCCAAGGATGTTATAGGAAAAAGGACTTTTAAATATGAAACCAATGAGGATGAAGTTGAAGGAACACAAAATAAAACATTTATTGAAATACTAAAACTTTTAAGCAACGATGAAGATTTTGACAACCTTGTTTCAACCCTTCAGCAATATTATTCAGATAATCTATTTGACTGTATAAAAATTAAGTCAGTAGAATTAGTAAATAAGAACGGTAAAAAATTTGATATATTAACTGAAGACTTAACTGATGCTGTTAATATATCAATATATCATAAATACATTCATACACCTATGAGTTTAGAAGCATCAACCATAAAGAAAGCAATTCAAAAGGGTCATTATATCAAAAATTTATGCTGGGTAAATGCATTAATGGACTTTTACAAGGATACAATTATGAGTGAGAAATCTAGAAAGAGATTGACAACTGGAAAAATTATAGATATTATAGGTAGGAAGCACTTTTATAAATATGGTGCATCAATCAGGGATATGGAAAAAGTATTTATAGAATATAATATTCAAGTAAGAATATTTGATTTTTGTAACAAATTAATTTACAAACATGACCCTGAAAATAGAAATCATCATATCAAGACTTTTTATGCAATGGTTAAGAATAACCATATCTATGTATTAAACCATGACCTTAAAAGCATTCAACAAAAGCAATTTTGTAATATTCCAACTGTGAAAGCATCCACTGACTACTACATAAGCAAAAGGGAAGAACCACCAAAATATAAAATGATAAATAATGTAGATGACATATTGAAAATTGAAATCGTAGAAGAACAAAAAGAAGTAAATATAGTTTTAGAAAATAATGATTTATTAAAAGCATTATTTTATTTACTGAATTCTGGGTATGAACCTAGAATAAAATTTCAAGCAGGTATTATAACAGAAATCCAAATGAAATTTAATCAAGTAAAATATACTATTCAAACTCAAAATTTACTAAAAACTTCATGTGATGGATGTATAACAGTTAGTGATGAACATGTATATAATAATATGAATTTAGCATTTTTTAATTTTTATAGTAAGGTATTTAATCCTGTTCATAAATCATTTTATAATGATATTGATATTGAAATATTAGATGAAGCAAGAACCACTGTGCCACTAGGATTACTGGTTGATGTGTGGAATATTTCTGATGTTCACCATATACCAGATAATGAATTAATGGAAATTGATATATCTAAAGCATTTACAAGTGCATTTTTGAAAATGAACGAAAAGCCCGTTTTTAATCAATTTGACATCTGGAAACATTATGATGGAAAAATCAATGAACACCATGATTTGACACTATACTATATTCAAAATAACAACTTTCAACACAACAAAATGTTTATGAATAAAAAGTATGAAATCAAGTATGGTTGTATTTTGAAACAGGTTATGGATGATGTTGATATTGATATTTTATATTTTAAGTCACCTTCTCAAGTTCATCAATGTAATAATCAGGAAATTATAAATGAACTATGGGATATGACAATAAGTGAAAATGATGAAGAAAACAAATATATCAAAAAATTAATAGCAAATGTTAATTTCGGATTATTAGAAAAAAGCGGTGCAACTGACCAAAAAAGTATATTATTCAGAAACTTAAGTGAAGCACTAGAATATCAATCAGAATATGGAGGTAAATTACATAAAATTAGTGATGTAGAAGAAAGTGAAGAAGAAACAACAACATTTAATAATTATTACATTCTAAATTTAAAAGACCAAGCAAAGTTAAAAAATGGATTTAGATACGAAAAAGAGTTGTTACTTCAAACTCATAATCTGGAAATGTTTAAGGCATACAAAAAATTAGAAGAAAATAATATTGATGTCTTGAGTGTCAAGACTGATGCCTTTGTTATATTTGATTATAATGAAGTTGTTGAAAATATCCTTGATTTTCATAATGATATTGGAGGATGGAGGATAAGTAAAAATAAAGGGGATAACATAAAAGTTTCTTTCGTTAATTATCTTCAAAATTGCCATAACAATTTTATCAAAATACCATCATTTGAACATAAAGTAATTGATATTAATGATGAATATGACACTGATAATATAATAGATGTTATTAAGGAAAATAATCCAATGATGATAAGAGGTGAATTGCCGGGCACTGGCAAAAGCTATATTTGTCAAAAAATGGTTGATAAAAATTATAAAGTTATGTTTGTATGTCCTACTAATAAGTTGCTACAAGAATTTGAAGGAGAAGCACTGACACTTAATAAATTCTTTGGTATAAGTTTTGGTGATGTAAAATTAGAACCATTTGATTATAGTAGTTATGATGTAGTGGTATTTGATGAGATTTATTTCAGTAGTTTGACTACATACTGGAGAATAAAACAGTTCGTTGAACAGAATAAGCAGAACAAAATTATTATTGCTACTGGTGACACAAAGCAACTAAAACCAATACAACCGCTGACAAACACACAGGATTATGAAACATATGTTGACAATATCATTAATAATATTTTTCCAAATAGTATACTATTAAAAGAATGTAAGAGATTACATACACAGGAGGATAAGGACAAATTAAGTAATATAAAATATGATTTGTTTGAAAATAATTTAAGTTTGAAAAAATGGATTGAAAAATATTTCAGATATACCACTGACATTAGCGGTTCTAAAAATAACATTGCATATTTAAATGATACTTGTAAAAACGTATCCAATGCCATTAGGAAACTAGAAAATAGAAAGGGTGAATACGAAGTAGGAGAATTTTTAATATGCAGGGAATATACTAAAACTAATACATCAGTATTCAATGTAAATTTTAAATATAAAATTGTTCATATAGGAAATGATGGAGTTATGACATTAAAGAATATTAAAACTAATATACTTCAATCACTTAACATAGATAAGGTCAGGAAAAACTTTATATTTGCTTACTGCGCTACTTGTCATTCCGCACAAGGTAGTAGCATTGATGGTGACATTACAATTTTTGATTATAATCACTGGGACATAAGAAATTATAAAGAATGGTTATGGACAGCAGTATCACGCTGTAGAGATTTAAAGAAGGTAAAGTTTTTCAAATATAGTAGTGATAAATATGATGAATTTAACTATAATTCCATGATAAGTTATTACGAAAGGAAAGTAGCAAATTATAAAGAGCAGGACAGAAAAGCAAAAAGAAAAATACCTAAAGAAGGATATGTTAATGTTCAATGGTTTTTACTTAACATCAAAAACCAATGTAATTACTGTGGATGTGGATTTCATACCAGCATTAAACATGGAAATATAACAACAAATTTAACAGCACAAAGGGTCTTAAATTCTGAACCTCACACTTTAGATAATATCATTGCTTACTGTGTGCGGTGCAATTGTAGTTCTAAATAATGTATCTTTGAAAACCTACTTAAGGAAATGATGATATCAGTATGGTATATAGTGGTATGAATAGGTATGAAAAGGGTAAAATCTACAAAATTACTGATATAGGTTATAATAAATGCTATATTGGTTCTACTTGTGAAACTTTAAGTAGGAGAATGTCAAGACATAGAGATAGATATATTTTTGGAAAAGATAGAGGTAGAAGTATAAACATCCTATTTGATGAGTTCGGTATAGACAATTGCAAAATTGAATTGATAGAAACTTATAGTTGCAGTAATAAAATGGAATTATTGAAACAAGAAGGACACCATATAAAGAATAACAATTGTGTAAATAAAATTGTATCGGGAAGAACACAAAAGGAATGGAGAGAGGATAATTACGAACACTACCAAGAAAAGAAAAAGGAATATTGGAACAAAGTTAAGGATGAAGCAAGTAAAAAGAAGAAAGAGTTTGCTAAAAACAACCCAGATATAATTAAACAAAGAAGTCAAGACAACTATCTAAAGTTCAAACATAAATTGATGGAACAACACAATTGCGAATGTGGAAAAACATATACATATCAGCATAAAAAGAGACACGAAAAATCACAAAAACACCAAAACTATTTGAAACAACAATCTCAAGAACCAGAACCTGAAACTCAATAAGCCTGACCTTGCCCATGAAACCACCACATAAAATTCTTCATAAATTTATGGAATAATTTTATGAATAATTTTTGGGAAAGAATTATATGGGCAAGGTTAGGTTGATTGAATTTTTACTGGGTTGATTGGTTGATAGGATTTATGATGATTAATTATTGGGGAAATTTATGATGGTTGATTGTCATGATATTTTTTGTGATGATTGGTTTGTTGAATTTTTGTTGGTTGAGTTTGTTATGATTTTTTATGATGGATTTATGGGGTGGTTTTTATGAAATGTTGGTTTGAAGTTTTGGGTTTGGGGGTTTCAGGTTGGTCATTGTGGGGATGGGCAAGCCCCATTCTAACTTGTATACCTTTGCGCGCTTATATATGTGCAAATTTGTGTGTAAACAAATTGCTATATATGTATATAGTATATATGTATATATCATTCACACAGATCTTAAAACAAATGTGACCAAATGTGCCAGTGCCCATCTATCTATTTGCCTGCCATTGTCCACCAGCACCAGTGTATCGAATCTAGTCCCATCAAATTGTGCATGCATCGTGTATGCATATCACTGACCGGTGCTGTGTTAGACATTGGTTTGGCCCCTTGCTGATCGCAATGGAGCTCCGTGAAGCTTAGGGCTGAGCTCTGCTTAGGGCTGAGGGCAGCACTTTTGATGCCGTCGCTCGCTGACTTTGACGGAGAAAATGACCTGACGGGCTGACCGTGGCCCACCGCTGGCCCGTTGCACTGTCCCCGCCTTGGAGGGCCCTGCGGGGAGATCAGCTCCTCCAGCCCGGCACTGTGAGACATGACGTCCCAGCGGCGTGGCAAAGGACAACGAGCATCTAGGACTGCTACGCCAAGCGTTCTAAGCTGAAGCAAAACAAAGTGGAAACAAAGTAAGAATGAAGTAAAGACAAAGTAAAGACACAGAGTAAATAAAGCATTTTAGTTTAGATGATTGGTGGTCTCAGAGATTTTCTGTCCGTTTCTGTCCTCATCTTTGTGTGTTGAGGATGTGTCTTGGCAGCAGCCAAAGCCAAGCCCAGCTCCCATGCATCAGAGCAACCTGGCCACGCTTTCCCCAGGTCTGCTAGGGATGGAAGACAAAAATTTCCTTAAGAACCCAAACGCGGAAGGAAGGATGTGGCTAAGATTGGCAAACTTGCCAAGTAAGCACCCACTACGTCACACATGTTTGGTACCCGAAAACTCTGCACACGAGATCAATGTTCCAAAACTGCAGCAATGGATTGGATACACCGAATGCTACTGCGCGTCTTTACTGAAATCATGACAAAATGTGAGCCATCTGCCCATGGTATGGCCATATTCCTTGCTAAAAACTGCACATTTGGGACGGCCCCAGGTACTGCGCAACGACACCGCCATGACCCCTGTCCTGTGCTGCGAGGCCCCAGCGCAGCAGAACTCTGACCCCGAGCCACTAAGCTGCAGGGAGGAGCCCAAGCGCCATGCGCATCACAATGGCAATGAGCAGCCACTGCAACCGCTCACCGATGACTTGGCATCGGCTGTGATGAATGGTTGACCGATGTTGACCGTCGGTGCTGGCTCAATGACCACCGATGATCACCTTTGACCATCATCAACGATGATCACCAAAGGTTCACCGCTGTAAAACCCAAGGCAAGGCGAGTCCCTGTCAGCCAGCTGAGTTTCAGGCGGATAGCCCCTGCCCGGTGGCCCACGGGCACGAGCACTCCCCAAAGTTCCACCCTGGAAGTCCAGCTGCGGTGGAGACTCTGAGAAAGGCTCATGGTTGGCAACCCTGGCCATACCAACTCCCGTCATTGCAATGAGTTAAGCTATTGACCTACCATGGGTGGTCAATATCGTTGCGTGTGTGTTGCGTGGCTACATCAGCTTGGCCCTTGATGTCACTAGCTGCTACGTTGGGACTCTGAGTCGCCCACGGCTGGCTGTACTTGCTGGGAGGGACTGGATGTGCCACGGGGTCGGCCCCGGTCATCGGACACCTTCGCATCACCTGGGGCATCAGAAATGGCTGCCGTCAGCTGTTCGGTCACAATGTTCGTCACGATATACTTATGACATCATAAATTTCATTAATATTCATGAGTCATAATCCCTTGGACAAATAATAAATACAATCAACACCTACAAATGAGGGCGGTTGGTAGTGACCGATGTCGCTACAAAGAACCTGTGGGAGGGTCCCTTTCGTGGCTCATCATGGATCATCCACGGCTGTGGTTCGGGGGCCTTCGACGAGCACGCTGCGGGCACCTCGGTTCAGAGGAAATTCAAAGTCTCGGGCACTGAATGGTTGGAGGGTTGGGCCCTTCAGTTGCTTCCAATCTTCAGCATGTGGGCATCACGGTGGGTAACAGCAACAACAACAACAACAACAACAACAACAACAACAACAACAACAACAACAACACCAGCAGCAGCAGCAGCAGCAGCAGCAACAGCAACAGCAACAGCAACAACAACAACAACAACAACAAGAAGAAGAAGAAGAAGAAGAAGAAGAACTACATCAAGTACAGGCACAAATACGTCGTGAACCCCTGCTTGTGTCAACGATCAGAATGACTGACCTGGAATCTTTAACACTTGCTGCAAGAATGGCAGTTCTGGAAGGGAGACGGGAGACGACAAATTCTTTGGAGGCGCAGCCTGGGATTCAGAGATTGCCATGCACAATTTGGGGTTCCGGACTCATTGCCTTTTGGTAGTGATCTCTCGCAGAATTTTGCCTGTCAAAGGCAGCGCTTGAGTGCAAAACTGGGGGTCCAAGTTTCTCCAAGTTTGCGATGTTTGCATGTTCTGCTTAAAAAGGTTTGGAATATGTCCTTCATCGATGAGGTGTCATGACACTTTTTCTTGTAGAAAAAAGTGGTGCTGCCCAAAATCCTCTGCACTCTCGGAACCATGCATTCTGGTGCGATTGTTGCTTCTTGTTGCTTGCTATTCCTTCTTATCAATCATGATTCATGGTTCCCAAATGGATCGACCCCCATATTAGATGGTCTCAGCAGTTATGAGTTAGCAAATTGGCAGTTGATCAACATGGATCTAGCCTGAGTTAATAGAATCTACCTACATCTACCTACCATTGCTAGTTACAAGTGCTACCTACCATTACTAGTTCCAAGTACCAGTCACCACGAGGCCAGTGGCACCTTGGGGTCACTGGTGCTGCTGGAGCAGGTGCCCCATCGGCATAGGGCGCCACCACCCTGTTCTTCACGATGGCCAAAAGAGATCTTCACGATGAGAAAATGTGAGAAATAGTTGTTTATTTATTTATTTATAATCTAGAAAATATATAAGATATGATTGATACGATTAAGTGCGTGTGCGTTTGTGTCTGGATATGTTCGTATATATGTATGCATGTGCGCGTGCATGTGCATGTGAAAGGCATATGTGCAAAAATATGGAGGTAAAAGATGGTAAAAGGTACTCATAGTGTATGAAACCCATTGCGACTTCAGCTCAACGTCAATCTGAGGTTCAGGCTCTCCCTGCCGTTTCGCCTTACGACAGCTCAGCTGCAGTTGACGCCAATGCGTGATGCTCAAAAAGATATGCAGATATGACAACATGCGTTGTTGATATTTGTATGATCCGATGTAAGGGTATCCATACATGGTGGTACAGTCATCATCCCAAGCTATGATCATTAGGATAACCAGCTTGGCATGATAAACCAGGAAGAAAGCCGGTTACAGGTGTACGATGGTGTACGAGTACTTCGCCAGCACCCAATCCACAACACTGTTGCAAAGGCTTGGAGCCGCCCCAGAAAACTGGGTCTTCAGCAGAAGGTGGTCGTGAAGCCTTTGGCACTCGCAGTGGACAATTACATTCTCGCCTTTTCGAACACTCCACCATTTCCGGAGGCAGCATTTTTGCCGAGGAAATAAGGCCAGAGCTGTCAGGTTGGCACAGCTGACGCTGGGTTGTGTCCTGACAGGATGTCCATTGAACCCGATCAGCCAAGTCATTGGACTGAGTTTGGCACGTGCTTTCCAGCAAGCCCCAAGGTGTGTAGAGCGGCAAATCTCTCCACAATCCAGAGCTTGTCAGCGACTTGTTCCTAGAGCACCCACAACATCCAGCAACCCACAATACAAAGAAGATCCGGGATGATCCGGGAACAAGTTCCCACTGTAATGCACTTTGATGATCTTTGATGTCCAATTTATGATCAAAGGACGCGAAGGATCTTGCTTCCCTGGGACCCCTGCTTGTAGTGATGTCCTTTCACCGAACAAGCTCGCGCCCGCTGTGTGCTCGACAACCTCGTTGGAGCGGCACGGCCACTGCGTTCAGATAAGGGCGCAGGCGACCAAGTGCCTCTCCAACATGAAGCCGCACTTACCAACATGAACCAAGTGACTGAGCGTCTGACTCCCCAACATGAACCCGGACTTCCGACACGTTTAGAGCTGCAGCAGCACCCTGACAGCTGATGACAACTGAACATCACTGGCAGTCACTGGACATCACAAAAATCCGATGCACCATACACCACCGCTGCCTGTTTAGCCTGTGTAGACTTCGGTGGCTGCGACGCTTGCCTTTCACTGCTTTGACTGAGCTCATAGCTCACATCTGGAAAAAGGATGACCGTTCAGTGCATCAAAGAGTGGCAGCTTTGAAATTGCAGACCTTGCGGTGGGGAGTCTTTCTTGGGAAGGGGATCCCTAACTCCTGCCTCGGCTTTGATTGACCTCGTGGCTGCTAGCACCAGGCAGTTTGCATGGATGCTTTGGGTGTCTCAGAAACTGTCTAGGAAACTTCTAAGCTGCAAGCATGAGTAAGAAACTGCCCCACCGCCATTAGTTCATCAGGGATGCAAGAACTTGATGTTCGAAAGTGCACACAAATCGAGAATGATTTATATAAATAAAGCAAAGTAAATATAAATAAATTATAATAAAATTGAATAAATGATTTGAATTCATTTGAGTCCGAAGGGCCACCTGTGATGCCACTTGCGCTTGTGCTCCTGGGAGTGCGAGGAGTCCTCGGAGAGCAGCCAGCTTCAGCTTGGAAAATCATTTCGGGAGCCCTATAGTGATCCATAGTGCTGGTGATTCCATGTGATTCCCCTTTTGGCTTGAATTTTGTTGAGGATTCAAGGTTGGACTGCTGAAGGGTAGAAAACCTTAGACTTTGGAAGCGTTGATTAGGACTGGCAATGCGCAGCACCGTGCTCCAAACGACCTTTGAATCAGGGATTGCTCAAACATCTCTGACATCTCGACATCGGAAGCGCTGGCAGCAATGCATCTTTTGGACATCTCGCGTCTGTCCGAGTGAAACCACCCTGAGATGGCCTTGTCCAGGACCATCCAGGACCTCAAAACAGCAAGTCCATTGAGGCTGGATCCAGCTGGTAAATCAGCAGCTTATGGTTGAACTAATGGTGGTTCATGGTCTCTTCATATTTTCCATTGAGCAACCCTGAGCTGCTATGATGATCTATGATGATTGTGATGAAGGCTGAAAATGGGTGTGTTGCCCTGTTCTGCACCTCCGGCCACATCATTTCTTGAAACGCCTGAGTCGCCAAGGGAGAGCCAGGGGGTGGTGCTTTCGTGGCACAGGCTCACTCCAGGTGATCATTTCCAAAACCCCGTTATTCCCTTGACGTTCATGGATTCGATGCCCAAACTACTCAACGGCCATCCTAAACTTGTAGCATAAAACTGAAGATACCTTTTAGATCCTTATGGATCCTTATAGGTCCTTATAGATCTCTAAAGATCCTTATAGATCCTTATCATGTCTTCTGGTCACACATTGTTTTGGATTGCTCCTTGCCAAAAAACATGGCAGCACGGTTCCTCACACTGCACGCTCCAGAATTTTTCAATGGCAGAATGAGCCTTCATCTCCGGCCGCTCGGATTAAGCTGCCTGAGTCTCGGCCTTGGCCCTGCAGCCTTCTTCTCATTGGCCCAATCTCGACTGCGGATGCGGCTCAAAAAATGGGGCCCGTAAGTTCTAAAAACCACCGAGTTAGTCCAAATCTTGGAATACCTCCAGCAACTCGCGTTTTCTTGGGATGCCATCATTTTGAGCCAGGCGCGCCATCTTTGTACTTTAAACACTGGCCTTTGCAATGAAAGCAGGCCTTCCACGTCTGAACACGTCTGATCGATCATTGAAAAGCACCATGCTGGATTTGCTCACGCACGAAGCACAGAGACACACCAAGTTTACCATGCTCAAAGGAATCCAATAATTACGATAATTTCGCTGGTAGGTTGTCGTCTATTCGGGCTATTCATGTCTATATCTACTAATTATATCTGGCACAGAATCCCGCACGATGGTTTTAGCTTTGGCTTAGATTGTGGGGCTGTATCACAATCATTTAAGCACGGCTTACAATCCAAACGGCCGTGCTGTTGGCTCAGTTGCCAAACGTCTCGCATCCAAGCGAGCAAGCTCCCGATCGAAAGCGAGAGAACGCGAGACCTGTAAAGGCTGCACGGGCTGCGACCGCCTACGTTGGGTGTGTGGCAGCCCGCGCAGGACATCGGGTAGGCTGCGCTTCATCTGGCAGTTTCGGCAAAAAAGCGCATGCGGCAGGTAGATTTGCCCGCAGTGTGGACATCCTTTTGGGCCACTCGGCATGCCGAGCAAACTTGGAAGCTGAAACGATCCCTCGTCCCAAAGCGCATTGTTGGGTACAAGTGGACCATTGGGACTCCTTGGCCGGGAGAACGTCTCCTGCTCGAGAATGGCGGCGGAGGATCATCCCTCCAATTTGCTTTAGCCCTGTGAAGTAGATGGAGAACATTGGAGGACCCTGTGTCAAGCCATTTCTTGTAGATAAATATAGGCCGATGAATGTAGTATGCCTCTTTTGGGACCTTGTAAGGTGAGCTAAGGCTAAGGACAAGCTGTGTTACAAAGAACCTCAGAGGTGTCCATTTCATGGGTATCCTTGTATAGCTTGCTGAGATACAGCCAAACATAGCCAAACGCAACCACCTCTCTCATCATTTTCTGAAGATGTGTGTCTCAACAGTTCGGACGCAGTGCCACCAAAGTGCAATAGCTGGGCTGTGGGCTGGTGAGGTATGATTTTGCGGCATATCAAGCTCACGAACATGAGAACCGAATTGGACACACACATACACAAAGCAAAATATAGATACACAAACAACGTAAAAGCAATGTTATCAATATCAAAAACTGTAAGAATCTGTAAGAGATATCTTTCCACGTCGACTGTGGATCGCATTGGGACCTTTTCCTCTTTTGTCATCTCAAAAATTATGTAAGTTGGACAGCAGGCCAAATAAACTTCCTAAGGACATCCACCTTCCCAAAGTCCTCCGGCGTTTTGAGATTTGCCACGTTGCGCAGCCAGTCCTGTTCCCAAGGAGCTTGTGTAATTTGCTTAGGCTATGGTATAAAACAACATTGAAAAGGGGACAAACATGACATCTTGAATCACCTGTATACCGGTGTGCCATTGTGTGCCCTCTTTCAATCAAATCAAGCGTGAGAACGGAGATTGCAAGGAGATCTTTTGGAAAAGATTCTCAATGATTTGGGGACACACTGTAGCCATTGCATTGTGGATACGCTAGCTGCCCGTGCTTCCAAAACACCAGCTGATCTGTAAACAGCAGCGACCCTCACTCATGCAAACATCTGGGAAATGAAGGTGCTCTCTTCATCTAGAGGCTGCAACAAGGATTTCCCCCTTCAGACCCTCTCTCTCTCGCCTGACCCATCATTCCCCCTATGCTCCTTGCTTTGCCGCAATTCTTCCAAGGCAGCACGGAGCTCTCCCAGCGTGGCCTCACCACTTTTCCTCAGTTCGGCCATCATCTTTTGCATCTCAGATGGTGCAGACTGGTCCACCTGCGCCGGCTGCTGTGCCTGTTGCTTCACCTGATTCTGCAACTCGTGAATCTGTTGTTCCAGCTGCTGCTGGATTTGTTGTTGCTGAAATTCCTGCAGCTTTTGATCCTGTTGAAACTGCTGGCGCTGCTGTTCATGCATCTGTCGTCTCTCCGCAGCCAATTCTGCTCGCAGCTGCTCCAACAGAGATCGCTGGGAGGGCTGTGACTCACTCTTCCCTTGGAGCTGCTGCTGCAACAGCTGCAGCTGCTGCTGCATTAGGTGCAGACCTTCCTGGAGCTGCTGTCTATCTTGGAGGTCTCGCTGCTCCGATTGTGGACGTTCCAACAGCTGGCGGAAAGCCATTGGGAGCACCGAGGCGAAAGAATCCTGCAGCACGTGGTCACTTCTGCGGTCCCCCCAGCCCTCTGGCGGACCACCACCAAAGTTGATGCTTACCAAAGGTTTGGTCAAAAAGTCTGGTGTTGGTGCAGGCGGTGCCTGCGCTGATGCCTCCAGATGTTCAGACGGAAACGGCAATGGAGGAGGTGGTTCCAGTTGCTGTGGTGAGGCTGTTGTTTCTTTTGGGGCCTCTGCCGCATCCTGTGGAAGCTGTTGATGCTGTTTCTCAGCCTCTTCTTGTAGTTCTGGGGGCGGTGTTTCCAAAGGTCCATCCATCAATGCAAATTGTTCTGGCCGGTCATCACTGAGAATTGCAGACAAATAGTTCATGATCTCAGTGTTCTCTTGCTCTGCACGTTGCTTGGAATTCTTGGCATCCTCAAGCTCTTGGTACAAATTAACAACTTCCGCCTGTATTTTCCGCGGCAGCTGTCGGAAATCATCGTGGATGGTTGAACCACTATCTGCAGCGCTGCTGTGTGGGGGGTCCTGGCTATCACGCAAGCAAATCTGGCTAAGCCTGTGCTGAGCAAAACCCGATTGAGGTTTGGCAGGCTGTAAAGCCTGTGGCAGGGACGTCGGATGCATTTCAGTTCGATGCAGTTCTCGAAGAGTGGTACAACTTGATCTCTGCGGCTCCTCTGACACTGGCACCAGCTGTTCTCGACTCTCATCGGCAACAGCAAGTTGCCTTACTCTGGACACCGGAGCAGGGCTTGGCGTCAGTGCAAGAGGTGCTTCTGCAATGACCTCATCAGTGCGAGGTGTCAACAAAGACAAGGGCTCCGTTCTGGAAGAGTCAGGTGGAGCACTTCCCACATCAACTGGCGACGCTTCAAACGGCAGAGCAATGGCGACCTCGTGGTCAGCTGGAGGACTTTGCGCAGCATCTTGGAAGGTCGAAGTGGGTCCAACTGTCACACTGGGCAGCGCAAGGTTTTGCGAGTCCAGGGTCGCCAGTGCAGTCTCAGTGTGCCACGCTTCCCTCTCAGATGGCTTTCCTCGAGCAGATGGGATCAAAGGCAATCCACCTGATGGATCTTGCTGCTGCACCACATCTGGCAAAGCCGGAGGAGGAGGGACAATAGGAACAGCATCATCGCTGAACCAGTTCTCCGGTGGCTTGGACTTGCTAGCTGGCGGTACCTCCATGATTTGTAGCACTTCAAGTTCCTCCTCTGTGTCACTGGCTTCGGCTTTGTACTCTGCAACTTCCACACTGCAAGGCTGTACCTCCTGTACCCCAGTTGACATAATTTGGGAGAACCTATGCACAGAAATTGTAGCTACAGCCACATACAAACATGCAAAAAACACTACAAAGGTGAAGCCCAAGCAAATTGCATCGTTGCTACAAAATTTTACACCCAACTCTGCTATTTTTCAAACACAATGTTTCCAGATGTGCGTGCTTTATAGCGATTAGACTGCTTTCCCACTGATCATCCCAATCATAGATTTAGCCGGAACACATAGTGTAGCAAACTTCGGTGGTTTGCAGAGGTCAGTTTGGAGAGCGACGGTTCGACGGAAAACATTTTCTAGCACGTTCATCGGCATTTTTTTGCCTGGTTGCTGCAACTCTTGTCTTCTGCCCGGGTGTCTTTATATTTGAGCCCTACAGGTTGGCCAAAACGATTGAGCCCAAGCTGGGCCCAGCACAACTATCTCAGCACAGCGATTTTAGTGCACCCACAAAGTGCCCATCCCAGCAGTGTCCACCAGGGGCCCAGTACAACAATGTCGGCATAGCAAGTTGGGTGTGAATATTTGCCCATCCAGTTAAAAAGCCGTTAAGATCTGATAAATCGAAGGCAACTCGCAACCTTGAGAACATCCTCTTCAAGCGTGCTAAAAAAAAATGAAATTGCAACTAGAAACCAAGCAACCAATCTGCCCCTAGTGCATCCCAGTGCCAAGCGGCTCGATGACTACCTCCACAACCTCCACGACCCGTCTGACATACAGGAATACAAATTTTCTTCAGTCTATTCAGAGATGCTTATGCTATTCAGCATCTTAAGGACGATCTTCCAATCATGTCCACTCCCACCATTCGCTACAAAATGAGTTTGTCTTCCAACATGTCTGGACGTGTAATTTCTGATTGGTTTCCATGTCAAGCCCAAGAGCTTTCTACAGAATGAGTTTGGCTTCCAACATGTCTGGACATGTAAATTCTGATGAGTTTTCACGTTAAGCTTTAAAGTTTGCTGCGAAATCCGAGGACATCTGCCAGTGTTCTATGAACTACTCTTGAAAGGAGTTTCGCTACAAATTGGGCCCTGCACAAGGAAATGTTCATACACGAGTCATATCATGGACAATTTTGTAGTGGCCCTGGACCCTTGAATTCTGTAGTGGTCATGCCAACCCAGTTTTTTTCGATTTTTAATACAGATATTAGATATATAGGTAGATAGGTAGATAGGCAGATAGGTAGATAGTTTGTAGATACGTAGGTAGGTAGATAGATCGATCGATCGACGATCGATTGATCGATGTAGGGGTAAAGATAGATAGATGTCAATGCTTGCTACACTTTTTGCTTCCTGTGTTGCATCACTGCGACAATTCCATCCAACATCACTCCTACACTTTCACCTTTCTGTGCGAACGAGAAACAACATGGCTACAAAGGCTAGAGCAAAAGTCAAATGTACAAAATTGCATTCACGGGTTCTATGCCTAGCTGCAAATACATCTCCTAAACTTCAATTGGCACACCCAGATACACCCAGGTTGTAACTTTCTGGAACTTCAGCCCGGTTCCTCCTGTAGCATTCGCTGAGGTACGTCTCCTAGCGCTTTCCTGGCACCTCCCTCAGCCTCTGCATCTTTGGTTTCGGTCACCAGTGCCACCATTGGCACTGGTGCTATGGGTGCTGTGTTCCTCGTGGTATGACTTTCGGATCTTTCTTGTGCTTCTGAGCGATCTGTGTCAGTCGGCATCATTGGCATAGTCGGCACTGGTGGAAGGGACATCATAGTCACTGGCTCCACTGGCTCCACTGGCTCTCGTGCAAGGGATTCAGACATGGCATCAGTGGCGGTGGCAGCAGGCATGGAAACTTCAATGGGAGTGGCCACCACATGTTCAAGTGCTTCAGCTGTGTCTTCTGTCATGGCCACTGGCTTTGTGCTTGCTGGGGCTGCAATGGCTTCAGCTGTTTCCTCAAGCATTGGTTCGGTGGGCGTTTCTTCTACGATTTCTGCAGGATGTTGCACCTGCTTCGGGATGTGGATTTCTGGCCATGGTTCGTTCGGAATTGGCTGGCACAAGCGGAAGCCATGCAATGGTTCGGCTGGGTCCAGCATCAGGAAGTGATCCAAGAATTCCAACGGCCCCAAGGGCTGTAGCGCCAGATCCTCTGACACATCATCAAACTGCTCAAAACAGCTGCCGTAGATCGAAGCCCTTAGCGCTTCTTCCAAGTCCCTTCGAGTGATGCCTTGATCATCTCCTTGGCTCTGGACCTGGTCGAAGATGAACTCTAAGAACTTCTCAACCTCTTGGCTCCCTTGGCTCCCTTGGCTCCCTTGGCTCTCCATTGCTGTGCTTGGCTGCACCGGCGGCTGCACCGGCGGCTGCACCTCTTCGTCAAATTCCTCCACATCCTCAACCAGCGGCCGTCCATCCGATCCCATGCTGGTCAAAGCTTGGATACTTGCGAATCCTGTGTGAGCAGGAGGTGGCGGCAATTCGTCCTCGCTCTGTGAGTCTGTGTCATCATCTTCTCCAAACAAGGTCCTTTTGACGTTTACTCGCATGTCTTCACTAGTCATTTTTGCTTCAGCCTCTGCATTGCCCAATTGAGATGCCCTTTCTTGTTCCAATAAGACTTCACATTCGTACCACTCACAGAACTCTTCCCAATTCACCTCCCTGTCACTGTTCTGGTCCATCTTTTGAAACTTGGCTTCCAAAAGATCTCTTGTTCCATCCTCCTGTCTGATATTTGCTGGCAAGCCAAAAAAGGTGGCAGTGTCCACACTTAAACGGCACATCTTGATCAACTCCCTCTTGTTGAGGGTGCCATCGCCATTCGTGTCACATTGGTCAAAAATCGCTCGGAGCTTTGCCTGTTCCTGGTTGGGCGGGGCCGGCCTCATCCCGGCCCAAGAAAGAAGAGGCAAAATCTCTCGAACTGGGCATAAATCAAAAGAAAACTACAGAAAACAAAAGAAAACTAGCTCAGCTAAACACCTGCAACACTCAACAAGCCGGAATGCACACCCCGCAAATTCAGACCTGTCAAACATTTTTACAGGACACAGTTGGGCGCATTCTTTGCTGACCTGGTTTTTAGCATCGGGGAGAATAATCAAACTGCAGAATTGTAGGGAACTGATTTACCAAGAAAAAAATCAAAGAGGCAGTGTCAGTGCAGGCAGAAGATCAAAGAACATTCTGCAATGGCAAAACTCAGAAAAATTCATTCTGCACAATAGTGAAGAAAATCTGTTCGGGATTGCTTGGGGTTCAGAGAAATGCGGAGACAAAGCAATAGGGATTAGAACCGTGCATGCCTTCGACTTAAACTCCATGATCTCCATGCTTCAAACAAACGCTGTCCTCGGGATTCGATCGAATGCTCACGCGGGGCCGCGGCTTAGGGGATGCAGCTGGTTCTGTCCGAACTTCGATCTCTGTATTGGCTCGGCTTCGAAGAGGTGATTGGCTCGGCTCGAAGCCCAGCTGAGCAAAATCTCGAGCTCCTTGTCGCCGCACGAAGCCCGCATGCATAAAACGCAGCACCTCAACATCATCCGCCCTTGCAGCCAACTGCCTCAACCAAGCGCGGGCAGTTTCAACGAAGCCCCTGGCACTTGCACAAACAACATCCTCTTGTTCCTTCGTGAGACCAGTTGAAAGTGGAGTTTCTCCAGCAATGGCTCCAAAAGCAGGTTTCAACACAGAGGAGAAGTAGCCAAGATGGACCTGGCCCCTCAACTTGGGAGCAGCAGTCGTTGAGAAAATCATGGCCAACAAGATGTTCCATGCTTGGCCTTCAAGGTTAGTCAGCACCGCCGGCTGCTTCCGGCGAGCCGACTCTGAGGCAGAGTCGCTTTCACTCTCCTCTCGGGGTTCCCTATCAGATTGCTCCAAGAAGATGGCGATGGTTTTCAGCACCACGGCTCCAGCTCCAAACAAACGAAGCTTTGTTGCCTTGAGATTTTCTAAGGCACCCTTCACAACCTCCTCCGAGAACTGACGGAGCATTCCAGTACCCAACTTTGATGGCGGGCTTCTCCCCAGTTTTCCAAGACGGATGGATGCGTCTGAAACTGCTGCCAGCACGGCATCAGTCAAAGGGGAAAAGCTTCGGCCCAAAGTCCCTGCAAGCGTCATGAGGACTTCCCTGAAGCCATCGGAGGATGGTTTTCTCCCGGGAGTGGGTGATGAAGCCTTGAGAAGCACGGGCAGCAGCTGCCAATCCGCCAGGGCACCTCGCAAGACCAACGGCTTTGGCTTCAACGACATCAACTGTTGCAGCCAATCCTCAGCGGTTGTCTTTGGCTCAGGAGGGCTGTCTCCTTCAGCGCTGTTCTCCTGCGGTGGCCCAGCATCCATGCCTTGCTCCTGTAACATCTGTGCAGCTTTGATCTTCAGCTCCTTTGACTTTTTGGTCTTCTCCGGCGCTACATCCAGCCAAATGGACAGGGACTCGTACAAGACCTTTTTGGTTGGAGATGTGCCTTGAGCTTGCGCTCTCTCAAAGATAGCCTTGGTGAAGAACTCCGCATGCGTCGGAGTCTTTTCCCACAAGACCGACTTGCTGATGCTGTGAGGCTCCAAGAGAACCGCGCTACAAAGGTCGAAGCTCTCGAGACCAACCAGGCTGAGCCCTGTTTTCTTTGATTTCACAACTTCCTGCCAAAAGCTTCGCAATGTGCGTGCAGCACATTCAGGATCTTGCTGCGCTTCAGCACCAAAAAGCTCCACTGCAGAGAGGTCCAAAACACCAGCCTGGACTGCATCAAGCAATCGTGCTTTGAGGGACTGAAATGGCTCCGCGATTTTTTTGCCTCCCAAGCAAGCTCCAACAAGGGCCGCCATTTGCAGCGTCTGCCACAAGAGCCAAAGATCAAGCGAAGGAATGAACGGCCATTGCAAAGTTCGGCATTCGATTCACATCGTTTAAAAGAGTCTCGTTGGATATGTTTCAGTGAAGGAGAATCAACAAGTGAAACCACTGATGCTTCTCAAATGCCAGCAATGCAATATCATTTCCACCCTTTGCTTGGTATTTCCTCAAGTTTTGAGCCAAATCTTGCTGGTGATATCTGGTGATCTGCTGATTCTCACATCTTCTCACTCGTGAAATGCCTCCCAAGTGCATCGCAGGAGCCCTTCGCCGAGCCTTCGTTCGATTTCCCTCCGGACTTCACCATAGGCCTGTTCGGCTCGATGAACCGCCTAAGCCGACTCCAGAGAACCGTGGGGTTGGCAAGGCCTCCCTTCAACCATTGGGACAAATCAAATATGTATTTACTATGGGACTATGTGATGTGCATCACTTATCTTCTGCATGGTTGCTGTATTTTGTTGAATGTAATCGTATGATATCGTATGTTGTTGCGGTTTTTCTTGCATTGAGGGCTTCAGAGAAAGCCACCAGTTCTAGGATCTTCAAAAAGGCCTTCTCGTTGGTGAAAAAAAGCACTCACTGGATGAAGCCTGAGCTCGCGGCATTGTTGGCATAGGTCACTTGCCTCTGCCAAAGTATCCGATTCGTGGCCTTGGGTCACTCTGAGTCACTCTGACTTCCCCGAACTGCGAGCTTGCTAGATCTCACCTGGGCTAACGTTTCATTGTGGACACTGCCCACAGATCTCTCCACGGTTCATTTGGGGCATCTTCGTTGTGGAAGTGAGCCGCTATTCAAAATATCTCATTGCCCAACATGCATACAAATGAATACTAATGAATACAGTAAGGATCTGCTGAACATAGAGGCAGTCTTGGCATAGCGCAGCACTCTGGGATAGGCACTGGTGGATCACCCCGCAGGTTGCCCTGGTTCAAGCGCGCTCTGCGCAGTTCCTCTTGCAGCTCAGCTTCACGCTCCTGCCGTTGTGAAAAAAATGGGCTGCAAGGTATGAGGAACGGATCATGAATTGACATAGCTACCATGGTTTCCCCACACATGAACCCTGATTATCGTGAGCTCATGGCTATGGCATGCTCTGGATTGAAGATGATTGAAGTAGTTGTCCAGACAATCATGTCAGAATATGTCAGAAGTAGTCAATTGTGGCCTGTTGTTACCAAGGACTACATCATCGTCACTGAAACAAATCGGGAAAGTCGCAAGAAGATCAATGAAGATCAACAATGCGAAAGAGAACCCCTCACCATCAATAGGCATGTAATCACCAATTAGAAGATGTTTGCATCAATTCAGGGAGGTCCTGCCCACAGGCCAGGAGAATAAAAACAAAATGCTGTTTGGGCCTGTCCTGCGAAGGCTTGTTCACAAATGCGGGCTCAAAACGGCTTCACTTCATGTTCAACAAAAACCAATGACTCGATGCCACCGCCAATTTGGAAAACATTCCTGTGGCGAATCATTGTCAACAAGTGGTCATGAACCACTGTCCCTCATTTACCAGCCACCCACCGTCATATACCATCAGTTGTCATCATTCACCATCATTTCCGCAAGGTTTGCAATATGTAGTTCCTGTTCATGCGTCTTCTGACCGTGCACAATTACCAATTGGTTGGGTGGGTAATATTGACCCAGCTCGCTATATGGTTCATGTATCCCCTTTTCTTGCTGGTTGTCACAAGTCATCATTCTGCTGACGGTTCACCATTCTTCACCCTTATTGCGCATTCATGCATCAACCACAATATTATCAACCACTGAGTTCACCATTCTTCTCCCCAGCTCCCAGATTCACCATGCTTTCCTTACCCTTGCTACGAATGTTAAGCACCACAACAGCCCGAAAGTTTGACCACGGACCTTGCACCAGTCACCACTTCGACGCCCCGGTCCTTCAGCTCACTGTCACTGAGATCTTGCACGTGCACCACCTGGAGCTGGGGCGATGTTCAACTTGGCCCGGGGTGTTTAATTCGTGGAAATGAAGCTTAATGATGGTGAATGATGGCTAGTGACTATTTGTTTAGTGATGGTTAATTAATTTATCATGGTCAATGATGGTTGGTTAATGATGGTTCGTTGATGATGGTGGGTTTGTGATTGCAATGATGGTCGGCTAATGATGGTTGACTGGTGGTTGGTAAGTGCTGAGCTGGTGCTTACAGTAGTCCTGTTAAATACTTGTGATATAAAAGAGCGGTTGTACTTTCAATAACGGCTAAGAGAGGTTGATAGCGGTCAAATGTGGGTCACGATGGTAACGACCGGTTGGCTACAACCATTAAGAGTGTGGTTCATAAAAGTGCTTGCTCCCAGCAGTGTTCAATGCTCATCTTAACTGGTCAATCATCACTTGGTAATGGTTGGTCATGATAAAGCTGTCGGTCATCAACTATTGCCGATCTTGATGGTTGCAGATTGTGATTACAAATTTGTATATACTATTATATATACTAATGGTTGGTCATGACTAACCGCGAGTGATCATGGAAAATGAGAACTAACACTACATCAATGAGAGCCCACTTCCATCACATGATCTAAGTACTTGGAGTTTAATCTTAGGCTTCCCACTTGGTCGTGAGATGTCATGAGCATCCCCAGCACTTCCCAACAAAGCACAAGAAAGGACAAGACCAGCGCTGCTCTTCTCAGGACTTGGCCCCCTTTTGTTTGGTCTTTTTGCTGCCTGTGGTGCCTGCGCTGCTCGGTGTTGCTACAGGTAGCGTCTCCAACATCATTTCTGGCCTCGTGAGTAGAAACCATGACAACTTAGCTGCAACTTGCTAGGGTAGCTTCTCGTGTGTCAACTGACACCAGCAGCCAGGCATGGATCTTGCAACCGAGCCACCAAAAGGATAATGGAAAAAAAGGCAACGTGGGCCCATGGGTATTCCATAGAGGAAAGCACCATGGGTACATGATGCTGATTTGTTGGAAAAAACTGCTGAAGTTGGCTAAGGATTGTCCCCCTCTCGCGTGCTTGAACAGTCCAAATTGATCCGACTTATGGGCTACCGACTTACTTACAGTAATACTAGTAGCTAATGCCCATAGTCAAATTGATGATGTTTGCCCATTGTTGGTTTCATGTTTCTAACGAATCCAAGCTTGGAACCATGACTGGGATAGGCGTGCTCAACCAGAAACATTTTGAATAGCAAGCTGGTGGTGGCACATTACCCGCTGTCACGAAGCATTGTCAACCATCACGAATCATATTATGTAGATGTTGTTAAAAAAACAGTATCTGCCTATTTACATACATAAACCCCTGCATGTGTTTTATACTGTCATCAATTGTTACCAACCATCAGCCATCATCAACTGATCTGAAAATCTCTTAGCCATCATTGATCACCATCTCTTCATCATCGCTTCACCATCTCTTCACCCTGCAATTCATCATCGTTCATGGCCAACGACCCAAGCGGGGCCTGTCACCTCAAGGGTGGCTTCAGCACTTGGCGCTCGTGGCGCTTCGCCTACATCTTCCGGTGTTTTTTGGGGAAAGCCCACGTTGGAAAAGCCTACGATTGGTGGTTCAAACCTGTTCAAACAAGGCTTTCTCGACACATTTTTCCATCAACCCAGTGGTGGTTGGGAAACCTGGTAGGGAAACGAGCCAAATCAATGATGGCTTTCCATTGCCAGGGTGATCTGCCAGGAGCGCCTGAAACCAAAAAGGGATTTGGTTACCATTCTTGGTGATTTTTTGCCGGGGCGTCCAACGGTTTGCCATCTACAGGTGGTGATGGATTGATGCTACCTGTACGGATGGCACTGCGGTTTGATGATCTTCGGTTCTAGCTCTGATTTCATTGCGAGGGCCTTCAGCTTCAGCTACTTCTTCTTCATCTCGACGCCTCTTCTTCCCCATGGCACAGGGCCCCCCTTGACCCTAAATGGCCACACTTCAACATCGGCATTCAGCAGCGGACGGCAGCACGTAGCAAAAGCGCTCAAATCCACAGAAAACGATAACAAAAAAACGCCGCAGCATGCCACAGCAAATGGAGAAGCTTTCATTTTGCCAGTTCAGATTGCATCGGATGACTTGTTTTGCCTCATTCCTTTGGAATCTGGCTCTTCGTTCCATGCATCTGGTGCTACTGCGTGGGAGTCCGTTCTACATCCCGGCAGCTCCGGCAGGTCACACCATGCGGCCAGGCTGTGCTCATGTCCAAGCCTGGCCCAAGGTCACAGGGAAACTACAGCTTGACATCTACTTCTGCTAAAAGCTAGGTGACGATAAGGTCGGGTCTGGGCCCACGCATGCACAAATTATGTTTTTCCAACCTACAGTAGCAGGTCAGGGTTTCTAGATGTTAGATGTGTTGGTGTGCTCATTCCTCCTCCTTCCTTCCGTCCTTCCTCCTGTTCCTCTTCAGTCTCCTCCTCCCTCCTCTTTTCCCGCCCTTCGCGGCCCTGTTCACACAGTCGCGGCCTGGACTTTCTGGAGTAGGAATCGTGGGGTATCCTGCCTGCTTTACTTTACCACCTTCTTTGACATACATTCTGGCATACTTTCTGGCATGTTTTCTAGATTGTGCTCTGACATGTATGTATGTTGGCGTATGCTGACATGCCATTTCCCAGAGATTTACGTGACATACAGTCTGACATGTGTTCTAGTCTGACATGTGTTCTAACATGTATTCTGACACGTCCTGTGGCATTTTGCTCAGCACCTACTCTGACATCTCACTGTCATACCTTCTGGATACTTCCGGCATATTTTCTGACATATATTGTGGCATGTGTCGTTCATACTCTAGTGTTTATTCATATTCGGATCCATGACACGGATTCTGGCATTTCTTTAGGCAAAAACAAACACAGAAGGCATAGGAAAGAAACTGTCTCAGCAATTGTGTAACAATGGGCTCAATGCATGTCAAAGTACATGTCAACTACACCTCAGAACATATGCCAAGTAAAATGTCAGAAGAATATATGTATAAGAATGTCAGAAGTATCTATATGTAACATGCTGCATGCCAGAGTGGGGAAAGTTCGAAGCAAAGTAATCGCTAAAATGTGCATGTATTGTCAGACATTTCCCTACGGCATAGACAGGATAGGCAATCATCCATGCACCAAAAACAATGGTGCTTGAATTGCACAAATTAAACACCGATGTGTATAACATATACATAAATGTGCACATACGGCAACAAGCCTGGGCATGGCCCGGACTCACAAGACCGGCATTAGTCCTGATAAATGTGCAATCCTGCGCAGGCTTGTTGTTTTAAAACTTTTGACATGAAGAAAGCCGTAGAAAGCCTAAATCCTTAAAGCCAAAGTCACCTCGTATAGCTGGTGCTGTTCACAATTATCACAATTTCGTTGAACGAAGTTGAAATGGATGGTAAGACCCACATGCATTGCCTGGGCAAAGCTCAGCCGCTGCTTGCACATCATAAGCCCATATACTTATATACTTCTTACTTATTTGTAGTGTATTTGTTTGCTTGTTTGTTTGTTTGTTTGCTTGTTTGTTTCTTTGTTTGTTTCTTTCTTTCTTTCTTTCTTTCTTTGTTTGTCTGTTTGTCTGTTCAATCTTTACTGTGTGCGTATCTCAGTATGCTTTTGGGCCAAATGATAGGAGCCGCTGCCTCTCGACTGGCTCGGGAGGCGCCCTGGGAAAACAGCAGTGAGGGGAGTGAGGGGGATTCCTGCTGGCAACCTGTAGCAACTAATGGGCAGCAACTCATTTCTGGCGATGAATGCAACAGTAAACCACTACATGTCATGTAGCCAGTCGTGGTTACAACCTAGTCTACACAATTTGCAATCTTACTATTGCATTGATGAGTTCGGATCACAAAAGAAAACTGCGTGCGTTTTCTTGCTTTGGCAGCCAAAAAGGATACTAAATCAAATCCATTTAAGGTCAACGAACGGCGGCTTAGAAGCAAACATCAAATAGAACCATTTGAACTCGGGTTGAGCGGTTTCGTGTGGTGACTGCATGGATGAGAATTCCCAAGGTACACTACAGTATATAGGTAGGTCATGGTCGGCCAATAGAAAAGATCACAAACCAATAGAAAAGATCACAAACCACAACTGCTTTAGAATCTTTGGACGGGGCTCTAAAGAGACTCCTGAGGAGCAAAGCCCATCTTGAAAGAAAAGGACGGGAGACATCGGGAGACATTGGGAGATGTTCACTCCAGCAATAGCTGTCACATCTGCTTCGGCACAACCTGACAGCAACATGCTATGGATTGACTCCAAGCTCAGCCCCAGGTGCCCAAGGTATCACAAGGTCTGAGTTCTCTTACTGATGCAGTGGTCCAATTGGAAGTGGTTGAGCCAGCCACATTGACCACCTGCGCTCCCGGATTCTGATTGAGGACCGGTGATACCACAGCTGTGCAAAAATGTGGAGGATGGTCTTACCCAACCTCCTAGGTAGCAAACGATTCTTCCACCAGGATGGGATCCAAATTCATTATTCATATTCCTTTCGTTCAGCTGCTTCGAACCACCAACAAAAAAAGAAAGTTCGCTGCAGCATGCTGCAGCACCCACGCCTCTGCATCACCAACATCCGGAGCCTTGCGACGGTACGGTAAAGATGACCAAGCTGGACAAAGCCACTCTCTGACACTGGCGTCTGTCTTGACACGTGGATGCGACAGTATCTGTTCTTAGTGTAGATAAAACACCCAGCACATCCAAAGTAGATGGCTAACTACTAGTTGTGGCTGACACAACTAGCCAGTTAAATGACGAATCTTAGCCACCTTTTAGCACCTGTGCCACGGCGCAACTGAGCAACCCCCACCGACATTGGTCGAAGCTGCAGGTCATCATTTGCCTCCGCGGGCTACCCAGTCGTACACCGGCACTTTCGGATGCATCTGATGGACAACCTCAAGAGTCATGAACAACCGTCATTCTGGACCATTGCTAAGCAACAATTAAGCATCAATGGACCACTATGGAATCATAGCTCAGTATTTACCATTGCTTCATCACTATCAGTCGTTATCAACCTTTGATTGACCTTTGGTTAGCCCCTAACGTAACAACCATGTCTTGGCCACCATCAACCATAGGATGAAAAACCACGTTCAATGCAGTCTAAGTGACGAATGTAAGGCGAATACAACCACTACGGTGTGTAGGGGACCGTGATCATTCGTGTCTCTGGTACTATGGCAATTTCCCATTCGGCGTGCCACATTACATAAATGGATAAGGGGTACACAAAGTAAACTCTTACAAGTAACTGCTGCGTGACTGCGCGGTGAGTTGCCCTTGCCCTCTTAGAGTGACACAGCAACAGAGGGCCTCCGCCATTCCAAGCGCACGCAACCCGGAACCTAAAGGGGCAAAAAGTCAATGAGTCAACAAACATCAACAAACTCCAATGCCTTTGCCCAATGGTCTTCTTGTCTGTCTCTATCGCACCTGACTCCTCACAGTTGGACCTTGAGGTCGCCGCTCCCGCTGTTGCCGCTGGGTGGACGCGTGCTGTCATCGGTGTCCATGAAGCTTGGAAGACTCCTGGACTCAGACTCAGCTTGGTGCAGCCTGATTCGGCAGCCTCTTTGTGATATCCTTCCCCCCTCTATCAGCTAAACCCATCTAAACCTATTCCAACCCCTGATCTCCTCCAAAAAAATGAAAACATTCCCGGCTTAGCCAGGAGGCCGGAGGAAATTTAATTGTAAAAGGATTAGTTCATACTGCTCGACAGCCGACAAGCAGCTCTGGCTGTGTGCCTGCGGAACTCTTTGCCAAGATGTTCATCAATGATCCGAAAGTCAATGCAAAAGACGTCCTGGAGCAGAACAACTTGGTAGCTGGTTTGCTCACTTGGATTCTCGTCTGGATTTTTGTGAGAATCCCTTCGCTCTCTGCCGCGTGGACATCGGTTGATCATTGTTGACCCACTGCTCAGTTGACACGCAAGGTCCCTCTCTGCTCCTTCATACTCTGCGAGCTTCTCCCAAACCAGTCCATAGCTGCGATCCCCTGTCACAATGGCAAATGCAACAACCTGCTGTAATAACAAGTATAGTAATTAAGAAAATAGTAATAATTATAGTAT
Source organism: Symbiodinium kawagutii (assembly GCA_009767595.1). Taxonomy (NCBI): domain Eukaryota; class Dinophyceae; order Suessiales; family Symbiodiniaceae; genus Symbiodinium; species Symbiodinium kawagutii. The sequence goes on along the minus strand of VSDK01019775.1, from coordinate 117,502 downwards.
ATAACAATAATAATGATGATGATAATAGTAATAATAGTTGTAATAGTTATAATGGTAATAATAATAGTAATCATCATCATCATCATCATCATCATCATCATCATCATCATCATCATCATCATCATGATCATCATCATCATCATCATCATCATCATCATCATCATCATCATCATCATCATCATCATCATCATCACCATCATCACCATCATCACCATCATCACCATCATCACCATCATCATCATCATCATCATCATCATCATCATGATCATCAACGTCGTAGTCATCCAACATGATGAAACGCAGATCGCGCCTCTGCGCCTGTCACTATGCTAACGCCAAGGGCACGGTGGTCCCGCATGAGCTTATCACAAGCTTTCCTCCAACAGCCTCGTCCGGTGATGCTGCCAGGCGTAGCTCACGAGGATCGATCGAAAATGATCGACGCGACTCACTACAGCAAATATATACATTATATACAGTAAACTTACTGTAATTCTAAGTACATAATTCTGTGAGTTCAGTACATACTATAATTCTGTGAGTTCCCAAGCCAAAAAAAAAATAGTTTCCAAATCTGCATCATTTGATTTTTCATTCTACACTTTCCTTTGGTTTGGAGCGTGCCGCAATGTGCCGCATTGAATTTCCTCAGTCGCGCCTGTGACTTCCTCCAAGGATCGCTGATTTTTCCGATAATGTTTCCTCAGGAGCACCACTCGGAAGCAAAGCGCGGATGTGAGGCGGTACATGTGGAGCTCCCAGGATCATCCTCATCATCCTGATCTCAAACACGTCATTAGGCCTGTGAAATCTTGGGTGCTAAGGCTCATCAGCAGGATCCTGGTCACTGCCCAAAAGCATAGAGCCACCACTGGAGGCACGGCCAGCAGCCCTTCCCCAAGAGTAGCGTCGAAGTGAAGGACATGCAGCAGGATCTTGGTGCAGCCATCGCTCAGTTTGGAAGTCCCAGGAGCCAAACCTATAACCAAACCTATGCAAAGAAGATTTCTCTGCAGCAGCAGCCAGGTTCATGGCCATCTGAGGCTCCTACCATACCTGCAGCAGAACCAATGATGCAGACTGCTCCAAGTAAAGTAGGCACTCCTTAGTACAAAAAAAGATGTGAAGGTCCCACCTGGCCTTTCTCGGGCCTCCTGTACAGAAAGCCCCCGGGTAAATCTCCTAAGAATTCGTAGAAAACTCCGAAACGGAAACACTTATTTACTTATCTACTTGTTTATGTGTATCTATACGTGTATACATATATATGGAGGCATAGACTTGTGGCATTTTAACCGTGCGACGTTTCCAGCTCACATCTCTTCATGCAGTCAGGTCTCCACTGGTGTTATGAATTCTCCGGCGTGCAGCCTTCTCCTTCTTCAGTGCTCCGTTGATGGCATCGCGGAACCTGTCGGGCCATGCTGTGCAACCACATCGGCATGTAGCAAGTTTCAGCCAAGGAACTGCTCCCAAGCCACCAGAGGCAAGTGCAACTTCAACCTGGGGCCCATGTTTTTCTCGAAGAACATGGAGCTCAGCTGGAAACTTGGAGATCTCTCTGGGAGTATAGATCTGAACTGTTCTAAGCTGCTGATTGAGCAGTTTGGACACAAATTGAAAATGTTGCTTTCGGATGCTTTCGGTAATAGTCGGACATCGCACAGTTGGAAAACTGAGAAGTGCCCCAGTAGCTGGGATCTTGCTAGCTGACTTAGTCGCTGCAATCTTGGGAATTTCACATTACATTTCTCAGCTGCTTGATCTTCTGCTCAGAAGCTGGGAAGGCAGTTGCCGTGGTAACTGACCCCCTCCAAGTTCATTTGAGCGCTTCTCTGCCTGACAGGGCGCATCACAATCCCGCATTTCCAAAGTGGGTGATGTTCAATCTCCATGTTTAACCACTATCAATCGATAATTTGTTCCATCTCCCAACAGCTTCTTCACCGTGATTGCTTTGCAAGCAGCTACTGCGACATGCTGCAAGCATTGGGGTCGCCTGCACTTTGATGAGAGGAGCTTTTTTCTCCATGACCTGGCCGCAGCATGGACGACCATCATCTGGAACCATCACCAGCATAGAATCAAACCGAAAGATACAAAAAAGAAAAGCTTAAAAAAAGCTTAAAAAAAGCTTAAAAAGCTTGAAAACCTTGAAAAAGGCAGTTAATAAATAAATAACATTAGCAAAAAGCAGGAACTTGAAAAATCTAGAGCTCGCAGCCTTTCTCAGCATCTGCTGCGTTGGCAGCTGTCCAAGGCCTTAGCTTCCAACTGGCGGACAAATGTTCATCTTGGATGACCTTGGATGAGATGGGTGTTTCATCTTGAAACCATGTCTAGGGCATCGTGCGCCTTGAATCTGCAACTATCCAAGAAGGGCCCGCCATAACATCCACAACCAACCGATGCTCATGGCCTCCCATACCACTGGTGATCACCCCTGGTACCCGTCACGGCAGCCAAGTGGCACCAAGCGCCATGCTGCGCCGCTACAGCCGCGCCCTGGACCCGCGGCTGCGCCAATCTCGAGCCAAAGGAAGCCAATGGAAGCCATGAAGCACGGGCTCTTGATGATGTGATGATTCCTGAGGTGTTTGATGATTTTTGTATATTTTGATGCTTTTCCACTAGTTTTCTATGGTTCTCAAAAGTGTTTCAATGATGTTTTCGGTGGTTTTCGATAATTCTGAAGAACCTATTCTTTGGTTGCTGATGATTCCTGATAGTTACATGTGTTCAAAACAGTCGAACCACTGGTTTGGGACGATGGTTTTAAAGTTTCAAAGCCATCATGAAAACTCCATCGAGGGTGAACTGATGACCCTAATGAGTGCCTCGTTACGTTTAGGCCATTTGAGGCCAAACTCCATGGGGCGCATGCCCGATGTCCAACCAAGATTTCCCTGAAGTACCATGGCATGAATTGCCCAAAATGGTTGCCACTCAAAAGAAGAACCTGCGAAGGAAAAGAGTTCTGTGGACCTCCAGCGTTCAAGCCTGTTAGGGACATCTTATTTCTTGGATCCTGACAGAGATGGCGCTGGCGCTTCTCCTCTTGCCTCAAGCCGATCTATCACATGTTCTAGCTCAAAAATCCTGCCAACCAGTTGAAGCTGTGGCATTGAAATTGAAATGAGCAAGGGAAGTTCGGTGATCTCATGAACCCGAAGGCTTGAAACATACCCTCAAATGCCTTCAAAATAATGAAGCCACAAAATGCCACCTGGCCACAGCTTCCCCGGTTTCTGCATGCTGTTCCCTAAGGGCCGTGCAATACAAGCCAAGTTGGCCCTCCGCTGGCCACGTGGCGTTAAGGAGGCCTGAGCGAAGCCAGCTATGGCGGCTATGGCAGGGACGCCTGGCATCATGGATGGTCATGGTCTGCAGAATCCAAGGGGGTGGGGGGGTGGAAACAAGGTTGGATCATGTCAGATCCAAGTAGACTGTGACATGGAGGTGGAGCAGTTCATTCCCGAAACATGAGGAATGCATCTTCTGGGCAGCTAAATACTTCTTGTTGGGGGTGAATTGATGATCGTGCCAGAGCCCATGGTCCGAACAGATTTCCTCTGAGGTCCATGCGTCTGGTGGCCCGCCCTCCGCAAACAAATCCCAAGATGGGCTGCGCCTACACGCTGTGCACGGTGCCCCAAGCCCTAGAGGGTCCGTTTGATCGAGCCGTGGCTCAAAACTCCGAGAACTGGTGCAAATGGAGGGATGGAGGGATGGATGCATGGATGGATGGATGGATGGATGGATGGATGGATGGATGGATGGATGGATCGATGAATCGATCGATAGATCGATAGATCGATCTAACTAAAACGACTCGATCGATCAACATATCACTCAACGACCATCGGCATTTGTGCCTGGGGAATCCTAGGTGGGTACATGTGTGCATACAGTATTCCATGATATCCCATTTATGAATGAATGCATGCAACAGAATCATACGAAATCTGCACTTAGAATTGGTTGCCTCAGAATTCAGATACTTCAGCATCAAAATTTATAGATTCACCCTCTGAAGTGCAGAGAAATAGTATAAATCTACTGAATGAATCTACCTCAACTACTCCGTGTTGAGAAGCCTCCGGAAAGTCTCCGCAGATGCCGCCCTCCGCTTCTCTGCGTCTCCAGTCCGAGGTGACCAAAGCCACCCTGAGTTGAGATCGCTGCCCCAACGAAGCGTTTTTACGCGGGCAACCAAAGCAACAGAAACCAACCACTTCTCCGACCACTTCTCCAACCACTTCTCCATGCTTGTGTGAGATACACCTTCAAAGCCATGTGAGACACGTTGAACTGGAAGTTCCACACCAGGGGAGCGATTGATTGAGTGCTTCGTTGCAGTGCTAAGGTTTCAGCTTGATCGAGTGACGCTGCGTGGCTTCAAGTGGCTTGAAGCAAAATCTACATGGAGGGACTATGAAGGGCTTGTGCTTCAATTTGAACAGACCAAGTCTGAGGTTCCAGAATGATCAATCGATCATAACCTGAGCTTGCGTACCTTGACCAGAACCTGGGCTGTGCTCAAAACTCAGAAATCCGCTGAAGGTCCCTGACACCAACTACTGAAGAGGGCTTCTATATGCTTCTATGGGTTTCTGAGTGCACGGCTATCTTCTAGATGCAGTGACGAACCGCCGAAATCTGGCCATGGCACGCTTAAACATGTCTACACGTCATTGTCAGCTGGGCATTCCCTGCAAAAACATCAAAAGGTATCAAAGGTTCTTCTTCCCCCAAACCGTTCATTTCCGGCAAGGGAACTTCCAAATTTGAGACAAAATAGGTAGGACAGGCACAATGATGAGCAGCAACATCTCAGCACCGGGGAGCAGTCACGGAGCAATGTTATCCACCAATTGAAACTTGCCCCTTCCGAGACCTTTAAGGGAAACACCAATGTTTCAATATGTTTAACGAATAGAGATGTAGAATTTGTCGCCTGCATCCATTCAACAAAACAATAGATGATAATAAAGATACTTTTAGAGAAATGTCGAATTTGTTGTTCCAAGCCTGGTTCAAATGTCCAAAAATATCCAAAAAATGGGTGCGTGGCAAATGCTCCTGCCGCCATGGCGCGCCTTGCTGTGGTTTTCTCCGTGAAGAGTTGCTGGAGGCACGCCTGGGTCTTCACCGCATCATTTCTCTGTGTCTCGCGGGTGCAGATGGTTCATTGAGCAAAGGAAAGGATGTAGAGAAAGGCTGTAGGCAAAAAGCATCAAAAAGTCGTATATGCATATCATCATGCATCTAAGTGTGTCTGTGTGTGTATACATTTCATGTAGATAAACTCACGTCGTCACGTCGTAGTCACGTCATTACATCTGACGTATCTATCTGCGGATACATGCGTGCGGTTGAATCATCTGCGGAATGAAAGTCCATGGGAGCGTTCGAGCTTGACCCTTGGCAAATCATGGCACATCATGATCCATTGTAATCCATCATGATCCTTGAAGATCCTTGGCATTTGAGGTTCTCTGGTGTGTGGGAGAGTGGTTCTGAGCTTCAAGCTGCCCAGCTGCGAAGGTTTCAGCCACCATCACTCAGATCTTAAGCTGAAAGTTTTCAGTGCTCCATGCCATCCATATCCGATCAATGCTCTTCCATCAAGCACTTTGACATCTTACCTGTGGCACACTGCGGTGCCAACGCACCAATTCATGTACGACCTCAAGAACATTCAAGAACGGCGACCATTGAGATTATTGCTTACTGCCTTGGTCTCGAAAGGACTCACAAGCCAAAATGCTCACACAATCGAAAGTAGCAACATGTCAATGCAAGTTGATCACCGAGAGAAATCTCACAATCAATCAATTCACTATGGATTGAAAGATCCACAATAGAAAAGAGATGAAAAGAGAGCATTGCCTCCAGCACGGCCCCAACTGTTGCCACAATGCCGCCCCCCAGCGTTTTCGTTCTGGTGCTTCCGCGTTGGTCGCTAGACCCGACAAGTGCTCGGTTTGCGTGACCTGTCAGCTCGGGACCCACGCTTCTTATGTGCCATGATGTCCATGGGAGACACCAGCAGCGGCGCAAAAAGCCAGTTGGAAGTATCTGGTGCATCTTTGGCAAAGGTCGGGATTTGAACCCCATGATCTTTGTCAACGGGGCTTCCCTCATCTTCAGTGTCGCTGTGGTGTTCAATCACAGCTCGATGGCTCTCAGCGCGGGATTCGTTTTCCTTGGCACTTGGCAGTGGTGGTCTCCCATTGCATGAGGCCCACGCGACAAGGACAGCCCTACAAAGTCGCTGCACTGCCATGGCTCCAAGTGAGCAACAAAAACTGCACCTTACAACACCACTCTCGGAAGGGTTTCAGAAGCATCGGGCAACACACAAACTGAATGCCATCGCCCATCAGAAAGACCCAGATTCCATCTCCATGGGAGCAGATTGCGCAACAGGCCGCTTTGCACTAGTGAAGTCCTCATCGTGCAATCGCTCCATCAGAGTCTTCCAGGTACTGCCTCTCCAGCCGGGCCAATCGGCCATGCAATCTTTGCTTTCACCCGCCCGCGCATGGCGCCTCAGATGCAGTGCCTGTCACCATCTGAGTCAGCCCTGCTGTCACTGAGTCAGGCACAGGACATGGACCAAATAGGACAGAAGCCAAGCAAACCTCCCTTCGGAAGACATCATCTGCTGTAAGCCTCAGCAACTGGAGCGTTCATTGGCCATGCGAGTTCTTTCTGCACCGAGCAGCTGTTGCCATAGACCAACAAATGCCCGAAGACCAAACGACAAAGACCTTCCACCAATGCTCCCAAGCCAAAGTTTGCACCTCGGTCGATGAATTGGCATGTGGCCAATGGTTAATCTATCGTGGTCCAATCAGTGGCTAATATAATCAATCGAAATAAAACCTTGATGATTAATAAGTTAATGCTCAGTGATTATCATGGCTGGTAAAATTGGATAATAATGAGGGCTGTTAGCCATCGTCAATCATGGCCAATTAGAGATGATGATAGTACTTCATCTATCCATACGCAATCATCAAAACCAGCTGAGCCCAGCCAAGGCATTCCAACAAAAATTCCCACGCAAATCGCAGCGTGGCCTTCAAACCGATCTGCCGAAGAAATGGGCCTCATTGAAATCAATGCAGGGCTAGCAAGGCAACAAACCACATGAATATCACGCATCATGTCACGTCACTCTTGCGCCATCGACGCCAATATGTACCGCAAAATCTCAAATCAACGGGAAGAAGGGCACGGGGATTCCAAGCAAAGGTTGAAGCACTGAACGAATGCTTGAAGCATTGACTTTGTGTATCCATGTCTTCAATTTTTGTATTCCTGTCATTTCCTTTTTGTGTCTTTAACTAGGGCCCCACCAAATGATCCAAATGATGCTATGAAAAACGACTGCCCGCAAAACTCCGACCGCTATACCTGTAGCCCGGTGGCTTCTCGCACTTGGTCATGGAATGGAGCAGCTTTTTCTTGGATTTCAATACCTGCACATATGCACAGCAACGGCTTGTTCAGCACTGGTAACCAGCTGAGAGGCTTAGACTCCAAATGGCTTGGAGGAATCTGTGGAGATCCCCTGATGTTATGGAAACCTCAATCGTCTCAACCTCTCTCAACCTTAAACACTTCCCAAGGATGCTGATGTTAGCACCGGCTGGGACTATGTATATTGACATATACAAATATTTATATATATATATATACATACATACAAATCTATCCACATTCATTCAAAGCTAGTGCTCAAGAACCAGAAATTCGGCGGTCATGCTTGTGTGCCTGCTGGCACCATCGGTCATGTCAGTGAATTGGCTCTTGACTAGCAGGACAATAGGTAAGTAAATCGTGCCAAATAATTGTCCAACGTCTTTCGAGAGCGGTTGCATATTACTACACCATCGTCCAGTCCCTCATTGGGAGCACCTTTTTCAAGTGGTCCGTCCACCAGAAAACACCTGACATCTTACATCTCTCACATCTCACCTCAGACATCTTCATTCTGTTCTTGGAGCTCTTCTTTGGCCCCTCAGAATGGCCTTTCGAGGAGCCTGCAGGCGGTCATGGCTGGCGTGTATGGTAGAACCGAAGTTTGACACAATGCACGTACCAAATGTAAACGGCATCTGTGGAAACATGTCTATGTATGCAAGTGTATGCATGTATGTATGCATGCCTATAGGTATGCACGTGCACATGTAGGCAAATGCATGTGAATGTGCATAGTGCTATATCTGCTAAATGCCTGGAGGAAAAAAAGTACGTAATCACGTACCTGGGTAGGTAGGTCTGTAGGTAGGTCGGTAGGTGGGTACAGTAGGTCGGTAGGTGCTGGTATATAGGCAGCTGCGTACGCACGTCTGTGCGTTTGTGTTCGGATGCCTGAACTTCGTGAAGGCACTGAAAGCGTGGAGATATTCGACAAGTCTGACGTCAACGATGAGGCCAGCGATTGAGCCGGGTGCTTGTCCAAGCACTCAACCATGAAGTAGACCCGATGCACTTCATGTCGAGGTACCAAGTCAGGAACCAAACAAAAGTCATAGCACAAGGACAAGAAATCCAACTCGACCATATGTTGCTTGTCTCTCAGGCTGGCGTAGCAATCGAAGATCGTGGAGAAGATGCGCCGGAATTGCTCCACCATCTGTATCACCTTGGGTGATCCCTTCGCAACTTCCAGGGTACTGGGATGGAAAAGGTAGATCTTGCGGAAGTTCCAGGGCCAAACAATCCCTGAAGCTTCAAACTTCAAAGGCAATCCCAGGGCCTCCGAATTGAAGAAATAACAATGAATACCTATAAAATACCCCCTCCATTCTTGCCAAGGCTCCTCGGGTTCCCTCAACATGCCTTGGGGGCCACGACAACGGCTACGGCGTAGGGTTGCCACAAAGCTGGGCACATCAGAAACCCAGCTCTTTCAAAGCTTGTACATCCAAACCAATACTCAAGACCTTCAATACAGGACGATAAATACTGATAAAATTTATAGATGCACAGATACATGGATATAAGGCCGCAATATAAAGATCTAGAAGCAGAAATTCTACACCCTCTTCTCCATTGTTTCTGAATCCCTGGATATAGGGACATTACAGACTGCTGTTGGATTTTCAGCCTAGGGGCAGGAAATGTGACGATCAAACTTCCAGCGGTTGCTTTCTTTGATTTTGTCGTCTTCCTGCAGCATCTCGCATGCACAATGGCAACTGACAGGCGGTCATTGCTATCCACCAACTACTGAGCTACTGCAGCTGTCCTTGAAAAGCCTCGCGGGCTGCTTGGACTTCCTTCCTGGCAAAGTTCTTCAGGGCGTCTCTGCTTAAATGACATCAATGATGTCCATAGAGCTGTGAGAAAAACAGCAAGCAGCAAGCAGAAGCAAACTGCCACAGCTCCCCCTGGCCCTGGTAGCTCCCTGGTAGTTTTGTGGTAGCTCCCTGGCACCTCTGGCGACGGATTTGCTGCTGCTTTTGGCAGGTTCTTTTGGCAGCTGAAGAGTGCCCAAGAGCTGCTTCCATGCTTGCCACTTGTGCTCGGAGGCTTCAGCAGCAATCTTACTGTCCTCCTGGGAGGGCGTAGCACGTTCGCAGTGAGACAACCAGCATCAACAAGCATCAACAAGCATCAACCAGCATCAACCAGCCCCACGAGTTTGGGAAACACATGGAACCCCTTCACATCATTTTGAGGCCCAAGAATCCTCTTGAGATTTCCATTCCTTAGCTGCTGTAGCTGTCTCAAAAAGCTTGGGATTTTGCTTTGGATGGCAGCCGTCCTCATGACGCAAGGAATTCAACGGACAGGATCCAATTCGTCCGATTGACAGGTTCCCAGAAATACATCTGTATACATGATTCGAATCACAAGACTGCATGTTTGCAATCGACGTTTTCAATGTTTTTGTGTCCAATGTGTTTTTGTTTCTCTCATTTTGTCAGATGTAACTTTCCTTATAACAATCTGATTTCTTCCAGCACCATCAATTCAAAGCGTATGCTTATATATACGATTTATATACAATATATTGATTTGCATATTTCTAAATGTTTGACGTTTGATGCCAGTGGTGTTCCAATGCTGGGGCTTTCAGCATCGCCACATCTCTGCCAGGTCACCTTCCGCAGCAAGTTGTGCGCTGCGCGGAGACGGCTCAGGAATTCCTCTCGCGGGCTCAGGTCGAAGCGAGTTCGCAGCAGCCTGGTGGCCACCGGTGCTGTGTGGGGTCCCCTTCTCTGCATTGCACAGTGAAGAAATAGTTTTGGATGATGATGATGATGATGATGATGATGAGGAGGAGGAGGAGGATGATGATGATGATGATGATGAGGAGGATGATGATGATGATGATGAGGAGGAGGAGGATGATGATGATGAGGAGGAGGAGGATGATGATGATGATGATGAGGAGGATGATGATGATGATGATGATGAGGAGGAGGAGGATGATGATGATGATGAGGAGGATGATGATGATGATGATGATGAGGAGGAGGATGATGATGATGATGATGAGGAGGATGATGATGATGATGATGATGATAATGATGATGATGAGGAGGAGGATGATGATGATGATGATGAGGATGATGATGATGATGATGATGATGAG
>VSDK01019775.1:65805-101396 GCA_009767595.1 Symbiodinium kawagutii | reverse complement strand
TGATGATGATGATGATGATGATGATGATGATGATGATGATGATGATGATGATGATGATGATGATGATGATGATGATGAAGATGATGATGATGATGATGATGATGAAGATGATGATGATGATGATGATGATGATGATGATGATGATGATGATGATGATGATGATGATGATGATGATGAAGATGATGATGATGATGATGATGATGATGATGATGATGATGATGATGATGATGAAGATGATGATGATGATGATGATGAGGAGGAGGAGGAGGAGGAAAGTTTACCAAAAAGCAACAGCTTCGCATTGCCGATTCCTAAACACATATCGTCGCTCAGCACATGGAACTCTGATGTGTTTGTGCCATGTGCCCGAAAGCAAACCATCCGCAAAACCCAGGATTGTGCTTCACAGGTGATGCCACCGTGGCCACCTGTCCAAAACAGCTGCGAAGTCCCATCGAGAGACACAAAGGGCTGCCCGTTCTCTTCCATCCTGAGGAAGCTGCAGCATTTGCGGTGAAAGAAACGCCATGGAAAATTCAGCTGTTAAATGCTCTTCTTAAAATCCCTCTCTGCTGATGGATGTTCATGGTAAATCACCACTTTATGAGCAACTGATGGCTCTGATCCACCATTTAAAATCATAGCGCCAAAGGCTCGAATAATTGCCATGTTGGCCTGCCTTTGAGACTAGCATTGAGTCACATTGACTGTCAATATTGCCTCATACTCAACAAAACCTCCATGACCAATGCACCCCGGTTGTGTCCTCCAGGTCATCATAGTCAGGATCACCAGCCGCCAGCCGTGTTGGCTTGGCATAGGCATCAAAGACTTGATGTGCCCAGACATGCGGAAGGTGGTCCTCGGCAGCTTCGCACGGCTTCACTAGTGCCACGTTGTGACGTCGTTACACGTGGCTCCTTGTCAATAAGGCTCAGGTCCACCAGGAATTGTGAGAAAGTTGACCTCGAAACGCTTCAATTACCAGGAAGATTTGGCGGCTGATTTTTCGTTGCCAGAACTCCTCTCTCCTTCCTTTTTCTCTTTCTATCCTCTCCTTCTGCTTCTATCCTCTTCTTGTGACATTTCATGACATGTCTTCATCCTCTCACGTTAGTCTTCTTCGTTTGCATGACTCATGACACCCAAAACCAGAGGTGAATGATGTGCTTTGAAGATGACGCATTTTGAAGTGGCAGGAAATTTGCAGAATGCACAAGCTTATGCTTCTTGTACGCAACTCGTTCTTAAAAATTGTTTCTTCCCCCGTCCCGTGTTTCCCGTGTTCCAAAGGCCGAGTGGCCGGTCCAAGCCCCATAGAGGGTTCAGCGAGGCTGCAGCCATCCAACCGTCCAATTTTTCCTCGGTACGTTGCCAAGCCGTCTAAAACAGGGCTGGCCATGCCCTGTGTTGTCGATGCCACCATGTTACCAGTTTCAGCATGAAGCCGCTTTGCATGTCTTTGCCGAAATGAGTACATTCTGATGAGCTTGTGACGGCTGAGGCTTGAAAAGAAACCTATGCGTATACGTGCGTGTGCACCACCTCAGATGCTTGTATGATCATGTGTGTATATTTGCACTCGCTCGTTGTGCAGCAGCTATTGAAAACCAAAAGCTAGGGGAAAAAAATGGATGTGGCAAATCTCAAGTCTCCCAAATGCTCAGCACATCGTCGTAGCTGAAGATCCAACCTTGACGTTTCACCTCAGTGATCACAAAGAGTGCTGCCGCCTGGCTCCATCAACAGGAGTGTCTAGCTGCTCTCATGCGTCCAAGAAGCAAGGAAAACCGTCCTTGGGTAGTGCACAACTTGCCGCAGTAATGCGGCACAAACATAGGTTTTCCAACTGCACTACCACATGCTGGCTTTCTCAACACTCTTCCCACGGCATATGACCACACCATATGCACGGGTAAGAGCTACTATGCTCAAACATCCACGCCATAAAAGTAACTATGACATGACAGGAAGCAGTCAGCCGGTGTCCAAGGCATTCGAATCATTCACTAGACTCAGAGGACGAGACATGTGAAGAAGACTTTCAGAATGAATGTACCATTGGTGGCTATTCTTCAACAAAACCGGGGTTTTGTACGCAGTGCTGGGTTCGGCATCTTACACCGAAAAAAGGGACTTCGTTGACTTCATCCCTTGCAGCCCCGGATCTGAGGATTTCGTTCTGACAAGTACCTTGGCATTCAATTTTTGCTGAAGCTGAGGTAGGCAGCACATTCTGAGTCTGAGAAGTCTCAGGCATGGATCGGTCATCTGAAGGGTGCCACAACCCACAATGCCAAGTAGCACGTTGTGTCGTTCGTAACGCCTAGGCTTCGGGCTGCTGAAGTCTGAAAAGTGAAGCCAAAATGCGGGAACCGTGGTATATACCCACATACATTCCTAAATGATATGTTTTCACATACTGTTTGTGTACATATGTGCACATAATCAAGTAGATACACGGCAGATCCAACTTGTTTCAACTTCTGATCTTTTGAACTTTCCAGGATCTCGGAAGATCTTGGATCCAAATCACCGTCGCTCAGCTTCCAAGGCGCTTCCTGTCATCGCGTTCCTGTTGCCGCGACGTGGCCTCCACTGGCCGTAGGACCTGCAAGCGAGCTGTTTCCATGGGCCCCAGCCTCTTCAGTGGTCCCCAGGGGAATGAACGGTGCAAAGCCCTCCTGCGATGCGAAGCTCAGGAATCCGTCCTTGTCTTAAGCTCCTTTACTCTTCCAAGCAATCCCAAGTCATCCCTTTTTTAGGAACATCTCGGGTGTTCCCTGGGCCCACCCATGCCATCCTGGTGCAGATCTGGGAAGCCATGGAGAATCAGTTGGAGCTGCCGACGTTGGACATCTGCCATGCGCATTTTCTCCGCATGCGCCAAGCCCCTGAACTGCACCTCCCTCCGTTCTCTCTGCCTTGGATGCTGCGACCCAAGTCCCAAGGGTCAGCCCATGCCCAACATGAAACAGTCCCCAGCCTCAATAAAAACCAAACACCGAATCCGACAACTCACTTCCGCCAACAACCAGCGTCATTAGTCCCACTTCAACAAAATCGGTCGCAGTGGGCTTAGACCCAGATTCCAACCAATGCGGTCCAGTGATGTCCGATGATATCTCCTAGAATCTTCTACGCCAATCTTTCCTGCGGATTTATGCCGTCAAGGGTGCGCCTGCCTGTCCTGCTCTATCATCGCACTCGCTTTGCCTGACAAGACAAAAGGAGGCATGTCTCAAGAAGCACTTGCGCTGCAGGTGCAGTTGTGAGGCATAAGTAAGGCTGAAGACAACAGCTAGTAAACCCACCAGGACCAACGCCCTGGCCCTGGAACCATTGCAAATAAGGTGCGATACGCGATGGCAGAAAAGAGGTTGTGAGTCGGCACATCGTTGACATGCTGAGATGTGGAGCCAAATGTCTTCGACACCTGTGGATGCCTGACAGGTAAGTTGCGTATGCCGTATGCATCAAAATACAGGAGCAGAAGATAGCAGAAGTAGAAGCACCTGCTATATCACAGCGATTACAGTAGATTCAATTCATCAAACCAACAATGAAAGATTCATCTGGCCTCCGAGCTGCCACACTCATGGACAGGTTGCAGAATCTTCTCTGCCCATACTCGTCAAAGTAGTCCCTGGTGGCAGCATGTGACAGCTGAACCCGCTGGATGCGATTGAAATCCAACGAATTCCTGCCTCAGTCCGTACTCTTCAAAGCACTCGGCCTCGGAATTGCCACGATGACAACATTCCGCAGTCGTAGTTTTGCTGGGATGCTGGCCACTCCCCGTTTGTTGAGCTCGGCCACCACTAGACCACCCCTGACAAGCTGACACACTGAGGCATACCCGCAATGTATCCTGTGAGTGTGTCGAGGCCTCAAATTCTGCTCTCTGCCAGCAAGGACAGAAGGATGAATCTCATCCTCAAACCAAGCAAGGATCCATAGACACAGCCACAAAGTCCGACAGGTCCACGAAAGACAACTGAAGAGGAGCGTCACGAAGAATCATCATCATCATCATCATCATCATCATCATCATCATCATCATCATCATCATTCTGGTCATCACCCGTCATCCTCGACACCTGGCAGGATCGGCTCAATGCTTCCAGCCTCGCAACTGCCTTCGTCAACGGCTTCGATGGGCAGAAAACGCGAACCCGAAGTGGTTGATGGACGGCTGCACCTGAGGGAACGGTGCCACCCATCTGAAAACCCCCGGGCGCCAGCATCAGAATGCGTTCCCTCATGGGCCGATGTGCCGCAAACTGTTTCTGCCAAAGCCCCTCTCTGTGGCGGATGATTGGTGGTTTGACGTGAGATCCCCCCGACACTATTGATAGATGTCAGCACCTGTAGGGACAATGAAGAGCTCACTCGGAAAAAGAAAAACCGGATGATCACTCAGGGAGCAGCATGCAGCAGCCTCCATCAGCCGCCAAGGAGCAGGGAATTCAAAGGGTCGACCGGATCCGGACGCGACCGGTCCTGGACGGCAAGGCCAAAAGTTGTCTGAGTGCTAATCAGAATCCATCTGAATTTACATGCCAACACTGGACATGACATGATCAAACATTCGAACATTGCAACTTGATATGCTGAGTCCGAAATGCTGTCAAAGCTCGCCGACACTAACAGATGATCTCAACATAAAATGCTTGCCGGTATTCGGCACGTGCGCATCCATCCATTGTCCCCTGCCGTTTAGCAATGGGGACGTGGAAAAGGGGGGATACTTTTGTAGCAAACGGCTTGACCCAAGAAAAACAACAGATCCGAAGCGGGTATTACATGCTGTTGAGGTTGGAGAAGCAGTTGCTGGACCAAATCCTGGCAACTGCATACCGATAGTGTCGAACTATCCACTTGAAGCCAGCACCTTTGCAGATGGGTCACATGGGTTGGTCAAAACCTTTAATGGAAAACGCACCCTATAAGAATTTGGGTGGTCATGGGTAGTCACTTAGATGCCACGGGATCTGGAGAGCCTCATGTCTTCATCCATCACACCGTCACACAGCTGCTTTCGCCGCATCTTTTTTCTGCTTGTCTGATCTTGTCTGCCTATTGTTTCCAAGGTCGCCATCTGCAAAGCTCCCAATAAAGGAATTCCAAGCTGTGAATGGCAAAGGTGGCACACAGAGGCTGCCAGAGCATTGGCACTGGCCACATCCCATCCATCCGAAGCATCCGAGGTAAACCCGCTGCGAAGGTGGAGGCATCGTTGCCACTGGCTTTGCTCAGCACAACTAGTAGCTGCCGCATTGAACGGCAACAACTTCAGGCCATCGATGCCATGGTGCAACCAAGACTGGAACCACAATGACTGCCACCATGCCCCAGTTGTGGTTAGCAGGTTGCTACAACTTAGCTCATTGGGCTGCAGCTTTAGAGACAAAAGCTGCAAGAACAAAGAGATCGCCAGTGGCCACTGCTGCTCCGATCGGCAGGCACAAATGGCAGATGTGAAGGCCACCGTGTTCAAAGTGCAATGCGAACATCTCATGGACTGCACGATCTGCGACACTTGAGCCCATGCATCAAACTGCGCGTAGGTGGAAATGCTGGTGGCATAGGTGACCACGTCAGGCTGGATTCCTAATGGAAGATTTGCACAAATCACAGCTCCATATTGCCACATGGAACCCCTCTCCAAGGCATCCAGGATGCTGTTGCAGGTGACTCGGTTTGTTGCCTGCGTGGCCAACCTCATGGATTCCATCAGGCTCAGTGATTGCATCCATGGAAGACCTGACATCACCTGGCGTCAAGTAGCGAAAGGGAACCCTTTTTCCAACAAAATGAAGAGGATGATAAGAACAACAATTCAATAGTGTCCTGAGCATGCAGCATGCCCATCAATGGGCCCATCAACCTTTAGGGGGTATTTGACGTGGTTGCGGACGCCTTGGTCAGTTTTGGTGCTTACACTTGGAGGGTTTTTAAAAAAAAAGAGCGTTATGGAAGTTATGGAAATGTACAGTTCATTAAGATGTCCATTCAACGCATTGAAATCCTTTCAAAATCCCTTAAACATCTTCAAACGTCAAAGCTCAGTGACCGAGTTGTAGCTGATACTGCTCCGCCGAAGCCCCAAGCCCTTCATCTCCAGGTGCATCAGCGCCTTCCGCCAAGAGCACGCTGAGCACGCGCTGATGGCTGCGTTGCAACTCACTGTGTCCACCGTGGCTGCCGCTTGCAGATGGTGGAGAGCCACCCACCACACAGCCGCTTTCTGGCAGGCACTCATGAAACCTTATTCTGAACCAGGCACAATACGAGGCAAAACGATTTGCCCTCAAGGTGGGAAGCATCCAAAATACAAATGACAGGCAAATTAAATCTGAGCAAGTTGAAAATCTTGCAAACACACAAATCGGAACATCTAGGAACTGTTGAAGCAAATCAAGTTGGGTCGAAGACTCCACGTCCAGGTCGTCCGTAAGAGTTCCTTTGCCCAGCGCCACTGTGCCCCCTTCTCGCAGACACTACTGGCAGCGCCCACGGCCACGATGTCAGGGCAGTTGCGCATGTCCTGCAGCTGCTGCAGCAACACCAGGGAAGTGGCCCAAGGACTCCAAGGCCTGCCAGGATGCCTCCCAGGAGGCCTCCCAGGATGCCTCCCAGTGCCCAAGGATGAAAGGACAGCACTGCACAGCAACAAGGCCGTGCAACGTGAGATGCTGAGGTCGCTGAGGTTGCGGAAAATCAATTCTGAAAGCGCCAGAAGCATCGCGTCCCAACTTCCAACGCCACAACATGCAGTCACTGCGGAGAGGCGATCATAACTTGAAGCTGGCCTCCGACTCTCCAAAGCCAGCTGCCAATGATTGCCTGCCGCGCAAGCCCTCTGGAACACACTTTGTGTGTACTCATTTGGCTTGACATCGCAACTCGACATCCTAGACAGCAAGAGCACTGCTCTCTGCCAGTGGCTAGCTTTTTCATAGGCAGATGCAGCAGAGCT
Organism: Symbiodinium kawagutii; assembly: GCA_009767595.1. NCBI lineage: Eukaryota > Dinophyceae > Suessiales > Symbiodiniaceae > Symbiodinium > Symbiodinium kawagutii. The sequence goes on along the minus strand of VSDK01019775.1, from coordinate 94,414 downwards.
GCAGTGGAAGACATTGACCTCCATCTGTTCAGAGGCCATCCATGCCAACAGTTGCTTCACCAAATCTGGTCGCTTGGCCGAGCCCATTTCGCCCAACAAAACGGTCATGGCCTGGCGGTACGCAGCATCATCCATGACCATGATTCCCATCTCTTTGGACATCAAACGATCTCCACAAGAGCAACTCATCCTGCCGTGTCTACAGCTACGTGGTTGGTGGCAAATGCCGAAAACACTCTGACAATCGCTGACGTGGGTCATTACATTGTGTTGTATCCAGAATTGGTCGTGCCCCAAACCCGTCCCAAGCTATTGCTGTATATGTTTGACCATACTTGTAATTGAGGCATTATGGCTCCAGACCAACCCATGTCTCTTGGCCCCTGCCTTGGGATCTTGCCAAGTGGACTCCTTTAGGAGCACATCAGCCACAAATCGGTCGCTGCTCCAAGTCATGGCTTTATCCTCTCCCAAAACTAACGTGGCACCATATGGATATCTAAAAATGTCATACCTATTTCAACTATTTCTCAACCCTGCTGGCGCTCTGTTAGTTTGGGAGGCTCAAATCTAATTTCAAGGCATGCTTGATAGCTGCAGGTGACAAAACGGAGACATAGATAGGTGTACAGCAACAAGACCCGGCACTCTATGACTGCACCAAATCCCACCTACCACAGTAATTACAAAAAAAATGCCGCATCCTGCGGTGCTAGTATCAGTCCAGTATGGAGCCAGCCTCCCAAACACATGCATTCAATTTTTCCCTCTGGCGCCATCACCAATGGCGTAGCTGCGCCATCCTAGTTTCACTCAGTGAAGTTGATGGTGTGAAGCTATTGCCGGAAGGGAGACCTCATCGAGGACCCAAAAGGTGACTGCGAGGCCCCAGAAAATGGAGAGATCGGAGAGCTCTGCGTGCTCTGCGCCTGGAAGGGGCCCTGGTTAGCAACGGCAAAAGGATTGCCGCGCCCCGCGCTGGAGCTGGAATATCCTGCAGCTTGTGCAGCTTGTGCAGCTTGTGCAGCTTGCCGCTGCAACTTCTGCTCTCTTGCAGCTCTTGCTTTGTTCGGGTCTCGGAAGCATTTCAAGGCATCTGGCTCAAACTCTGCAGTCTGCAAGTTGAAGCCGTTGGGAATGATGAGTTCCGTGGTGGAGGAGAACCCGAACTGCGACGGGTCGCGATAGAAGGCGGCCAGGCACTGCAAGCAAGCCTTGCGGTCCTGCTGCCAATCAGTCTCTTTCCCATTCATGGCTGTCGGGCTGGAAACCTGCTGCTGCATTCTGACCTGACGCTTGTTGGCCAGCCTACTTCTACATCCTACCAATTCCCATCACCCTCACGGCAAGAGTCCCATTTCATTGGCTGCTGGTGATGCACACTAGGTCCTGTCATGGACAACGGCACCGCCATCTAATGCATGATAATGTGCCTATGGTATCCTCAGTTCATGCAGTGCTTGCTCAAAAGTCTTCTGAGCCAGCTTGAAAACACTCAAGGCAGAGAAGCAGGCATGAGAGGAATGCTCCTGCTATTCTACTGAAGCCAAAAGGCGAAAAGGGGCACAGAGAGAGAGAGAGAGTGAGAGAGAGAGAGAGAGAGATGTTTATATGTATATACAAATACATATTATAGAAAACTAAGAAAACCGTCCTCTCATACAATGGTTGAGCTGGTTGGGAAAGTGAGTATCTGCAACACCAGGGCACCCCAACACAATCAACCTCCAGAAAATCTCACTTGCTGATGCCTCTGCATGGCTGAGATGCTCAAACAATCTCACATTCATCGCAGAAAGGCGCGCGGCACTGTTTTCAACTTGTGGTGACACCCGGTTTACTGGAGCTGGCGCCGTTTGGATGACCCAAGGGCACCAGCCAAAGGCCAATTGCTCGCCACTGCCACCGGCCGGACATTATCAAGCTGCCAAGGCTGGAGCTTTACTCGCAGCATGCAGCTTCCACGCAAACACTTCTCATGAGTGCTTCATTTCTCAACGTTGCAGGAGCTCCATCTTGAAAATGGGTCAGGTAGATGATGACCCTCTCCATATGGAAGGCAATGGTGTCTTCACAGGCACGGATCAATGAATCGGCTGCAGGGTCATAATGTTCAGCCAAGTCAGGGTACCGAATCACATCTGACATGGTGTCCTGGAGGAAACACCAGGAGGCCCCGTCTGCTGCTATCTTCCCCCCACCATCACAGTGGCTCGAAGCACTGGAAGCCATCCATCCCTGGCGCAACAGGTGTTGCTTCACCAAACGTGGGCAGCCTTCCGAGATCTTGGATCGAAGATTGGTAGCCGTTGGCCGGTGGAGATCCTCCCAGAGACCTGACAAAGTTTCAACCAGAAACATGAAGCACCCATCCCTCCAAAATCTTTGAAGCACAGGCACATCACAGGCACTACCATGTGGCCACCATCATTGATCATCTGCATTCATCTGCCAACTTTCCAGCCATGATTAGCCATCAGCAACGATCAAAATCACCAACCATCATAAATGATACCCAACGCCCATTACCAGCCACCATTGCACCATCACTAATCGTCAAATAAAAGATCATCAGAATAAAAATCATCAGATTAAGCCATCCTTCCTCATTCCACTTCTTCCTCTCCAAAACATGATTCACAGCATGTTTCATTTCTATCATATTCCCATCAAAATTCCCATCATCTTCCCATCATCTTCCCATCATTTTCCCATCATCTTCCAATCATCTTTCCATCATTTTCCCATCATCTGCCCATCATCTTCCCATCATCTTCCCATAATTATCCCATCATCTTCCCATCATTTTCCAATCATCTTCCCATCATCTTCCTATCATCTGCCCATCATCTTCCCATCATCTTCCCATAATTATCCCATCATCTTCCCATCATCTTCCCATCATTTTCCCATCATTTTCCCATCATTTTCCCATCATTTTCCCATCATTTTCCCATCATCTTCCCATCATCTTCCCATCATCATCCCATCATCTTTCCATCATTTTCCCATCATTTTCCCATCATCTTTCCATCATTTTCCCATCATCTTCCCATCATCTTCCCATCATCTTCCCATCATCTTCCCATCATCTTCCCATCATCTTCCCATCATCTTCCCATCATCTTCCCATCATCTTCCCATCATCTTCCCATCATCTTCCCATCATCTTCCCATCATCTTCCCATCATCTTCCCATCATCTTCCCATCATCTTCCCATCATCTTCCCATCATTTTCCCATCAATTTCGGATCATCTTCCCATCATCTTCCCATCATCTTCCCATCATCTTCCCATCAATTTCCATCTTCATTCTTCAGTTCTAATGCTTTGGCGCGACTGTTCAGCAGCTGTTGGCAGATGCCGCACGCCATCAGCTGCGACAGAGACGCCGCCAGCTCTCGGCTCTGCGGCGTGGGAGGCCCTGCCACGCCCAGCCGCTCGAAGCGCCGCCGCTCGGGGCTGCGCCCTGTGAGCCACGCGCTCTGCGCGGGGGAGCGGTAGCCTGGCACCCGTGGCAACCGGTGGAGGTCATCCTATGGAGCGGTTGGTTGAGATGGGTTGAGGTTAAGATTCAGAGATTTCAGTTGCTGCCATTCTTGTTGCACCATGCTTGGATACTCAGAATTTTGGGGAATTCGTTGAGGAACTTTTTTGGTAGACAAGGCAAACCTGTGGACCACTAAAGCAATAACATGCCCACGAAAAAATCCTCAGAAGCTTCACATGGCACCGCTTCGCCTAAGGAGGCAGGACCAGGATCATGAGCTTCTGTCAGCGGGTCGTAAGTTTCAGGTGGCCGCTGTGCGCCACAAGGTGACAGCATTGGCTGAGTCCAGTTGGTCTCGTTGTAGTCCGAATCCCACGACTCGTTGGCATCCTCTGCTGACACCATGGCCACCAAAGCAAAATGCCACCAAGGAAACGGCATGGCAGAAAAGCAAAGAGAGGAACTGATATGATTTCTTTGCAAGCTGATTCTTCATGTCTTTGTATGTCTGTCATGCCTTGACTCATTGTGGAATTAAGATGATTGAAGTAGCCATTTTGGGCTTCCTGTCTGGTTTGCTGTCTTCCTTGGCATGTCCGGCACAGCTGAGAATGCTCAGGGTACCCTTCGAGTGTCACTTCAGCAGTCGGGAGGATCTGGGAGCTGCCTTGTCTCTATTTGGTCCCTGTTGTTGCGCCCCTTGAACATCACTGCCAGCCAAAGCTGCGAGTCTGTCAGAAGCATCAACTGTGACTATGACCAACTAAATTGTTCAAGCTCCACTAGGTTACATGTTCACCTAGAAAAATCCATGACTACGTAGAGTCGATACGTCTTCTCCATCCCGAAGGCATTGAGTCTTTTACAAGCCTTCCGGCCCAAGGTGAGACACTGCGCCAGCAGACGAAACATCGCTGGGCGCATGATGTTCCACCATTTTGGTGGAACTCACATGGTGAATTGGCCGCATTTGCGGTGCTAGAGCCGACTCATGCGACTTCTGGGGGTCTGCTGTTGTAGCAGGACCGTGCTGTGGTAGCAGGACCGCGTCAGCCATTAGCCCTCAACGTCGACAAGTCCGGCGCAGGCCTAGGACCCATCTCAAGCACGTGCACTCGGAAACTCTCCGGGCCAACCCATGCCCTTTCCAAATGCAGCCCAGTGGCCGTACGCATCCTGGCAGGATTGGTTGCAGTTTCGCCCCCCCCAAAAAAAGATCAGAGAATGGTAAATGCTTCGCATAGCACACTGCTGGTTTCTTTTGCGGTTGGCACTCGTCACTTCGTGAACGCCGGTTTCTCTCTAAAAAAACAGGTCACAAGTTGTTTGCCCAGATGCCTTCAAGCATGGCACCGCTCCCCAGAATGTTGAAAGACCAGGTACTCATATGTACTTGTGACTTTCAACGAGATTCAACCATATTCAACAGAGATCTAAAGGAGATCTTAACGAGATCAGAGGTTCCAAACCAAAGAGGAAGAAGAGAAGAGAAAAATGAGAGGTTGCCAACATGGACAAACCTGTGCGGGATAGATATAACTAAGAATGGAACCAGCCATCAGTGCATGAAGAGTCTTCACATGTCTGTCACTGTTGTGTGAACTTTCTCGGTGCTTGACCCCATGCCAAGGTTTGCAAAGAGCCATGAACAAGCAACACTTGGGACCCACCCCGACCTCCCAACTAGTGTGACCTGCACAAATTGATAGAAAGCATCATGAAAAAATAAAACAATCAATCTTGTGAACATGATATGAAATTCCGGTTTTAGCAATTGGCAATGGCTTGTGAGACAAAAAGATGCTTGCGAGACAAGTTACAACCTCGACCTAGCACAAACAAACATGTACATTCCATATTTCACATGCATTATTTCACCTGCACCCATAGATTGCATTGTGCATCCATGCAGACAGCCAGACATTGACATGCAAACCAACATACGTAAATTATACAAACACACCTACCTACCATATGCACATTCAGTCAAATACGTACATATAGTATGCGCAGGTGTGCTGCATCATACTTATGCCTGAATCACGTGCAAATCAATACACAAAGTCCCAGTCCCAATTGAAGCCTGAGGATTCTTTTGGGTTCTCCCTCTGTGGCTTCAGCTTCATGTGCTTCCTGCTCCTTCTCTGCCTGGCCCCAGTGACATGGGAACCTACGCTTGGACTGAAATTCAATATAAAAATGCCACTCAGGTTCTCCCATGATTCAAGTGTTGAAGCTCAAATGCTAACCATGATCCCAACAGGCTTGTGGGGCGTTGCACACCGATGCTGCAGATTGCAGGTCTTCCATCATCTTCCATCATCTCCCATCATCTTCCATCATCTTTCATCTATCTCTCTCTCTCTCTCTCTCTGATAATTGTTCTCTCTTTCTATGCGTTTCTATTCTCTCTCTCCCTCTCTCTCCTCTTCTTCTCTCTCTTCTTCTCTCTCTCTCTCTCTCTCCCCACTTCTCTTCTCCCACACGAGTCCTTCATGAAATCTGCCAACGTCGCGGAGGGCTTCATCAGAGCCTTCTGCCATGGCCTGGCAGCTGACCAAGGGATCGGTGCCGGTGCCACAGCCAACTGATGGTTGCACATGGTGCATTTCATGGCTAGGCCTAGCGCTTCATTAGATGCTCAGTAGTTGATGGTTCTACTGATCATACTTACTATCTTATTGGCAAGGCTTCATCGTCTTTGATGGCTACGTGCTCACAAATCTCACAATGGTCAATCGATGGTGAAACTGTTTTCAAGTCCGAGTATTTCTGAGTCGTTCAATCTTTGAAAATCTGTGATGCCATTCTCGGGGCCTCGCTTCTTTCGCCTGATTGGACCCTGCCATTTTCAGATTCGTCTCGTGGAGGGACTCGCGCAATTTGGCCAACCGACTGCAGTTCGACCTAGCAGTTCAACTCTCGTTGGTCATGCTTCATGCAGGAGCTCTTCATGCCACAGTACGGGTTCAGTGTGTCCAAGTGCGCTTGTACGGATACAAATGGGATTGAAAAATGGACTTGCCTTACCATATCGATTCAAATGATCTTCCAAATGTATCCAAATGTATCCTAATCTCTTTCAATCTCTTTCCCCCATGCACTCATCTTCACATGAGAATTGGGAACCTTACACTGTCGCATTTTTTCAAAGTCCTGGATCAGCCAACTCCAGTGCCGCGCCTCATGTGGAATTCCGCAGCGATGGGGCTCCACTTCTTTGGGTCGACGGTGATGGCCTGGGCGTCCTTATCATCCCTTAGATCGCTGGTTGCATGCGCTGAGGATTGGTACCGCTGTCTTCGGGGCGATGCAGTGCTGCAGCGATTTCGGAACCCAACTGGGAAGCTCAGTGAACTTTGAACATTTTCATTCACATCCATTCCCTTTGAAAATGAAGCCATTGAGAGATCCCGTGAAGTGGGTTCAGGACCTCTTTTGATTCGTACCGTTCATCCCTACTGAAGCAAAGAGAGACAGAGAGAGAGAGAGAGAGAGAAGAAAAAAAGGGGAGAGAGAGAGAGAGAGACTGGCATTTGCTTGCTTTAACATCCAAAAGCATGTATGGATGCATGAATGTACTTCGGTATGTGATATGTTTGCACATGTGTAGCAGCTGTTTCAGCAGAGCTGCAGTTTGGGCTTGGAGCCAAACTTGATCTCTGGCTTGCCCCAACTGAGAACAATGACATGCTTGGAGACCAGCGGGAAGTCCTATGCAAAGCCAAGCAAGTACTAGCGACACGGGAAAAGGCATTGGTAAAAGATTTCAAATGCTGAGATCGTATATCCAAAAAAAACTCGTCGATATTCATCCATACCCTGCGTCTGTCCCAAATGAAAATACATCAGCAACTTTGGTGGGAAGCTGATGGAAGCTGGGTGCCCCAAACTGTGGAGTGTTTTGCCTCACCCATGGGCGGACTCGTCCTTCGGGATGCGAACCTCCGCCACACCATGAACTAAGTTCTCGAAGCTGCCCTCGGCTGTGCGATGGCCCCACTTTCGTTCAGTGACATAATCCAAAGGGCAAACGTAGGTGATGCTGAACAGCGGTCCGTCCGCATGGCCGTCATCCACTTCCCTCTGGATCCGCTTCACACGGAAGGGTGGGCGAAGATCTCGCCAGAAATCGAAGAGCTGGACGTTTTTCTTGCCAGGTACCTGCTCAGTTGGCGTGCGCATGCTTCGCATGTGATAATATGCCCATGACAGCTTGTGCTCCACCGCTGCCGTGGAACGGATGTTGTTCTCGGAGCTCCAATTGGGGATGCATCCCTTGATGAACTCCTTCCCTTCATCGCTATTGGACCTCAAGTCACCATCTCGGTCTTGTTCCCTCCAGGCACCTCCCAAAGGTAAGCGGCTCCCAACTCTGCTGGAAGCGAAGGTGGAAGTGGTTTGCATGGAGTCACTGCGACGAGACGAGGACTTGGTGTAGAAGGAGGTGTTCAGAGGCGATTGCAACACTGGCAACATTGGGGCAGATTGAGTTGAGGTGGAGGCTTGCTTCTGGCTGAGCTTCTTGGCATTGAAGTTGATCAAAGCAGGTCGGCTGTTCATCAGAGTGGGGTATCTGGCAGCTGCCGATGGCATCGATGGCTTTTGGGCCGGTTGGAAAAGTCTACATTTCACCACCGGCGACTGCGAGGACACAGAGCTCTGCTCGCTACGATAGTCGCTGCGATAACTCAGAGGGCCCTGCGAAAACACCTCAGCTTTGGTCAAAAATTCCCAGGACCCAGACCTGACTACCTGGCTTCATGTGGCACAGCCGATAGCCCAACAAGGAAAACTACTGAGAAGACAGGTCTTGACTTTTAGATAGACGTACCTGGGATTTCTCAGAAATTACTTTGTCACTACGACTAGTTAATACCCTTGGCGCTGAGAAAACCATTGCGTCATCCATGTTCTCAGTGCCAACTTGTGACCTCGTTTAGCACATCGCTCTCATTGCTCGGATAGGCAGGTTCAATGGCCACGTGCTCATCTTGCTCGTCACTGATTCGAACGGACTTGCTAGTGCCCGTGTTAGAGTCCTGGCCCGTGGTTTAGCAACATGACCTGGCCCACTAATGCCTCGCAAGGCCCGAACTTTTGACCCCAGAAACCAATGAAAAAAACGCGCCACCAGCGGACACATGAGAGGTGGAAGGGGAATGCTTAGGTCTCAAAGTGCATCAAAAGCTGCCCCTATCAAAAACAAATCCTTCAGATCCCTTCAGTTGGAAGAATGTCAGAATGTCACTGAATGTTATCGCAATTACTTGGAAGATCTTGGAAGGATTTGCAACCAGGACGCCCATTTCGAGCAGTTGTTCTCGCTACGAGTTTATGTGCTAAAGACCCTATATTCCAGCATCTTCCGCACAGCAACCCCAGACAAAAGAAAGGAAAAAATGCTCTTAACATCCTCAACTGCTAACAGCTAGGGGCCACCCAATGCTGAACACGGATTGCATAATCACTGCTTTCCGCTCCTAAGACAAAGAAAAAATCGGAATTAATGAGTCCAGTGTTGACACTAGATTTATGACCTATTTGATTATTTGCATGGTTGTCCTTCCATGTCTCATCACTTTGGGGGGGTACTTCAAGGCTAGTCCTCAAATGTTCGACCAAATGAACTAAATACAGCATCTCTGGTGTCGAAATGTAGAAATGTGGCAAACAAACAAAGGTGCCTCCAAATTCAGGGCAAAGGCGAAGCATGGCTCTTGGAGCTGCGCGCTCACGTCCATGGCAGAACGGGACCACAGACCGGGCCGTCTAAGCCGGACACAGGTTTGAGTAGCGATGGATGCCAAACAGATTCTAACAGCAACTCACTGAACGGCACCAAAATCTGCATTGGAAGCAGTTTGGCAGTCTATGCAGCGTGTGGAACCGCACGAGGTGCAGAAGGAAACAGTCTTGCGCTGGTTTTTGGACATGACATTGGTGTCCGACAGGAAACCTCAGCCTCTGGGAATCTCCCCTTCGAGGATCTTCCAGGATCAGGCTGGCAACTGAATGTCTTTAAGGGTTTGGAGAACCGGAGAACCAATCAGCTGTCCGTAATGTCGGAACTCATCATGATCAATTGGTCCGGTTAAAAAAAAAACAAAAGCTATTGGAGAACCAAATACAAGGCTCCTGCAAAGACAGTCAATTGCGAGGCCTCGCCCCCTTTTGAGGGCTGCCTAGTAATGTCTGCTGAACAGGTCAACGTCTACGCTTTCTGTCAAAGCTACCACGATTAACTTCATAGACCAAATGCATTCGCTTCTTCACGGATTCGTACCCTTCCAAAATCAATTGCACCTCGCCAATGATTCGCAAAGGAATCTCCTCAGATCACACTGTCATAGTGAGCGATGATTGTGCATTCAAACATGCCCAACAGCCACTGCTAGGGCACACATTATCATGTTTTCCCTGCAATCTTTCTGTTCCCAAGAATCTCCACCCACAACCAGGGGTGCCCCACCGGGGGTGCCAAGGGGCTGTACCATCAAAGGCTATATGCTTTCCCAAGTCCGCATACAGGAGGAGTTTCACATCTGCATATCCGCCTTCTCCCGAGACTCCAGCAGCGAATCCGGACCTTGGTACAAGCTGGTTGGTTGGTTCGAATCGGTTGGTTATTTGCTTAAGGCTGGTTAGGGGTGATTAGGCTTGGTTTTGGATTGCTTAGGCTTGCTGTTGGGTTGGTTAGGGCTTAGTGATGGGAACTCAGATTCAGGCAACCCCCCATCTCAACCCAGGGGCTTGGTTCGCAAGAGCTGAACGCCGTCCGTTTCAACAGAACACCGCCGGAATTCGTCCAGCACCCGCATGCAGCAATGCACCTGGTCCGGCACCGTTTCACCTGACAGCGGCACCGTGGAGAAAATCTTACGCCAAGCTGGCGAAGCGAAAATCGTGAGCTGCGGGATGCTGTGGATCAACATCCCCAAATGAGCAATCAGAGCTCAGCCTGCTCATTCTTTGCTGGGACGTTCATCTACCCAGTTCTTAGCTCTTTTTAGTTGGCAAATATTCACCCAGCTCGCCATGTCCTAGCGTCCTTCCCCTTCCCTGCCTTGGCAGCCAAAGCTCATACGTACGGTATCTAAAATGTAAAAGCAAGCGGTATGCCGCAGGTACAGCTCTGATCTGTCTGGCCAGTCCCATCCATCACGTTCTTCTTCAGCTTCAATGGTCTTCTCCAGGATCCGTTGCAAGCCTCGGACCGTCATGAATGAAAGCAGTATGAAGCACTTCTAAAAACGCAGATTTCCATAGGTTTCCTATGAGACTGCGAGGTGACGAGAAACGTTTGGCTCCAACGAGTTCTTCGGGAATTCCAACTGACAACTTGGCGTCGTCGCGTGCTCGAGCCACAATATCCTTCATTTTATCCTGCGGTCACTGTGGCTGATCAAGAAGTGTTCCCAAATCAATAGAAAAGGTTCCTACGGAGATAGGGGTTAGGAGTTAACAGCACACAAAGCAACAGCCATAGCACCTCTTTTGTCGAAGCTAAGAGTGGTGCCAGAGTGGCTGCTGCTTGGTTCTGTCTGACCCTCAAGTCAGATCTTCCGAACGAGAAAAAGTCAGAACCTTCAGTCCTGACCAAAGTGTGATGGTGGTGACAGTCCAACCCAACCCCCTCGCCGCCAGAGGCAGACGCAGGGACGAAGTCCGGACACTGGAACCACCATCAGAAAGCAGCCACACTCACCAGTCTCCATCGCCAGGAACATAGGTGAGTTTTAAAAGGACTGAGGCCATTCAGGTAGAATAGCCGGCAAAAGAGTAAAACTACGAAGGCTATCCGTCAGATCCAGTTGTAGATGAGGAGCAAAGCCTTCAGGATGTGGATGTGTGAGATCATCAGCCCATTGATTGAGATCACGTTTTCGATGAGAAGGGCAAAGATGTGTCCCAGAGTCATAGAGCAGGAGGACAATCTGCATGAGAAAGGCCGAACAAGGGAACTGTTTGGCTTTGCCACTCAACAATGAGTAGGCGTTTCCCTGGTTGTCTGTGACCAGTTCCAAAGGGAGATTCACCATGTTCTTCGGCCTCTTGGATACAAGGAGAGCAGTGAGCAAGAGAATACCAAACATCTCCAAGGCGGCAATGCGTCGACTCGGATCACCGTCTTTAAATGCCCAAGCATGAGTGTTTGGGAAATTGGAACCACAAGACCTCTTCCTTGCAAGGGGAGGGACGGTCAGTCAGCCATCCACCCACATAGGCTTCTCCATGTTTGGAGGCACTCGCATCACTCGCACCCCACCAGGTCCAATGAGATTTGTAAGGGGAAGGATGAACAAAGGGCTTTGAGAAGATAGCCAAGAGTAAGGAGGCCAAATGGCGAATGATCTTGGCGGGGCAACCTTTCGTCTTGCAGGCAACCTTCCAGGCCCAGAAGGGTTGAAGGAAGGATCGGGTCATAGGGCAGATCGTGGTAGCCCAGCTAATCCTGCCCAATGCCTTCTCGATCTCTTTGGAGGTAAAAGCGGTGCCTTCCGCAAGTTGTTTTAGAAGAGCCATGACCACTTCCTGTTTTCCTGGGCCCATGGTGACCACCGGTCCCTTGGGGTCAATCTGGAAACCGAGCCAAAGGTTAATCAGCGCCAACTTGGTTTTCTTCCAGCTGAGGGGCGTTCCCAAGGCCAACAAAAGGCCAAGGAGAAGAGTGGTATGGCGATGGGCCCGACTTGAGCGAAGGATCCAACAGAAGTCATCCACGAAAACATAACCCCAGTCCACTGCCGGGACTAGGTGGTACAAGATGCGTAGCAGCAGTGCTGCCAGCCTCCCCCAGTAGAGTTGTGCACTCGCCATGCCATAGGTGCCTACCTTGTTGATCCACCACTGATTCTGGATTTGTGCGACCTGGTATCTCCAATCCTTGGAGAGCACCTTAACTCGTCTGTGGGCCTTGGCAAAAAGTAAAAGCTCCCCCCCAGCCGCAGGCGGGGACCACTGTGGGGTCTCACCGCCAGAGGCAGATGGAACCCCACAGTGGTCCCAAGCTTGTAACCATTGGATACATTGAACACAGTCCAGAACAGTCGGAGCTGTAGTGCGTTCTACCGTGTTGTTCTGGATGTGAGAGTTTGCTCCTCCCCAGGAGCCATCATAGATGGTTCGGACCTTGTCACCCTCATCAATGGCCGCCATGGGGCCAGGGCAGAGCTCTGCCACAGTGCAATGACATAGGGTCGCTGCCTCTTGAGCTGTGTGCGGCCCGGAAACCATGTCCAGGCCTTTCTCATCTTCGAAGGTCTTGAGGATGTCACTGGTGAACTCATTGGCGGAGGGATAGTTATCCCGGCCTTGAAGCTCAGGGAAGTCTGGGAGATCCAGCTCTTCCCCTGAGAGTTCCTCTTTTGTTGGCCAGATGCCAGGTGATCGGAGGGTAGGGTCCGTCACCCCCAGTGGAACCCCATGTTTCAGAGTCAGTGGGTAGGCCGAGTCCGGGTCTCGCACAGCCACCGCCAAATGGTGTATGAGATCCAAATGAAAAGGTTGGCCATCATCCACATGTTCTTGGATGCCCGGTGGCATGTTGGTCACTGTGGCAAGGTGAAAACGTAGGTGCCGTAAGGATTGTTCTGGAAAAGGGTGAACCTTGCCAGGGTCCTCCAGAGATTGCAACACCAAGGGTGTGCAGTGGTCCAGAAATGGGCCCAGGTCTCCCTCCAATGATGCAAAGGTGCTTGGAGGTCTACGATGAGGAGGACAGCGTCCAAGGGATGGCTTGCCACCGCCATCACGGATTGGTCGTGTACGGAAACCAATCTGAACCTGGATAGGATCATCCTCCAAAGACATCAGCTGGCTTCCCGGGTTCGTCACTGGCCTGTCCGTAGCGCCCGTAGACCGGCCATGAAGGGGTCTGCCACCTTGAATCGAGTCAGACTCCAACAGAGCCTTAGTGATCCCCTGCATCATAGGTGAAGGATATCTACTCAGGTCCGAGGACTTCGTAGACGGTGGACGGGCATGGTCACCATGCGTGCATCGAAGATCTTGCCAATGGTTCAGCACCAGGTTTGTGGCCAGGGTGGTGGATTTCACAGCATGTTGGCCTAGTCTGCACTGGTCAAAGCTAACCCAAGTAAGGCCCAGTTGTTTAGACCATTGTTTAAACAAGGGTATATTCCAAATCGTGGAGCATCTCTTCCCATGAGGTGACGTGGAACAAACGGCAGGGTCCTCTGGATGCTCCAGCATCAAAGCCGGAGGTGGGTCCTGGGCCGCCTTGGCCGCGTCATAGGCCAGCGCCTGGATCACCATCTGTCGTAGGAGGAGAGTACTGTCATCATCTGTGTCGACTTGGTCCGTTGATGAGAGGGAGGGTAGACCCCAAACAGCATCTCCATGTCTCCCTCGAACTGGAATGGGAGCTCCTGGTTTTGGAAACCATCGAAGGATGCTCCATGTCCGGCAGTTGGGCCCCCCCAACACTGCCTTCAGTCGACCCTCCATAGCCGCACAGCAGATGGAGGAATAGAGGTCATCCCCCAGCATGTCATGGGCCGTCCCCAGGCCAGGTCTCTTGTTGTCAATTTCCACAATGGTGCAAGGCCATTGGGATGAGATCCGTCTCATGTGAGATTGCAGGGAGGCCTCATCCTCGAGTCCTGCGTACAGAATCAGAATGATGTTGCCTGTTTGTGGGAACCATGATGAATGACCAGGTTTCCACAGCAATCGTTGGTATAATCGACAAGGGAGTGCACTCCCCCAGGGGCACACTCGAGAGAGGATGGATTTCGGGTCCCCATCAACCATCGGGGCAGCTGGTTGGCTCCCGTGCCCCTCATTCGTCAAGTGAGGCTGAGATCCGCCACTCGGTGGAAAAGAGTCATCCAAAGGATAGGAAAATTGTGTGGGCTGCTGCCACGTTGTGTCCTGTTGTCGTGAGCCACGGCTCTCGGCCGGTGGCGCCCCCATCTCTGGTGGGGCCATTGCCTGGCGAGGGACGGTGCTCGCCGCCAGAGGCTGACGCACACCTCCCTCCCACTCTGCCCTTCACTTGTTGGGACATTGATCAGGATGGTGGTTGCCATTGCAGATCCACCCATCCTTGAGAACCGAGCAACCATGCGAACGCCCGCAGTTGCCTGGGCACTTTCCGTGCAACAAATGATCCCGGCAGAATTGCATGCCCTTGGGAGTAGTTCGGGCCCAGTTGCTCGGCCAACTTGGGCTCTTGGACTTGGATTGTCCTTTGGACTTGCCTTTGGAGCCTTTGTCCTGACGCGGCTTCTGCCATTGCGTCTGTTGGGGAGTCCAGGATGGTGACTTGCCCCCTTGTTGTTTGCCACGGCCCTTGGTGGTCTTGGCGGGAGAGCCCTTCTCCGATTTGGACTGCAGCCGTTCATACACCTCACGAGTCCAGCAAAGGGTGTCTTGCTTCATTTCTTCCATGGCTGCCTTCAAGTGTTTGCCCTCGAACACTTTGTTGTGGATCTCTCTCCAAGCATTGCGTTCTGCGTACATGAGGACCTGTTCCGAAGGGGGAGGTTTGCGTTCAGCAATGTCCTTGCCCCAAAACCAGGCATACCAAAGTTCAAGGTCCTCATAGGATGCATCAAACACAGCAAATTGGGGGAAAGCAGTCATGCACATCAGCAGTGTGTTCCGGAAGACCTGGTGGGCCCTCTGCAGTTGATCCCGAGTCGACGGGTTCCGTCGCTCCTCTTCCTCCTCTTCACGGTCCCACCCGTTAAGGGAGATCTTGCGCCGTGTTTTCAGCGGCCTCTCATCCATGTCAGGAAGGGCAGAGATGATGTGCGTGATGGGAAACCATCCAATCTCCCCCTTGGAGCAAAACTTGTACTGGTGTTTGAGATACGTGTCCGAACCTTGGAGGTGCAACCTGGGGCGAACCTGTTTGACCTTCACGTCCCAATCCTTCAAGAGTTGCTTCCTGTCACAAGCCACGTCCATTCCGGACGAGGATGATGAGGTCAGTGCTGGGCCAGGCACAATCCCCGTAGTAGAAGTGGGGTTGATGGTCACAAAGGCTTTGGCGTGCCTGACGCATTGGAAGATTCTCATGGCAATGAATTGTTCCTCAGCCTGGGGCACCCCATGGGTGCCATTCACAAAATCCAGGTCCCTGGGGGAGTTGGTTCGGGCAGCAGCTGCCGTGTCCCAACGGTCCGCCAGGTCATCCAAAGTGACATACCCGTCGTCTGCCAACTTGCCCATGACCCTCCATGGAATCTCCTTCGAGATCAGGAGGGTCTTCACATTCTGACTCAGTTTGTCTACTGAGTCCTTGAACGGGTCTGGCACATCTGCCGGCGGTTTGACGAGCGGCATTTTCAAGGGAGTGGTGGGTGGGTTTTCCTCAACCAAAGTGGGCACCCCAACCAAACTTGAGCCAAAATGGTGAACCATTTTGGCCATATGATTTTGCAACACATTGCTTGCTCTACGCAAGCTCCAAGCAATAGCAAAAGTGTTCCCGAATCAATAGAAAAGGTTCCTACGGAGATAGGGGTTAGGAGTTAACAGCACACAAAGCAACAGCCATAGCACCTCTTTTGTCGAAGCTAAGAGTGGTGCCAGAGTGGCTGCTGCTTGGTTCTGTCTGACCCTCAAGTCAGATCTTCCGAACGAGAAAAAGTGAGAACCTTCAGTCCTGACCAAAGTGTGATGGTGGTGACAGTCCAACCCAACCCACACCAACGGATGACTGGCACCACCTCACCCAAACCGAAGGATGACAGACATCCTTGGTGAATAAAGATGGAAGCCGACCCCCAAGTGGCTCGCCGCCAGAGGCAGACGCACCACAAGGGGGGCTAGGGAAATTAGTGCACTGGCAGAGTGGCCTCAAGCAGGGACTTACCTGGCACCTTCTCGTCCTCCGAGGCCGTGTCCACTGAGTCATCGGTGTCGGTGCCGGAGCTCAACGAAGAGGCATCCGCTGCCTCCATCTCGGGTTCCGCACCATCAACCTCCCAGCCTGGAGGAAAAGTGTGGTTCTTAAAGCATCGACCGCACTTGGCATAGGAGTCAAACTCCGCCACATAGTCATCCACCTTCAGGTCAAGTGCCTTGGTGGTCGGGGGCTCCCAGCCACAGCCAATGCCACGACCATCCACGCCAAGGAGGTGAATGGTGAAGGTCCCCGTAGTGCGTGATTTCCTGGTGGCCGATACCACTCGAAGAGGGATGACTTGGTCATCTTCCGGGATCTCCCATGGTGCACAGGAGGAGTGGCCCACCGAGGACCTATGGGCAAAAGAGCCAGTGGAATGGTCCGCTCCCAAGAGGACATCGTCAAGGCTACGTCGTGGGGTATCCAGTGCCCCCTCCGAAGCATCATCTGCTCCTACCAGCTGGAAGTCTCCAGAATCATCCCATTCGGGGTGGTCCAAATCCACGCGGACCTCCCTGGTGTGGTCATCCATGCGGATGAGGCCGGAGTGTTCCGCCACCTGGGTCCACACCTTCTGGACCACGTTCCTCTTCTCCCTCGTGTAGATGTCCGCGGTGGACTCCGTGGTCCAGTTGCCCAGGTACTGTCTCTGGTCCCGAGGGAAACCAAGTTGGTACGCACAATCTGGAATGAAGACCCTGAAGCTGTGCCAACTCAAGGGGCGATGAACTCCGGGTTCAAAGCCCCACGGCGGTGAAGTGCGCTCTTCAGCCATCGAAGGGCACGGTCTGCCGTGCATGGTCGGGCAATCAGCCCGGTGTAGTCCTTGCTGACCGTGGGGATGAGGTAGTCAGCTTCTTTGAAGTAAGCCATGGAGCCCATCTTCTCCCAGGCCTTGGCCAAAGGGGTCCACCAGTCACGGCCTGTGAAGGAGTAGCATGGGGCAATGAGGGGCACCGGGGCTTTCTTGGATTTGTTGGCTGACACGTCTTGGTCTGCCAGGCTTGTCCCTCTAGGGTGCCCCCGGAATGTTTCATTTCATTTGGACGAGTGTGTTGAAGGTCATTGAAGCGGGCACTACACGCCACCTGGAACCTAGTAATGGCGCAGATGTACTGGTCCATCAAAGCCACCGGGGGGGTGCCCTCAGCGCCAGAGGCGTCCGTAAGCTTCCCCCCCGAGGCAATCTCCTCCAGGGCCCAGATCACTTCCTTGGTGGGCAAGGATGCCTTCCGTTGTGGTTTGGAGATAGTGTCAACCAAGTCCTCTTGGATGGCTTTCTTCTTCTCGAGAAGGTGGGCATACTGGTCCACATCCAGAAAGCCAAACTTCTTAGCAAACCACTTGAGGGTGTCCCAGACCCGCTGAATCTTGTGGGGTGTGGTTTCTTGAGCACGGAGTTCATTCAACAGGTCCCGAACATCTCGGTCAGTCCAAGGGATGGCTGTGAACCCAATGCGTTGGAGTCCTTCCAATCCTAAGCAGTAAATGCGTAGGGTCCTGAAGCGAGTGTCTCCCAGAAGGTCCAAGAATTCCCTGTCCTGGTTGGGGCCGCGGACAGCCGCCATCGCAGGGATCTTTTCAGCAAAGGGAGCAAGGATGGAGATTAGCTTCATGGCCCATTTATCCCGAAGCTCTTGTTCAAGACGCCGTTGAGTGATGGGTTGTTCATCTTTGATGTTGGAGGGTTTCCAATGACGCCACTTTGCAAGAGGCACAGGGACCACCACTGGGGTGGTCTGCCAGGATTGCCAGGCTGCCCGGTCTCGTATGGAGAAGTCCACCTCATTCACTGAGTGTCTCCAGGAAGGTTTGCCCGCAGGCACCATCTTCAGGAGATGGGACAGGACTGTGGTGACCTCAGCACGTTCCCCAGCATCCGGAGGTTGAGGAAGGGGATTCAGAATGGTGGAAACAAGGGTGTCAAAGTACTCAGTGTAGCGGACCAGACGTTGGACCCACCCCAGTGTAAGGTCTTCCAATTGGACCAGATGTTGAAACTCGTCCCCCCGAGCATCAGGAGGGTCCACCTCCTCTAAGCACATGTCCACGAGGAGCTCCCCATCTGATTGGACCGGGGAGAAGCCCTCCTTCAAGAGGCCACGCAGGACATGTTCCGGCAAGAGCGTAAAGGCTTTGCCAAACGGTGTTGACAACACCAAGGGAGGCAGTGGGTGGGACATAACTCTTGAGCCTCTAGGGGTTAATTAGGGGCCCCAAAAGAAACACAATACCAGTCAAAATCCAAGGTGGTTGCGTTGCAAGCCATCAAGTGTGGAAACACCCTACAAGATCATGCATCAAGTGAAACAAGAGAAGCCAATAGGCACATCGAAAAACACGAAGACACGAAAACAAGCAAATGAAAACATGGGGCAGATGAATGCAATGCAGCTGGCGCACACTTTTTGGACTGCGATGGCACAGGGGTGCATTCCCCAAAAAGTCACTGGCAGCGGTTCCGGACCCTCGCCGCCAGAGGCAGACGGAGGTCCTTCCCCGTCAAGGTTGATCGTGAGGAATCAAAACGACCCCGTGCCAAAGAAAGATGCCCCTCTACTTGGGCAAGATGAACTTGGCCGCCGACTTCTGGAGCTTCAGCAGGCCCTCCTTCTCGGGGTTGCTCAGCAGCACTGACCAAAGAAGGTCGCTGACCTCGCCCTGCTGATTCGTGATGGAGAAGCGCAAGCGTTCCCTCACATTGGGGTCCAGATCCAGGGCCTCGTCGCGAAGTGGGGCTGTGGGCTCCACCCTCTTGTAGAACTCCATGCGGTCTTTGATCCACTGATCATAGGCCTTCTGCGGGGGCTCGTCCAAGATGAGCTGCATGCTGACACGTTCCCCTGCCCGTCTGCCTGTCAGCTGCACCATACGGGTGGATCCGGGCTTCTGCTTCCAAAACCCTCGGCACCATTTGCACACGTAGCCGCCCTTGGTCTCACCGTGCTTCTTCTGGACGACTTCCCAAGCAGACACACTTGAGAGGACCAAGCCGCACTCCATCTTCCCCCAGAATGCATGGCAGAACTTGGTCTTGAACATCTGCCGCTTCATCGAGTCTGCCGCGTTCATCTTCACATTCTCAACCGTGAGCGCCCCCCCCCGACGATCCCTGACCGCCAGAGGTGGGGGGGGTTGGCGACGGTCAGCATCATGTTGGCAATGAGGTCGTCAGAGTAGCCAAGCTTCCGGTAGAGGGCCTCCTCGGTGCCAGCTTCCGCAATGGCGCACCACCAAATTTCATTGTTGCATCGCCAATTCACCTTGACGTCAAGCAACGATTTGGCCCCCAGTTCACGTTGAAGCTGCATGTGGATCTTGGGGAAACCTGAGAAGGCACTGAGCGGCAGGGGGATGCGTAACCTGAGAAGGCACTGAGCGGCAGGGTGATGCGTTCATCACAAATGGCCCGCATCATCATGTGGTCCTTGCTGTCATGAACAGCCGCCACTGGAAGGTCCATCACCGGAGCCGGTGTGTGATTCAGCAGGGTCTGTGCGGCCATGAAGCTTCCCATCTCCCTGTAGATCATCTTCCACTCCTCAGTGTCTTGCGGGGCCTTGGTGATGCCGAGGCTCTTGAGGAAGCCAACAACTTCTCGACGGCATTCCACGTGCCTACGGAGGCGTGCCTCTGATCGAGCCTTGTTGTCTCGCTGGCCTCGGATGTGGGGGCGTTGGACCAACGGCATCTGCATCCAGATGTTGTAAATCGCCTTCATGGTGTACTCCGCCCCGAATCGGCCCATCAAGGTGGGAAGATCCCACGTGTGAACCTGGCGGTGCCAATGCCAGTCTTCATCGTCGGGACCAGGAGCCCAGAACATGCCCACGATGGATGAGGGGTGGGGCCTCAAACCCAAGTCCACCTCCTCAGCAACCTCTTCCTCGGTGAGGACCTTGTAGAGGCGGGTGTACCGCTTGCCGTCCGTGCCAATGGTCCTCTTCTCCATCAGCATCACGTCCCCTGAGGCAATCTTGGCGGCCCACTCTGGGGGGTTAAATGGGGAACCGGGGTCCCTCCATTCCTTGCACCACTTGCCGCCCCAAAGACGGCACTCCCCCTTGTGCATGTTCATCATGCAATCCAAGATGGCCAACTTCCTCTCCGGAGAATGTTCCGGCAACTCCTTAGCCAACTGCTGCTTCACATCTGCCTCGCCGCCAGAGGCAGGCGCAGCAGTGCTCGGCACGGAGTCGTCCTCCACCTCCACCTCGTCCAGGGCGATCTTGGGGACCTCCTCGAACAACCGGGAGTGGCCAAAGGGGTTGAGGTCATCCTTGATGATCTCCTTGATGCGCAGGTACTTCTGCCGAAGGGTGGAGAGGTCAGCCTCACCCAGGTAATCCATCTGGGTGGTTGGGCAAAAGACATTGCACTCCAAGGCTTCCCGAAGATCCTGAGGCCACAGGGAGACCAAGTCCTCGGCCTGAGCTTGAAGGAGCTCCCGACGTTGCTTGTTCTCCGCATCAATGCGGTTGGCCACCTTCTTGGCTTCCTCCACCGAGGTCTGGGACTTGCGGATGGCGTCAAAGTGGGAAACGTTGGAGTCCTCCGTGAACTTCCGCTTCAAATAGCCCCGGAACTTGTCCAAGTTGAGGCGGCGCAGAACTTCAGCTCCTTGGACTTGATCATCCGGCACCTGGTGAGCTCCGATCTGGATCTGGGCCATCACCTGGACCCGCTTGTCCACCGCCTCCAGCTGTTCTTTCTTCCAGATCTTGGCCTTCACCGACTCCTTGCCCTTCTCGAGCTCCTTGGCCTGATCAGGTGGCGGGCAATTGGCCATGGCCGCTTTGATCTTCAACATCTGGGTGCCATGGGGGTGAAAGAACAGAGTCTTCTGGTCGGAGTCAAAATCAGCCTGCGGGCGATCCACCTCCCCTTCAAAGTTCTCATCCCGGTAGGTCTTCACCTCTTCCCGCAAGGTCAAGCGAAGGTCGGTGGGTACCACGTCTGCGTAGCACTGCTCGGTGGCTGTCAACTCAGCAGGTTTGGCCGGGGCTTGGGCAAAATCGCCTGCATCCATGCAGGCCTGCTCCTTCAATGAGGCTGCTTGCTCCTGGGAGAGGGGCTTCTCGCTGTGGATCGGCTCCCAATGTGGCCCTTCTGCATCCACCACCAAGCCCCACTGAATGTCGCCCGATTGCAATTGTGCAGACGGGATCTCTTTCGGCACTGGAAATGCCGGAGCCCGGCACATGGGGCACTTCGAAGCCTTGTGCATAGTAGGGGGCCAGGGCATCATGCACTCGGAGCAAACATGGCTGTGGTGCTCCTTCTGGGTGGCCAGTTCAGCCAAACAGGAGGGGTCCCGCTTCTTGACATGGCGCGCCTTCCACATCTCCTCATGGCGCAGCTGGTGCTTCATGATGACGTATGCCTCCAGCACCCTCTCCACTGACGGCCTCTCAAGCGATGCCGTCTCGAAGTCCAGGAAGAGCTGGACCACCTCCTCCAACTTCAGTGCTCTACAGAGCTTCTGTGTCTTGGCCCCGATCCCGGGGAGAGTCTTCTCCAGGCCCTCAATGAAGTAGAGGTCATCCTTGAAGATCCAAACGACACCTTCCTGGGATACCCCCCCCTCGCCGCCAGGGGCAGGCGTAGGGAGGGCAGAGCCCGAAAGAACGCCATCGGCCCGCAAAGACGCCGACAAGGAAGTAGAAGCCACTCCCAGGACCGTGCCGCCAACAGGCTCCATAGGGACATCATCCGAGGTGCGGGGAGTCTGGCAAGCCTTATCATCCCGAGTCTGCAACTGGGACATCAACTCAGTGAGAGACGCCAGTTGGCCATCCAAGGCCTCCCGAGAGACTGGTTCGCAGAGTTCAAAGTCAGCAGGGTCCTTGCCCGACAAAGTTAGGCTCGCCACCGAGTCATCCTTGGCCTGCTGGTCCGCGACATCTTGTGCCGCCTTCATCTCCTCCTCCGGGATGTCAAGCAACTCATAGGAGGCGACGGTGTCCACTTCCGGAAAGTCCACCATCTCCATGTCCGTAGGCAACTCCGAAGCCTCTTCGGGCATCACGGGAGTCGAAGAAGTCGCCATAGCGATAGTTTGGAGGGTGCGGTCTAGCCTAAAGCTTTTCCTCAACCAAAGTGGGCACCCCAACCAAACTTGAGCCAAAATGGTGAACCATTTTGGCCATATGATTTTGCAACACATTGCTTGCTCTACGCAAGCTCCAAGCAATAGCAAAATTGTGAGATACAGCTGTTCACATTGTGACTTCCAATGTATCAATGTCTTCTCATCGGTGCGTCAGCTTACATCCGCTTACATGTTTTCATCATCGGGCCTGCTGGGAGGCCATGTGCCATATCTACAGATCAAAGATGAGCCCATATGATGGCACAACGAGGAAGCTTCCACTGCAGCAGCTTCCAGAGCAGGTCGGTCCTGAAATGCTTTGTTGCAGAGGTTGGAGTAGGTCACATAGCCCCGGGCATAGAGTTCCTTCATTTGAGAATGAAGGACTTGCCGCAGTTGGCTGTAATGCGCGATGGAGGACCTGAGGGCACTTTGGCATCTTCAAAAGTGTTCCATTACCGGAGGTTCATTCAACATGACTGGGTCTGGCAGTGCCCAAGGATTATGGATGAATGGATGGATGGAAAAAGTGAAGAATGGACGGGCATGAATATGCCATCAAGGGACACCACACAGGCTTGTTCGCCTAGCTTGGCATGATGATCTTGTGGCACGCCCAATCGCAGCATCTGCAGGAAGCAGCTGGCACCATCCTTGATTTCCAAGGACCAGGCCGGATCGTAGCGCAAGACCTGGCGCTCCTGAACTTTTCTCCAAAATGGATCTACCTGCCACCTCTCCGGTATGGTCACCACATCCTTGGGCATTTCCAGCAACTTCTGACATGCCACATAGGCTGCTCGGGCTTGTTGTTCAGCCAAAGACGTGTACATCGCTTCCAGGAACTTGCGATGCTGAGTCGCTTCCGGCGCTTCCGCCTCCACCTGCGCTTCTCCTTCAGCCTCCGCGGCGGCGGCAGCGGCGACTTTTTCTTCGGCTTCGATCAGCTTTCGCTGAGCCTCGGCGGCAGCATCCACCTCCTTCCGCAGCGAGTTGCAATCCTCTGCGAAGAGACTCAGCTGCTTCTTCACTGCCTGCGACAGGAGAAGGTTTCACCAACATGGTGGCGCCTATGGGATCAGGTTCAGTGTGTGGCGGTTGGTGGCATATCACAAGTCTTGTGAAGGTGTACGGGATTATGCCGGTATTTTGTGCAACTTTCACAGCAAGGAAAGTCAGAGTTCTGCAAATAGAACTTATTTGCACTCAGAGTGCAAATGCTGCTTAGCAAAATGAGGACCGCTTCGGCTGGTGAAGTGCTGAACCCTTTCCTAAGACAAAGAACTCTGGCAGTGGCCTCCATCAATCGAGGCCGATAGGAGGAGCGATTGTCATCTTGTTGCCACGTCTTTCGCATACCAGTAAAGGAGGCTCCACTTTCGGGGCCTGTATGTTGGGGGACAACTGTAGGGAACCTCCCCCGGAAATGTGCGGAGTTGCGAACAACCGCCCTCTGTGTTTTCCTGGAGCTTATGCCAGACTGGGGATGAACATGGTCATGGACTGGCTGTTCGTTGCCCAAATATCTTACAATATTTGCAGGAAAAAACTCCATGGTCACGTTGGAATCACTGCTCATGATGTACAAATAGCGTTTTGCATAGTTGGTCCCAGCATGTCCAAGCAGTATGATTTGATGAAACAAACCCTCGCCTTTGGTTGCTTGCAGAAGGTATTTGGCTAAGGTCTTCATGTCCCCTTTGAGTGGGTCGATCTGCAACATCTGGATGAGGATGTTTGCCCATCGGTCCAGCAAGCTGTTCAAAGTAGTTCTTCCTTGGAAGGAACCATGGATTGCCATGCGGGGGTTGAAGAACAAGCTCTCGTGCAAGCGGAAAAACTTCTCCGGCTCTCCGCCCCAGGATTGAATCATCGAAAGTAATTCCTCGTGGGAGCAGTTGGTGACGCATTGTGGCCTGCCACCTTCGATCAGTGAAACAATTCCGTAAGAAAGCCACAAAAAGTAAGGAAACACCCGAATTTCGAGTATTCTGAGACCGCCTTCAGCCTGAATTATCCATGTCTTTGTCGGGTCGACCTGGTGATCTAAAGTCAGGGACTACGATAAAGTCAGGGACTACGACAGCATCACCTGCCCCAGCTCCTCAGGAGTCTCCGCTTGCAACAAGTCTTCTGCTGACATCTGGGGCTTCAGCAACTCCAAACACTCGCGAACATCATCCGCCCGTGGATCGTTCAATGAAGACTCGGGCATTGAGAGCACCTCGCCCACCACCATCCACGGGCTAAAGCCCGCATGGTTCACATCGCTGGGTTTGGCGCCTCGCAACATGCGGCATCCATCAAACAAGTCCTGGGAATTCCTCCATTGGGGGCAGTTCGGTAACGTTTACGCCAACTAACAAGTCCCGTGAATCAACTATCTTATTCATTCTTCCCTTTCCCCCAACTCCTACTGCCAAGTCATCTACTAACAAGTAATCTACGACCTCCGCCCCAACACTCTGCTGCTAGCAGTGCCCACCTCTATCCAACAAGAGCTTGACGACATCAACCTTGGCATTCATGGCGGCGAAGTGCAAAGGCGTCGCACCGCTGCTGTCACGTTGGTCCAGGGTCGCTCGGCAATCCAGCAGTGCCTCAATGACTGGCACGTTTCCTGGCACATCGCACGTCGGAATGCCGTATTTTTGGGGGTGAGTTCTCTTGCGGGAGGCCTCCCAAGGCCCAGGGCCCAAAAAACGTGACATTCCGAAGTCTTAAACCATGGGGTTGCAATCTGTGCCGTGCAATCAGACGGGATTCGGATTCCACAACTGATAGCTGCACTGCTAGAGGCTACCATCCAGAGCGAGTCATGTCACTGGTGTCTTTTGAAGACTTCTGACGCGAGGACGAGAGATCCTCACCTGACACTCTGTTTTCCATTTCGATGGGTGCAGTACACCTGCGGAGCAGCTGTCCTTCATTGATCATGTGCATCAGCGCAGTCATCCCTTCCAAGCCGGGTGAGTTGGGATCTGCTTTTTGGCCCCGCTTCACGTGGCCGTCGTAGTAGGTGCCCTTGCATAAGGAGATGGCACATGCTGGGCTCAAGCCACCCGGAAAGATGGGCGAAGCAAACAATCTCAACTGCGTACTTGCAACATAGCCTTGGCATTGCAAGTGGGACGCAAAATGTCGGGTAGTTTCGAAGGAAAAGCAGAATACATCCATCATGACCACAGGATTGCCATTCCATTGATGGTTGGTGATGGCAGTTTATCTAAGGGTTTCTCGAAGAACCTTACAAAATAGACCCAGGGCCACAGGTTCGACATCGTCCAAGGAATGGTTTGGCATGAGCTGACTGCTACCCGGCCTAATTCAAGCCGATCTTCAACCCAATGGTGGTGGCTTGGTCATCAATGATGAAGGATGGGCAGTGATGAATGGTAAATGATGCGTTCTAATAATGGCTGATAACCAGCACCATTTCTAGCAGCCATGAATACGACCAATATTACCATGGCTAGCGGTAAAGACCACGTATTGATGAGGCACATGCATCATGCATTCCACCTTTGGCGGAATCTCAGCCTTGGTCATCCAATGATTCATCCGCACGTCTCTTCTGGCTATTTCCGGTGCATTCTGATGCATTCTGGTGCTACGCATTCACATCATTGACATCATTGACATCTGCTGAGCCCTCTTCGCCGCCCCTGCCCTCCCTGTGCAGCAGGTGGCTGAAGGACGCCATGGCCTCAACTTGTTCCACCAGAGTCTGCCCGTAGGCTCTGCGCAGCTCTGACAGCATGATGCCCTCGGCATTTTCCCCCGCTGCCCATTGAAACGCATCGCCCAGGTCCACGTGCCTCCGCAAAGTTTCCTGAGGCATTGAGGATGGTATCATAGCTACGCTTCTACACACTAGGGGTAATGATGATGATGATGATGATGATGATGATGATGATGATGATGATGATGATGATGATGATGATGATGATGATGATGGTGATGGTGATGGTGATGGTGATGGTGATAAGGATGGTGATGGTGATGAGGATGGTGGTGATGATGATGATGGTCATGGTGATGAGGATGATGATGATGATGATGATGATGATGATGATGATGATGATGATGATGATGATGATGATGATGATGATGATGATGATGATGATGGATAAGGAGTAGCAAGGCGAGCAAATGTCAAGAAAGAATAAAAACGGCATTGGCAAGCAGCTCGAGCGGTGCCCCAAACATCACAAAAATGCATCTTAAACCGCGCTTGAGTGGCTAGGCCATATTCATTCTGCGCCCTGGCAGCGAATCTCAGGGGCACCAGGCGACCAGCAAACATCTGCCCACATTCGCGGTGCACATCGGCACGCGAGCTGATCAACAACTCCATGGCTTGGGCAACCTGACCACCGTTGGCCGAAGGAGGAGTACTCGCCAGGAAGATCAGGGGAGTGTAGTCGTTGAAAGCCGGGCTCGCCTGAACAAGCTAAGGCGATCTGCGATGTCCAATGGCTGCATCTTCAACTAGCTGGTCCCTGACTCAACTTCAAAAGGAAGAAATCATAAAAAGGAGGATCTGCATCCGAGCTGCTAGGCCGGCATTTGGATCTGCTTTCGTGGACAACGCCACCCGGATTTCCTCCAACAAACCTGGGAGCAAAGTACTGTGGCAAGGGGCCAAGCTTAGTATTGACATGGACTCCTGACAAATGACCCTACCCCAGCTACAGTACATCATTCTGAGCAATCAGTATATCTCAATATAAGTTTATTGTTGACAATCAGCGAACCCGGGTCTTTTCATAGTTCTATTGCACGTACCCTACAGTGGAATCTCGACCCATCCGTCTGTCAAAGTAAGACCGGCTCCTGATGACACCTCAGCACCTTTGCTGTTTCCAAATCCTGGTTCAAACTTGTGGTTCCGCTGCTTCCATAGCTTTGACTAAGTTCTTGGAATCAGCTGAGAAATGGGTTCCTAATAGCTCCTGTTTTCGGAGATTAGCAGAACCTCCTATACATCGTTGCATCCTTGCGTGCTTACATTTGCACAAATATGTGTATATATACATATATGAAGAAAAAATACACATATAAATGTATTACACACACACCTTTACATCTATCAACCTATCTATCTAGATTTGCTTACCAAACCGCATACCACCTAGTAGAACTCAAAACTTACCCAACCATTCCAGCTGGTTCCACATCATTCCAGCTGGTTCCACCTGCTTCCACGGCCAAGGCTCTGTTGTTCTTGTGGCCCTTGGAACAGACTTCCAACAAACGCACGGATGCTGGAGCTTCGAAGCCTTCTGAAACGAAAACCTGCAGCTGGAAGTACGACCCACCAGTCCAACTGACAAAGAAAATGCCGGACCCCACGTGTTTGATGCTAGTGGTAGACCCAGCTGTGGAGCAAAACCATGCTAAACCTAATGGTAAATCACCAGCTATGGGCCAACTAAGGGCTGATTTGTTCAGGTGGATCTATCATTTGTTGATTGATTTGATTGGTTGTGTTGATGTTGAATGATGACATTATACTTATATATAAATATATATATGTATATATGTTGATTGTCTTCGTGTTTATGCGGGAGCATGACGCCCATGAAGCGCTTCCTGCGGACAAGTCACGTGCTTCACCCTCCTCCGATGTTCCGCCTTCCGGCTACCTAAAACTCGTTCAGCCGCCACCCTGCAGCGAGTTTCGCCAATTTCTGCGATAAGAATGGCTGAGTACTGCTCCCACTCGTACTGGCTGATTCCTTGGAATGGCATCAAATCATCGCATTCAGTCACAACTACTGTTACAGTGGCTTCACTTTTCCAAGTCAAGGCCGTCTGTCTGTCGGCATACACGGAAAATGCGTGAAAATGATTGAAAAGGCAGTATCATTATATAGTTTCATCTGTGACGAAAAAAGCACAGAGCAGCTGGCACTTTCAATCAGGTCCAAGGCATACACATGCATACGATGCATAGACATATAGAATGGCATACTAGCATGACAGACATGTCTAGTGCATCCAATCAGCTCCCCTCCATGTTGGTATCTGCGGCGTCAAAGCTGAAGTTGGCGCGGCTTCCAAAGCCACCCATGGCCTGTTCGAAGCGCGCTTTCAAGGCTGCAAACTCCGCCGGCCACAGGAAGGCGCAGGGCTTGGGGGGGG
>VSDK01019775.1:21866-65700 GCA_009767595.1 Symbiodinium kawagutii | reverse complement strand
GCCGGCCACAGGAAGCCGCAGGCCTTGGTGGGAGGGCCATGGCCCCAAGGCATGGTGAAGATGGGAACACCACGGGACTCGGTACACCAACGAACGTAGGAACTCGTGATGTTGATATGTGTTGGTACTCCGTGGACCTTGCTGCGGCATGGCCATGCGTTGAGCTATCTCTCTTGCAGGCCCCAAGCTACATCCCCCAAATCGCATCACATCGGATCGCATCTTCGTCCTGGGCACTGATCCGTCGAACTCTTCAAAGATCCTCTTCACCCATGAGCCATTCCCTAAGATTTTCCTTCCCAAGGCTTCTGCTGCATCGAAGTCGATGGCCACTTCTGGCATCGCTGAGCTTCCACCGCTGGCATCCACTTTGACTGAAGAGCTGGCTGGACGGTGATGTCTCGCAGCACCTGATGCAACACTTGGGTGGTTGGAGTTGTCCCAAGGCCAGGTACAACCGGGGATACACCAAGTCCAACTCAGATACAATGCTTGACACCAATGCTGATTGAAAAATATCTTGACCAATCAAGCCATCAAGACTTCTGGACAGCCAAACAGGAAATGACGACTACATTCATACACCAAATCACTCAGTACCAAAACCAGAACTGTGAAATGATTTCGGATGACGATCGGCTTCTTCTTCAGCGCCTTTGACTAATGGCAATGGCATCAATGGTTCCAGCCGGGATGGTTCTAAGCGCGACGGGGGCCGGGAAGGTGGACGTCTGACTTCACGCAGGGCCCGGTACTTGCGGCTGGCCCAGGTTGGGCTGCCTGCGCTGCCGCTGGCAGCCAGGAACGGACTCATGGGACTGCTGGGAGATAAGCCATCACCGCCCACACAGCCCGCGTCTCGGAAAGAGAGCGGCGCATCCTTCCCTTTGGCCGGGCAGCTCACTGACCGGTTCATGGCGACATGGCCAATTGAAACGAAAGGGTCCGAACGTCACCAAGAACATTGGGACTGCTATGGACTACTTGGGTGTCAGTGTTGCTGTGGGATGCTGTGGTGTCCTCTGGGTCTACTTGGCTAGGAGACTCATGAAAGCAGACGTGGGCGACCCATGAGAGCTTGAACCGGCTGGAAAAGCCATGAATCAAGCACGGACCAAGCTCGCGCCACTCCAAGACAACCTGAACGAAGCACCAAGTCCAACCTTCTGTTGACTGCTGTGCATGTCCATTTTTGCACAAAAGCATAGCGATCTTCAGCTTTGGAGCCACCCCTCACTGGACTCGATACTGTCAGAGCCTGCCAGGACACAGCTGGAATTCAGGAAGGGTACAGTATGACTATTGTAACTAATCATTCGTGCCTTGCATGAGTTATAGTTCTGCCGGGGCGTCCAACGGTTTGCCCTCTACAGGTGGCGGCTCCATTAACCGGTGACGCTACATGTGCTGCAGAATCTGCAGCAGGCACCAGCATCCACCACATCCCAGCGCCTCCGTCAAGTCCTTGAGCAACGATACATTGTCCCCTGACAGATCCAGGCAGCGCTTTGCCTGCGACCTGGGTGCACGATCTTTGGGCAAATCTGGGCACGAAGTTCTCTCATGATTCATGATTTTCTCTCCTTCGTCCAAGTCACATCACATCTGGAGAGAAACTCGAAGGACTTGCTTGGCTCGCGGGCTGAGCCGAAATCCCGGACATAGAACCTAAGCGAGGAGATGCCAGAAGGAAATGCATATCATTGACCTAACTCTTCGTGGCATTTCATGGTTGATGGATGCTGGTGCCTAGCCGCTTAGCCCAGCAATTCTTGGGGCCTCGCCACTGGAAACCACCCGCAACCGATCCCCATGCACCAAGCCACCTCGCGGTGCGCTAAACATCGGCTTCGCGGGCGCCGGGTTGGAGGCTGCAGCCTCGAATCCACGCCACCAGTTGCACTGTGGTGATCCATCAAGTTGCAGTTCGCCCTCATCATGTTATTGACTCTTATATATCATTAATGATGCATTCTTTTGACTCCTTTGATGATCAATTTAGTTGTTACTATGATTATTGATGAACAGTCCACTAATGACAGCTTGACTGTATATATATATATATATTCTTATGATTGGTATGGTTCGTTGCAAAACGCAAGCCAATCAGCTGATCATTGCTGTAAACAGACCAAACAAAACCATCACAATAACCATCAAAATAACCCGTTAAGAAACAAATTAGAATAATATGGTTATTCAAAAGCAAACCAGTTCGCCATCAGTTACATTATTAGTCATCGCTTTTACATTCATTTGGCCACAAAAAGCTGATTAATCAATATCTCCCTCTCTATATATGTAGATCAACTAAGTTGCCCTCATTGTTAAACAAAAACGAGTGGACCAATAACATCCAATAACATAGTGATCTTCGCTGATCTTTGTTGATCTTTTTTTGCAGATATTGCCCCAATAATGATGTCAACTATGGTTATTCTTCTGGTGGCAGAACATGCTCAGCATCATTGACTCCGATAAATGACCACACTATCGATTCCTCATCACTTGCCAACAATTGTAGTCGCGGTTGATCACTATTGACTTTCATTAACCATCATGGTGGTGGCTGCTAATTTAGCAATGATCACACTGTTCTCACTTGTCGCAATAGATTTGCTGAGTCCTCCCATTCCTCCAGCTGGTCCATTGATTCATACTTGGAGCGATCCATCCTTGTATATGTGTGTATGTGCGTCTGTTGTATGGCTGTAAGTTGAGGCAAGGGTTGCTCCAGGCAAGGGTTGCTCCCACAAATTTCCATGATAGCAGCTATCTCCCTCTTGAGCCCCTCTCACCAGAAATTCTTGCAGCTAAAAAAAATACTGCTCTGAGCCATGCTGCTTCCTGCTTGAGGAATGCCTTCAATTCCTCAAAACTGATGAAGCCATCTTGCGAGAGGTCGATCTCCTGACCGTGCCACAGGATCTGTAGGACCTGATCTCTAAACGAACTGGCCACCGGTTATTGCTGTGGTTCTTTTTTACTGTGGTACTCAACTTGGCTCCAATTGAACACGGGATCATGATGGATCATGATGGATCATGAGATTCTTCCTCACATTCAGGATAACATGGAGGACTACAAGTGACTACAACTTCTTGAGAACTACTTGAGAACTCCATTGGTCCATGGCTGGAACTTCATGAACTCCTTCATGAACTCTTCGACTGTCTTCCCTTCGGGAAGCACGATCGAGAGAGATCCATCAGAGGTGAGGATGGAGGACAGTTCTTTCAGAGATATCTTGCCATCACCGTTGACGTCAAAGACGTGGAAGACATGAGAAAGGGCGCTCTCAATCAGATCAGTGTGGGCATCCAAACACCCCGCAATGAATTCGGAGTAGTCTGCCTCAGATCTCAGACCAGGACTTGCTCAGTGGCAAAAGAAACTCTGGAGATATCTGGAGATGCTGATGCGGAGAGGGCGCACTGCCACTGTGATCCATATCAAGGGCATCCACCAGTGCTTCAATGGATTCCGGATCCAAGACTTGCCTGCGCCGGATCCAGAGAAGAGGTCGACTATCAAACCAGGTGCAACCTAGTTCCATCTCTAGACCCTTCACCCGGCCACAATAAAAGTCTGAATGCCAAGATATGGGCTGCAAGTCCAACATCTGACAAATATTCCTTGGTTGCGCTGCTGATGTCCGTTGTCCCCTTCACAAGTTCAGTCCTGCCTCAGACCCTCTTTGAACTCTTGGGTGGATAGCTTGCCGTTGCCTAAGCAGCGCCAGGAAACGATCCGTGGCTACTCATGCGTGAAGAGAGCGAATGACTTCAGCCATAAACCCTCTTGACATCTCTTGACGAGAGCCACTGGTCTGAACAGTTAGAGGTTAAGCCCTCTCCTGTTGCCGAACCCACACTGCTATGACGAGGCTCGATCAGTATCCAGTCTCTTGAACATGTCATTCAAGCCATCCAATTTGGAGGTGTCCAGCTGGCTGGCAGCACAGAGGTAAACCGCCTTTGAGAAGGTGCTTTTCTTGCTGAAGCCAATCATGGAAGTCACGTAGCCATCAGGTTGCGCCACTTCGGGCCAGTTCATATCTTTCTGTGCCTAGGAAGGCTCGAAAAAGTGGATGTTCGAGGCAATTCCTGTTGCAATTCCTGTTGCCACACTCCGAACCGTTAACGGCTCTGAAGCGGATCCCTCCCCAGGTTAAGCATCCAGCCCAGCCTCTTCAGAAGATGGACGCCATGCCTCCTGCTTCTCCAGCAGCCAGGAGATGAACTTCACGGCAGCCTAAGAGTTGCAGCGTCGCCTGGTTGGCGAACTCCCAAAAACGCTGGTTGGCACGACGAGTTTATCTGAGGACATCCGATGACATCTGAGGATATCTGACGACAAGCGGAAAATTTGTTACGGCTTGTGTGGATGGGGGCAGCTTCCTAGAAGAACACACGGTTTCCCCAGCTGCCTGTCGGAACCCACCATAACAACCCACTGTGCAGACAGCACACCTGGCTGACACCAATGTCAACAATGGCCTTCATGTCCACTGGACGCGGTTCGTGGCGGCTCTCATACTCAACCACAAACTGAGAGTCACCGAAAGGCCGGTGTCCACAAAGACATTCATAGGCAACCTTGGAACATCTCGAAGGTTGCGATTCAGGAGCTACCAATAAAAAGAAGCTGTGTCACGTGATCGTCCATCCACGTCAACATGTCCCTGACAGCCTGGAGATCTCGCTGGCAACATCGGAAGCAAATAGAGGAAACATTAAAGCAGCTAGTACGAGTTTTCTGTTTGCCAAAAGCTGCTGTTCACATGGCCCAAAACCATGCTGGGAATGCACACTGTGTTTGTCTGCAAAGTCTTGGCCACCTCTTCGAACAATCTTGGGGCTATTGCTGCTTAGAGGCGATCCCAAGAGCCCAAACATCAACCTTGGGCGTGACATTGTTGTCATAGACTTCAGGCGCCATGTATGCATAAGTTCCGGTTGGACCACTTGACCTTGGTCAAAGCAGCACTCTCAAAACTTGGGGA
This sequence comes from Symbiodinium kawagutii, assembly GCA_009767595.1. NCBI lineage: Eukaryota > Dinophyceae > Suessiales > Symbiodiniaceae > Symbiodinium > Symbiodinium kawagutii. Next base: position 60,695 of record VSDK01019775.1, on the reverse strand, counting down.
ACTAGCAGAAACAGACCAGGGAAATGCTGCAAGCATGCTCTAGCAACAACAAAGCAATCTCAAAAAATCTAGTCTGGCCAAAGTCTGTACTGAGACGCATGGATGAAGTGGATGCGTCTGGTTTGAACACCTTGGATGGCCAATGTTCATTCATGTTTGACAAGGCAGAAATGCCAGCACCTCAAAATGCTGCAGGCACAGCATCGATCGCTGAGCGAAGTTACCATCTGCGAGCTGAGGCACTGTGGCAATTCCAAAATCTGCCAGGAGCAAATGGGGAGGGAACTGGTCCTTAGTGTCAGCACCTAGCACCATGGACACCCTGAAACATAGTGCCCCAATGTGCCCCACATTTCATTCTGCTGACCAACTTGGCCGCAAGGTTTCAACATGTTTCAATGTCACCACCAGCATCCACCAGCTACCAAGGCTCCAATTTTGTGAGGATCATATTGGCAGGCTTCACATCTCTGTGGATCACCCGCTCGGAGTGAATGTAGACCTTGGCCAAGCGCACGGCGACGCGCCTTCATCAAGGCACCTTCCAGGAACCTTCAGGGACCTTCAGGGACTGCCGAGGCACCAAGGCATCGAGAGCTTGCTGAATCAGCAATCGCACCACGTTCTCCTGGAGCCCTTTGTGCCCTTCCTGTGGCTCAGCGGCTCCTAGAGGCCCCCACCCTCTAGGAGCATGTTTCTGTGGCACGGGCCTGGCATCCCAACATGGTACTGCAAGTGTCGAGGTGTAACGTGTTCCGCTTCATTGCTTCACTATAAAGGCGGAAAATCGAATTCGATGTGCCGTGAAAGCCCCCTCCGACGATGCCAGGATGATCTTCCAACCCTCTCTGATCTCAAAATTCAGCCATCTTTGGGTGCGGAAGCCGGGTGATTTTCCCAGGTTTTCGTCAAGCTTTGGACCCTGAACTCCCCCGCCTGCTTGGCTCTTTGTAGGGCACGGCCCAGGTCGCCAGCCCGTGCGCCTTCCATCACCTGCCAGCCGTGCATCACTTCTGCCCCTGTGTTCAGATCTTGTGGGGGATGAAGGGGGTACGTACATGTACATATGGGTAGATGTGGCTGGATATCGGTGCAGATATGGGTAGATATGGGTAGGTGGGGTATCTTGAAACTGCTACCTGGGAAGACTGCGAAATGCAAGTGCTGCAACATGCTGCAAGGATCCGGATGCCAGCGAGAGCAAGAGGACATGAAGATCTTTCTCTCACATTTTGAAGGCAAATGAAAGCTGAAGAAAGCCCCTGACTCCAAAGCCACTGAGCCCTGGGCCAGAAGAAAGTCATCGTCTGCCCTTAGATGGCCATGCAATGGCCAGCCATCAGACATGAAACAAACTGAAACAAGGGGGTTCCTTTTGGCAACTTCTGCATGCTTTGACGGAGCCAAGGTGCTCAAACCATTCAAAAAGTCTCACAATGTTGGGATGATCCAACTTTCGCAAGATGTTCATTTCATCCTCCACTTCTTCCTTTGGAACCTCAAAACAACTCCCGGGTTCACTTGGTGTTGCACGGCATTGAGGTAGACTTGGCCTTGCCTGGCTCCTCTTCTTGGCAATTCGCTTAGCCACCTGTGCAGCCAAAACAATTTGGGTCAAGAAGTCACTGCCCAGTTTCAAGAGGTTTTGGAGCCACAAGTCACAAGACTCCTCTGCCACGCAAACAGTACAACAATTCGCATATTCAAACATTGTGTGCAAAGTCTGGCACCACTTACAGCTTTTTATCTGGTCTATCACGGTCGACTTTCCTGACATTTCTCAAGCTGAGCGTCTCTGCGAAACCCGGTGGTCTTGTGCTTGACCCAGAAACACTCACCGAAGCATCCGCGTCCACAATCGCTCTCCCTCACGTACTCGTCCTCCAAACGCCTACGGAAAGCGCTAGTTGCATGTGCTTGTGCTGGTCCAAGGTGCACAGTGCAGAGATCAGTTTTGAAGCCGTTTGACATTCCAAATTTCAACACATACAAATCCCAACTCGCAAGGGCCAGCATTGCCTAGTCTTTCGCGTCACGAACTGTCCTGGCAATGTTGGAAGGGTCGTCACAAGCCAGGGTTCAACAGGACGTGCTTTTTGCTAGGGCTTCCAGTGCAGGGTGGTCTGAAACGCCCCTTGGCTGCGCCTTTTTGAATACGAATGCAGTAGGTGTCCCGGATACGGCGGAAGACTTTGATCAAGACTTGGTGGAACAGATCATAGGAGATCCTGAGAAAAGGATGTCGAAAGAAGGCGAAGAGCATCAAAGGACAGGGAGCGACAGCATTTTCGGTCATCAATTGCAAATCTGAGAATCTTCTCAGGTTTTCTTTTAAAGTTGGTCTCCCTTCGCAAGACGGTCTCGAAAATGTGCACGTGCTCAGGAGGAATCTTGAGCCTTTCGAACACCTCTGGGATCGAGGTCGAAGGCAAATGGCCCTCAATCTCTTCTTGAACTGATGCATGTTGGAGAAACACATCCCTGCAGATCTTGTCGTATGCCTGCACGAGCATCTGGCTCATGGGGCCTACCAAAAGTAGGAAACTATAGAACAATTAGGCAAGGAGAATCTGGAGAATCTTGATTCCAAGTTTTCTTCAAGCATAATTAGCCGCAAGCGTCCCTGGGACATATATCGTCTCTACAGCACCTCTCTCCACCTTCACCAACTCCTCTCCTCTCCCCTCCTCTCCTCACATCCCCTCACCCCTCCAGCCTCTGCACTGCCCAGAAACACTGCGACGCGGTGCACCAGCTTCACGACCTCGGCGTCTTCCAGCATGGCTTCGGTGTCCAAGGGCGGATAGTGATGACCTGAACCAGTGACGCCAGTGACAAGCCACAGCCAATCTTCAGCGAGGTTTCAACATCGCAAGGGTTTCGCTCAATTGTCTAAGCTCCCATGTAACCATCGATTCACCATCATTAAGCGTCGATTCAGCATCATTGGCGACAAGTACTGTAACCAACCACCACCTTGCTGGTTGCCTCTTGGATTTCCAAACCCGCACCTGTCTGGATCAAGGCATAGGTTGTATGCGCTGCAGAAGCATCCAGATCCAAAGGAACCCTGCGCCCGGTGCGTTGCCACACGTATTTCCATGTATTTCCAGGAGTTGTGCCGTGCATGCCCCACCGATACAATTCGTGCATGCATATCACAGGCGCACAATCCCAACCACGCCTAACTATCGATAGTGGATATCCAACCGTTTTTTTGGCCAGGGCTTCGCATTGGGCCATAACAAGTCTCAAAACCAATCATCAGACCATATTGAGCCAATAGTCTCTGCCTGGGAACCCTTGTCCGTCATGTTTTGGCCCAGCCATCCAGCCTCAAGTCATTTTCACCTCCAATCGGTAGCGGACAAAGCTCCAAGCTCCCCAAACGGGTCGACAGAGTACCAGTACTCTCCATGGGGGGCGATGGCTGGACAATTTCGAACGGATTTGCGCCTATCAATCCTGTCACTTCAGAAACTCTCGCTGCAAGTTCTGACACGGTTTTCTCACCGTGGGGCACCCACATTCACTTGGTTCATAAGCCTACTTGAAGGGTGATAGGTTCTGTTTCTGCACTTGGAAAGCGTCGTTTTTTTGGTTGGTAGATGCTTGTTAATGTTGACTTGGTGGCATCTTTGGCCACAAAGACAGCTGAAAAGCGAAGAAAAAGAATGACATCGAAGCAGCACGACTGAACTGCAGCCAACGGTTTGATTAAAAGAACTTACGAGAGAGGAATGAATAAATGTGTCAAGAGTTTAGCCACAAGCCAGGACGAATCAGGACCCAGAAAAAATGAAAGCAGCAACCACCACCACCACCACCACCACCACCACAACAACAACAACAACAACAACAACAACAACAAACAATAACGACGACGACAACGACAACGACAATGGCAACGGAAACAGTCGGCAATGAGCACCGGCAACAGCAACATCAACGATCCAATCGCCCTGTCCTCCCCTGCATTTTGTCACACAATGCTTTCAAAGTCGTTCTGGGTGACCAAGCGCACTTTGGCACTGGCATCCCGCACCCTTCACTTTGCAGGGTGGAACTGAAAGCAAGCAAAATATCTTTGGATGTTCTTCATGCCTCTTCAACAGCCATTATTTTTTTCAAACAAAAGCTCATTTGATTTTGGACAAGCAAGCCATGCCAATGAAGACCGCTGCAGTAAGGAGAAGAGGTGAAAGCTTCTTGCTGAGAGGTTTAACTTCCTGGAGTTCAGAACGAAAAAGCGCAGCTCTCTGCACATAGCTTTCGGCATGCTGCTGTTGGACTGCCATACGATCTTCCTCTGCATAGGTTTTTTTCACCTCCAACCGTGTGGTGCCCAGGATGCGTCATCTGTTCAATGAAACTGGTGCACTATCGGCATGATACCCGAGTCTGCCAGCATTTAGACTACCAGATTATGTAGAGTTTGTGGCATGTTCTTCGACATGACCACGGCAGGCATCTGCAAAACAAATGAAATCTATATAAACGTGTCTCAACCATCGTTAACTGTGAGATGTGGCTAAGATATCAACCTCTACCCAACCGTTTTAGCCTGCATTTGACATCATCAAACCATATAGCCATGTAGCTGATCATCACCAGCGATCACCAGTGACAATGTAACATTTTCAAACAAACCCATGACTTACAAACACCATTCCTACTCGGTTCCTACTGGCCCGTCTGCAGATCTTTTCACCGCAATTCTCCCCAGAACCCCTGAGCACCTTGGCGGGTGAGCCCACGACCAGCGAGAAAGGAGGCACTTCCATTCCTTCCAACACCAGGGCCCCAGCCCCAATGACACTCCCTCGTCCAATCACTGCCCGGTTCAACACGGTGGCGCCCATTCCGATCAACACCTGGAGGGTCGGGTCGCAGCGTGTGGGCTATGGCCATGTGATGCTGACATTGCCATTTTCAATGCCAATTCTTTGGGAACTGGCGCACCTGATCCTCGATGGTGCAGCCATGTAAGATGCACGAATGGCCCACTGAAACTTCCTTGCCGATGATGCAGGGGCAGCCCTTATCCAGGTGGATCATCGTCAGGTCTTGGATGTTTGTTCGATCGCCCACCTGGGGGCAAACCGCCCAATGACAACCCAACCAAGCCCAAGGAAAAAGGCACTGACAGTGCGCTACCATGACCTGTTTCTTGACTTCCAAAAGGTGGCAAGGGATTTACAGGGTGGCATCAAGGAGCTGCAGGGAGGATGTGTACAGCATCTGTAAGTCCATTTCGAGGAATCTAGAGATAATCTGCGAAAAAGGACATCGATTTGCGTAAGATGTGTAGATAACATAGAGGCTGGAGGGTTTCTGGATCACTGATGCAGGTCATGCAAAAATTAACGAATGGTGCCGCAATTATATGGACAAAAAAGTAAAATCTGGGAAATATATGCAGGATTTGTGGCTGAAGTGTGACAGATTCCTTGGATTTCCTTGGTGACTTTGGTAGGACGTTGCCGATGCTTTCTGCAGTCCGCGTGCGGGTGATCTACAGGAAACTTCTGCCCGCGTGGCCAGCTTGTCCAGGACCAGACTTGGAAAAGACCTATTACTGTGAGGAAGTTATCTGCGGATAATTAATGCAGGACTTGTAGATCATTTGCTGATCGTTTAGGCTAGGGTTCTGGAGGACATGATTTGTAAAAAAGAAAATACTAGATTTATGGATGTCTGCAGGACTCCTGCTTTCAAAACGAGAATTGTTTAAAACAGCTCAAAATGAAGGCAATCCTAACACCAAACACCACAAATGCGATTTTTTCACAACATGTCCCCAGTTTGGCCTCCCCACCTCTATGTACGAATCATCCCCTCGTAGGACGCAGTTGAACCACACCCCCACCTCATGTCCCAAGCGCACGTCTCCAATCACCCGGGCACCCGGAGCGACCCAGGCAGTGCTTGGAATGACAGGGACGCGCTTTCCAAGGCTGTAGACGAGTTGAGAGACCATGGAGCTAGATAAACGCATGGATCATGAAGTGATAGGCTGTGGATCGAAGAGATGTCACATGTACTTTGGCAGTGAGCTTCTCAAACGGACCAGAAAAACATGTTTTTTCCGACTTGGTTTTCCAAAAGCATACTTAGTGGGATCATATTGTAATATTTGCACTTGTGTTCATTCAAAGTACCCTCAGTTTCTGTCAAGTTTCGAGCCCTGAGGTCAGGGAAACCCACTGTGCCACAAGAATCAGTTATATAGTTAGCGCAACCTACTGATGTTTGACGTCTCTTGGTGCCGTGCCTTTCCGAAGCTGCCCTTAAAACCCTTGATATGCCTTGATCACTGACCACATGGAGTGAGGAGCTACACAGTTCCTTTCTTCCACTGGCATGCCGTTGCTTATGTGAAACTTGAAAATTCAAATTTGACTTTGCAAACTTGAGGCTCGGCTTTACAGTTTTACAAGGGTGCCACAATGTTGCGCGCCCCTTTGAATAGAAGCTTCTCTGGTGCTTCGAGAGCTCTGGGAGCTTGCCTCGGCAATGACACATCTCTCCCACTACCCAACCACTTGTTTCTGAAAAATGAGGACGATCAAATGCATGCTGCATGAGCTTTACAAACGGATCACATGCTCTGGCAAAGCATGCTGCTGAAGTTTCTCTTTGCTGCTTGGAAATCTGCTTGGCGTCTCAGTTCCCAACATGTGCCACCCTACGGGGGCTTCTCTGCTTCTGCGACTGCAGCATCTGCCCTTAGGGCCGCTGCTTCAACGGGTACCTGACTCAGTGCCAGAGAAGTGTGGACACTGCGCCCTGTGAAACATTGAACAGCTCTCGAGTGGAAGCGTGATGCAAAGATCCAGTCTGGTGGTGTCCAAGTGTCCATTTGTTTTGCTTCCCTCCAGCTTCGGACTGCTGCCTAGGGCGATGGGAGTGCAATTTGGCAGGACCAGCATGGACCGTGACGGACTGAGTGCACTTGAAACATGACCGATCTTAAAGTTGTTTACCGGAAGGGGTCATTGGAAAGGCTCAAAGCACGGTCATAATGGCAAGCCCGAGCAGCTATGACCCACGCGCCCAGGCATGCGAGGGCGTAGCTCCGCTCAACCATGCGGTCATAGTCAAAGTAGGGCCTCCGACTGTTGAGATCAGCTCCAGGACTCAAAAAGCTCCCATCACTGACAACGGCTGAAGACCACCAAACAAATCCCAAAGCCGCAGAGCGCCAAGTGGCAAAGTCAAAGTTTGCTCAAAGGATTGGACCACATAGGCAGGCACGGTGTAGGGATTGTACGCCTTCCACACTGCCAAAGAAATCACAAAACACAACACTAATTACTGGTATATACTGATATACCTTTTTCTTAAGATATTGAATATACATATAGAGAGAGAGAGTGTGTGTGCGTGTGTGTTTGTGATGTGATATGATGTGTAAGTATATGAACAAAGCTACTATACAAAACTTACCTTCCATTCTTCGATCTTCAGCAGAACTCAAACCTTTCGGTGGCCACTGACAGAGGCAGAGCGCAGCGAGCGTCCTTCAACTCCGCCAAGAAGGCATTGGGGTCTGCCAGCATCTTCTCAGCGGTGTCCCAGCGAATCCTGACGGCAAAGGTGCAACCAATAGCACCATCCCCGCATACCCTGCCTCAAGGTTTCGTGTTTCATCGTGCTTCATCATATTTCATCATGTTTCATCCCCCAGCTGAGCCAAGGACTTTTTGCCGCTGAGTCTCAGGAGATTGTGAACCTCAGCTGGGCCATCCTACAGCTTACCCTTCAACGAATCGATGCCACCGAGGCACTGCGGCGCAAACTGCCAGAGCTCCTCTTGGAGGATCTTTGCTAAGCTCTGCCAAGCTTTCGCGTCCTGGAAAAGCCATGCGAAAATGTCAACGTCTCAAAGTCGTTCATCGCACTCTCCAGAAATGTTCCCAATACCAAGGCCCATACCTTTCTGGAATGACTTTGACCCAACTTGCAAAACATGCTTTCAACATCAAGGGCAAGCAATGTTCCTTGACTATGAACATTTCGTGATCAATCATTGTTGATTAAACACTGGTTGATAAGGATCAATACATACTGGTGAATGATGGTCAGTAGGCTCACTGACAAGGGTTAGCAATGGAGAATCCACCATTTATAGCTGGTTTCGTAGGGTGTCCTACTAGAAAAGCAAAGACTTTCCATCGCCGGGGTAGTTTAGAGGCAGCAACTGCTAGGGGTTCAAACTCCGAGATCTCTGAGGGTCCTTTCTCCGAGTCCAGCTGTGACCAAAAGAGCTCGGTGCGTTTCATTCCCATTTGGCTGTCGCGCAGCCGTTCCACCTGGCGTGGTGCTCTGGTGAAAAGGGGTAGTGGTCAAAGATGGTCATGGATGGTCGTTGATGGTCGTTGATGGTCATAGATGGTCATAGATGGTCCAAATATATCATGAAATATCCCGATATCAAATGATGATGAGTACATAGAAAAGCTTCATGGCCATCCCGATATCAATGAATCCGGCAGGCTTCAAAAATGACCATTGCTGGCCCCATGCCTTCTGGTGCGCAGCATCTGCATGAGCATGTAAAAGTCCTTGTCTGTTTGACAAAGAGCAAGGAGCAGCTCAACCACGTTTGGGGGTAACCCTACATTTTTCAAACTCAGCCTCAGAGGTTGTGGTGAACAATGTTGGCATGTGCCATGCTTGGGAATCCTGACAGTCTAACCTTGCAGCAAAAGGTTCATACAAAGAAATCTCATGAGTTCCATCTACACAGCTCAACGCTGCCAAGAAGCTGTCTCGATCCGATCCAGTTCCAAGAATCCAAACAACAAACTCCTCGTATTGTATCAGGCCATCATGGTTGGTATCCATCTGGTGCAGCAGCTGATCAACATCTTTGAAGTCTGGCATGATCTTCTGGAAAACTGCCACCAACTCTTCCTTCGTGATGATGCCGTCATGGTTCCGGTCAAAACGCCTGCCCGCGACAATTACGATGCCATGCAATGCCATGCCCAATGGATCCTAAAGGCCTATGCCGAAAGCGGATGTTTCGAGGCCTGAAAATGTCAGTGATGAACTTCTCGTCCATGCCCTGCTCACCTCAGGCAGTCAGGGGCTCGCACACTTCGACCAATGATGGCAATTTGCGCATCCATTGGACTCGACAAGGCACATATGGACCCTGCGCATAGTTCAAGGCAGCAGTTGAAACTTGGACAAAAGTGGCCACGGAGGTGAAGAGTGAGGCCGAGCAAATGGCACCGGAGGGAAAGACCTATTCAGCCTATTCAGTTCAAATATGTTGAGATCATCTGGCGTGGAAGGAAAAATGCTGACGCAAAACCCAGGCAAAGGCCAATTTTGAAGTGCTGGACGGCGTTTTAGGCCAGCTATTCAGAGCTTCCTGCATAAAGTGTTGTTGCAGGCGCGCCGCACTTGAAGCGGTGACATCACTACTTCTGTACAGAATGATGCACAAGCGAAAGAAAAGACTCTGAGCTGAATCAATGATTCAACTGAATGGTGGCACTACCCTCCTGCCCTCATCTCATCCTCTCCTCCTGTTTGCGGATAGGAAGACGTGCTCCTTTGAGTTGCTGCGCGCGACAATGGAGCAGCATGTTCTCAACACATGGGTTTCCTCCCAGGAGCCGTTGCAGTCACCACGTCTAATCACTGTAAAGGTCTCCGCATCTGCTTCAGTGACGGTTGCCAAATAACTTCCCCAAGTAGCATTGCCGCCCCAACCATCCCCCTGCACCCGAACCAAGAAGCCACGCTCCGGAGGGTTCAAAGTATGGCCAATGCGATCCCGCGCCAAAGTGGAGCCAGAGCGCAAGCAAGGAGCTGAAAGCCTTTGATTGTAGCCGTCTACGCGCTGCTTCCCCACAATGCGATGCTTCAAATGTGTCTTCTGGACCGGACGGTGGACAGGCTGGGAAGGTACTTCACCCAATGGGCCAGGATCCGAGGTGTCCTGATTCCTCTCTTGGCTCACTTCGTCCACTTGGTCATCTTCTTCCTCCTTTTCCTTGTTTCTCTCTTTTTCCTCCTCTTTCTCTTCCTCCTCCGTTTTCTCTTCTTCCTCCCCTTCCTCCCCTTCCTCCCTTTCCTCCCTTTCCTCCCTTTCCTCCTCCTTTTCCTCTTCCTTCACCTTCTTCACCTCCTGCTCTTCTGGACTGCCCCCGCCAGCGCAACACACGGTGTGTGGATCTTGCAAGACATCCACTGGGCCCGTTGCTTGGGAAGCCTCAGGTCCTCCTTCAGCTTCTTGTGAAGCTTCCAACTCTGTTTCAGCAGTGCGACCTGACCTCAGCTGAACCTCAGAAACCTCGGAGACCTGAGGCAACGCGTCGGGGGATCCCAACCAGCATTGAGTTTCAGCCTCCACCCAAGGTGGCAGCGGTTTCTGCCTCAGGTCAGCCACTGGGCTAACGGCAGATGGCTTCATGTGTCCTGTCTCCTCAAAGGCATGGAGGGAAGACGCGGCTTGTTCCACTGGAGGTTCTTGCATGGAAATGTCTGAAATACCATGCTGAGACGTGTTGTTCTCAGCTGCAGGTTCCACTGCAGGTTCTTTCATGGAAACATCTTGTTGGCTGCAGCCATCGAAACAAGCCACGGTACTCTTGAGCGATTCCGTGCCAGCACGGCTCACTGGAGCCAAGTCAGAAGCCGCCCTCAAGACCCTCTTGCGCTTGCCTCCCTGCCAATCTCCAGCTGTTGCTGCAGGTTGTGCATGGACATTCTCAGCTTGAGGAGTTTCCTCTTGCGCTGCTTCTCTGGCTGGCGTTGGCGAATGACTTTGATGATGGCACTGCTCTTCCTCAGTTCCGTGGTGATCCAGGCAATTGACCTGCGTTGGAAACCCAGGAATGGTAGGAGTCATATCCGAGATACCATGCTGGGACGTCTTGTCCTCAGCTACTGGTTCCACTGAGGGTTCTTTCATGGAAACATCTTGTTGTTGGCTGCAATCGTCAAAAGAAGCCACTGGGCTCTTGAGCGATTCTGTACCACCACGACTGACTGGAGCCAAGTCAGAAGCTGCCCTCAAGACCCTTTTGCGCTTCACTGCTGGCTCATCTGCACAAGCAGGCTGGTGTGACGAGGGTACCAATTGAGCCTGACCTTTTGAAGACAGGCTGATCCTCGTTTGCAAGCAGGAAGGAGCAGCTTAGCATAATAAAGCACAAAATCACTGAAGCAAAGCAGAATGTGGCCTTGCATGAAACACCTTCTCCCTATAAAGGTCTTCCACATAAAAGTACTGAAACTCCTTCCCCTAAGCAGCTAGGAAATTGCTAGCCCTTTAAATAGTGTCAAAAATCCGCCAGAAACTTCCAAGACCGAGAATCTGTGAAGTCTGTGAAGAGTCTCCCTGGGACTGTCCATCAGAGGATTTCATGTCAGGTGCAAGGCTTGAAGCAGCTCGCAACACTCTTCCCTTTGCATTTCTCCGGGGCTGCCGGGCTGGGGCAGCCGGTGGAGTAGCATCTGAAGGCTCCAAGCTTGGAGTCTTCACCACCAGAGTGGGAGCGATGCTATCCATAGACGTCTGAGGGTCCAGCTGATTGAGGGCGAGGCCGCCTTGAGTCACAGCCTCTTGCCATGCATGGCTCGCGCTCAGCTTGCAGCGGCGGTCAGTAGCTTCCCACTGAGAGCCTCGTGACAGAGTCATGACCGCAAACTGGCTTTGAACCTGAAACGTGCTGCGGACGCGACAGGATTCAACGACGAACGCAGCTTGGAGACAGCTATATCTTATATACAACCTGGCGCATGGCTTTTTCCTTTGAGGCGCTTCAAATGCAGATCACAATTCAGGCTCGATTGGCCACAGAGAGGAGGGCCGCAACCTTGAGAGATGGCGCTGGAAGAATACAACATGATTGGGGACGATGTTGAAACATCGAGTTTCCGGATTGAAGCATGATCCTCATGCAGTGTCAGAGCGGTCCCAAGTCAAACTGTCATCGCTCCCTCGCAAACCCCTACCAGATTCCCACCCAAGTGCTGCCACCGAGAGGCTAAACCAAATGTAAAGCCTGGTCAGGGTGCGCAAACTCAACCATCACAGTAGGCTGCAAATCTCATGAGCCCCGAGATCCAGCCCAAGCCCAGGCCGCCTGTCAAGTGGCCAGCATGATCTACTCCGGTGAGTCCTCGATCTCCTCGAGCAGACCCCCATTCCTGACACGCGATATGGGCTAAGTCTGTGGGAACACTGTGGGCGCATCTATGTCAGTGGGAACGCTGTGAACACATTGCTGTTACCGCACCCGCCCAAAAAATCGAAAAACTTGCTTGGGCCGAAGTCTTCTGTTTTCATGTTTGCTCTGCACTGCAGCAGCTGTGCATAAGCACAAAGGTATGGTATGTCTCTCCCTGCCTGAAGCAGAAACTTCCCGGATTGCAATAGATTCACTGCCGTCACTGTCCTCAAGAAGCTCTTGATCACCATTGGGAACACAAATGTGCAAACACAAACCCTTTCCAAAGGCGGTGGGATACAACAGACCCAAAATGATCTGAAAAGGTGTGATTATATGAGCGTGCTGACGTCCCACTTTCATGGTTGGAAGTGCACAGCATCAACTCGACCTCAAAAATCACTTAAAGTCACGCACGGCTATGAATTGTCAATGAAATCCAAATCCATCTCGAAGTTCATGTCAGAAATGGTCTGCTACTGATTCAGCATCTCACCTGATTTTTGTTTCCAATTATGTACCATCACTAATCACTGCCAACCAATCGGAACGATATATGTGCGCAATTTGGCGTCGATATAGAACCAGCATCACACACAAAAAACGACTCCAAAATATGAAGATATATGTGAATATGTAAATAAAAAGAATTTTAAAAAATATAAATATATCATATATATAAATATATACACACATACTTATATTCATATTTCAATTTCACCTCTCCGTGCGAACATCCTCACTACAAAACAGGCAAAGCGGCAAAGCTAAGCCGAGCAGCAACTCCAGCGCCGGGTGACCCGGCCTCTGCCGGCGCGATGTTGCATCGCGCCGGCTCAGCAGCATCCAGAAGCGGTGCATGGAGAGACCCAAGCTGAAGCCCATCAACCCGGAAACTCCGCCAGAAGAACCTGGGCTTTTGGCGATCGACATATGGCGGGATAGTACTTTTTTTGCATGTAATAACAAGGTGATGAATGGTTGGGGATGGTTCTGGATAATCGGGGATGGTTAGGGTATCATGTTGGTTCATAGTTGGGGTCTGGTGGGTTTGACAGGAGAAGACCCTGCACTGATCTTTGGGACTATGAGCAAGTGATCATATGCCATCGCAAATCCCAGGTCCCTAAGAAAGCCTAAGCCATTTCCAAGAGATTCCAAGAGGAACCGTATGAATCCGTGCGTGAGCTCACAATAGGCGCAGTCCATTTGGCAGCTGCATGTCTGAAACGGTCCCAGAGCTGTGCCGATTCGGGCACCGCCAGTCCCAGACTCTTAGGCACTGCGGGGATGGATGCCTGGAGCCAACGGAGCCAACCATGAGCAGGTGGTGGATATCCCTTCTGTCCCACGGCACATATCAAAGAGTGATATGCGTTCACCGTATTGCCGCCGCTGGATTCCCACCAACGAGTGAAAACAAGTGACAAAACCGCCAACAACAACTGACAACAAAGTGCCGCAGTTTCAACATGTTTTGGCCTGTAGCTGCGCTTCGGTCTGGAACGTGCGAGCCCAGGAGTTCAATCCAGCAAAGACACCGCTGGAGAAAAAGATGCCATAAATGGCTTCAGCTCCGAAGCTGTTGAACACACTGAAGCCGTTGCCTGAGCACAATCGCTTGGAAGAGTGAAATGAAAGCATTGATCTCTGTGCAAATTGAAAAGGGGAAGCAATTTATTTTCAACTTAAAAACGGGGCGCCCTGTACATTCCCAGCACAGCCTGTATGTCTCCCACCACTCAGACGAGCTGCAAAGAAGGCCACAAATGTTGTTGACCAAATGATCCACATCGTGGTGTATGAACAAGTAGCTGATCAGGCGCCACCACTCTCCCCTTTCAAGGGATGGCTGAGTTAACACCAGCTTCCGATATGTACTTAGCATGTCTTCAGCTGTGAAAATGCGAGGCCAAAGGATGTGCCCCGAGGTGGCTTCTTGGACTGTTGGCATCCTGAGTTCCAACAAAGATAAAAGTGGCATGTGCCAATGCATCGTTGGAGGTGGAGAGTGAATCGGCAAGTGGTTGGACAACATATATAGATATATATATATATATAGATAGATAGATGTCACTTGAAATGAGCTTGGTACAATCTGTTCGCAATCTGTTCGCTTGCCCAGCTTAATCGTGCCCCTGTGGCTTCCTTCGGCTAAGGATCGCCAGCAAAAGTCCCAAGAGTGGAGAGATGGAAAGCAAATAGTCCACTTCTCGTGTGAAGTGCATGCCTTCGACATCGCTCCGGCAGGTGGCTTAAATTCATCGACCATCCGCGGTCTCGAACCTCCAGAACATGACGATTACTGGGGTGAAAGCTTGAGATTCCATACATTCTGCCCTGCATATCCCTGCATCAACTCCCTTCAGCCAAACACAAAGTACCGTAGCACTACTCCTTTGAAGTACTGCATTGGTCTCTCAAAGATCCAACCGTCCTAGAAAACTTATACTCGTAGGAGTTTGCTGTGGACATTTGGCCTCTGTTGCATGGTCAAGCTGTCAGTGTGGCAACAAGCATGGAGAAGCTAGGAGCCGGACACCGCAGGATGTTTCCAAAATGTAATGCCAACATTGTACGATGTCATCAGGCTCCTCCCTCCCATCACAGGAAAACCTGAAAAGCACAACGGTTTGTTTTTTTGAAGCTCTGCCATGGGTGCGAAAAAAGAGTCAAACCCCTGGCGTTCCAGTTTTACTGGAGGTGCCGCAAAAAGAAAGAGGCATTCCTCTTCGCATCAATGGCAAGGCTTCGCCTGGGACAACACATTCACTCGACTTCACAGCTAATTCTTCCTAGGCTGACTCAAATCCGGCTTCAAAGACATACTGATTGAAAAACTGCCACGTGCCCAAATTGTGGAGAATGTTGGCCCCAGCACTGGAAGGCACTATCGTTCTTTCCCTGTCCCGGTTTCCGGGGGGCATCTTTCGGCTTTGTTCTGGCCTTTTAGGCCAACAAGCTCGGCATGTCCTGCGATGTAAAACCGATTGCCAGGGTTCAGCTTGTCACTGCCGGCTCAAGCTTGGCTGCAGCAGTTTCGGGATCATCTGCTCCATCTGGCCCGTCAAGGATGCGACTGAACCTTGGCAACTGAGCAGCTGAAACTCTCGGAGCATTTTGTGGTGCACCCCATGGCTGCAATTTACAGAGAGCGGGCTCTTGCTGCCATTGGATTCGTACGCACAAAATTCGGCTATCAAGGTGCCTCTGCAAAAACGCCGTGCTGTCGCCATCAAAGCGATGCATGAAGAAGGCCGCGGGCATCACACCTTTAAGGCCACTTCTTGGACGCTCCTGGCGCATCTTCTGATTTCAGATAGTGCATTTGGGATTCCAACGGTGGCTGACTAACCAACGGATTGATTGAGCCCAGGATTCCCCTGGGTGGTGTCGCTATGACGCACCAATTCGCAGCTGCCAGTCCAGCTGCCCCAGTCCTCAAGACGCTTCTTGCATCGTCTCCGGTGCGCGGCCAAACAGCGAGGAAAGGCCTGCCACGCCGTCCAAAAACTGCAGGACTTGCATGTGGCATTAGACATCGTGATCCTATGTGGTCCTAGTGGCTAGTGATATCTAGTGACACTCAATGATGTAATGGTTCATGATACATAATGGCACTCAATCATGGCTGGTAAATCAACAATTTGTAGTCCCTGAAAATTCGCAGTCAACAACTCCCAGCGCAACGCTGCTCGCACCCTGTGTCTTGTCTTCAACCAAACGAGCCTCATCACGACGCTTACGCCAAGCGTCCGGCTCCAACGCCTGCGACCGGGGTCCAATTCAGATGGTAGGGACATGTCTGGTGGCGTTGATCCCTGGCACATCTTGGCACCGACTCAGCCTGGCCTTCGATGAAGCCGCGGCAACGATGAAGCGGTCCGCATGCTCCGTGGCGAATCGCGCTGATTGGTCGGGCTCCATTCGGTGGGTGAAAAACTCGATGTTGAACAACTCGCTGTTGCGCTGACCTCAATGCCCACTTCCCCGCCTGACGAGTTCTCACGCTTGCGGTGATTTTTTTGGTGCAGTAATGTGCAGAGGCCCGACCATAAAGACAGTGGGATTGCGGTTGATGATGATGATGATGATGATGATGATGATGATGATGATGATGATGATGATGGTGGTGGTGGTGGTGGTGGTGATGATGATGATGAGGATGAGGATAAGGAGGATGAGGAGGAGGATGATGAGGATGATGGTGATGATGATGATGATGATGATGATGGTGGTGATGAGGAGGATGATGATGATGATGATGATGATGATGAGGACGAGGAGGATGATGATGATGATAATGGTGGTGGTGATGATGATGAGGATGAGGATAAGGAGGATGAGGAGGAGGATGATGAGGATGATGGTGATGATGATGATGATGATGATGATGATGAGGACGAGGAGGATGATGATGATGATGATGATGGATGATGGTATGATGGCGATGATTCATGGGGTTTGATGAACATCCCCATCATCGTAAATAGGGATATCCGGTGCAAGTGGTAAGGGGGATGATGCTCATGACGACAACCCTAGCACCCGAGGATGGGCAGTTTTTTGTGGCAACAAATCTACTTAGAATCTCATGAAAAAGGCTGAAGGAAGGCAAGTTAACAAGCTCTCTTCAAACGCATGGTTTTCATACACAAAACAAGTTTCTGGCAAGTTTCTGGATGTTTTTGGATGTGGACAAGGTTCTGGATGTTTCCATACACATATATACACATGGGTGTTTCTCAAAATAGGGGTACCCCCAAATCATCCATTATCTATTATTCATAGTAGTAAACCAACCATTTTTGGGGTCCCCTATTTTGAGAAACCACCACATGTTTTTTGCCTGCGGAGGATGATGATGATGATGATGATGATGATGATGATGATGATGATGATGATGATGATGATGATGATGATGCTGATGAGGATGATGATGATGATGATGATGATGATGATGATGATGATGATGATGATGATGATGATGATGATTTCTGCAAGGATGCTGAGGATCGTGAAGATGAATGAAGATTAGGCCCGGGATGACAATATTTGATAACAAGCGAAGAGTGATCCCCAGTCAAGATGAACCAAGAGCGGTGGTGAGCATCATGAAAACCATGGCTGTGACTATTCGGAATTAAGTTCCTAGAGGAGGTTGAGTTGCGCCCAAGTCCCTACATCGAACATAGAAATTACAACCTTTATGGTGAGACAGTCCCAAAGCATAGCAGCTGCGGCAAGCCCTGATCACGTGCACCTTATGCAGCCCAGTTTCTGAACGCTTTGAAACACTGCTGCCATGTCTTGCCGCTTTTCTGCCGCCTTGCAACACGCATTCAAAACGCGGCATTGTGCCTGGGCAAACTGCGTTCCATCTGTCAGTTCCGTTCGCCCGGCCTTCGAGCGATGCGGACTTGCGCCCTCGTGGGATGGTCCTGGAGCAACAAGACAGGAGTCCTACGGGCATGGAGTGCTACGGGATGCTACACTTCTTTGGTACAAAAATGAAAAGCCAAATGCGTTGCACACTGTCTCCTGAACCCATTGCAGGTCGCTGCAAATGATTTCAAACAATTCTGATTCTGAACCTATTTGGACTATTGGAAAAATTCAGTGACTGGTGGGTCAGCCAGTCCAGAAGCACTGCATCTCGTTGCAGAAGTCGCCACCCGTCACTGGCTGTTTCCGAATCCCAGGGTTTCCTACAGGCCAGGGGCAGGAAGCATCAGGAAGCCATTGAGGAAGCAACAGCATGACGCAGTCCTGAAGCTGACGTCAACCTGTCAACGTCCAGGCTTCGATTTTTTCACATCCGACGAGAACCCATCAGAACCCAAATCTCATCTCTCTCTTTTACTCTATATACTTCTATATTCTCCATTCTTCTTCTTCTCTCTCTCCCTCTCTCTCTCTCTCACTGATCTTTCCGCTTCTGCACCTTCCGCCGTCTCTTTTGGTAGCAACGATCGCAGAGTCTGAATTTCCTCAAGAACAATGGACTGGTTCTGGATAAGCAACTACGACTGCTGGGCTTTTGCCCACAATTACTGGACTATAAGGTATTCCACACTTTCAATCTGGCAATCCGTATGCTCTAAGCATTTGAGGTGTCTAACCAAAACATGTCACACTCAACGTTCAAAGATTGAAGCCGCTGCCTGTCATGACTGAAGCTCTGCCACGCATGGATGATTTTCTCCGGAGTCTTGTCACACCTGAGCACGTTCAAAATGTGCAAAGGCTCATGCCATGTCTTGGATGGCACAACAAATGGCAATGCCAAGCCACCCATCACACGCAAGCCCTTCGTCATTGACACATTCTCTATGACGAGGTCGATGGGATGTCCGTCCTGTGATATCTGCGACCTGACCATCGTCATGGTGAGGAACGTAAAAGTGCTGCAATCTCGGGCGCGGTGCCTTTTTCTTTCGCCATGTTTTTCTTGAAATAAGCCATGTGATCTCTCGCATTACCTGGCGCGAAGTGCCAAACAGCTTTTTCCAGCACCTGGTTCTTCACACCTGGCCTGGTTCCGTCTGTCAGACGACCATTCGTCTTTTGATGCTACTTTCCAAAAGGCCTTGCATGGAATGAGTTGCAACAATGCAAACCCCAAACAAAAACCAAGACCAAGCTAGAGTTTGCATAGTTTTTTGAAATCTCGGACACCAATCGGTCCATCTGTCACATTTGTCAGATCGTCTGTCCATTGATCTTCAAACCTACTACCTCTTGATCAATCAATCAATCTCTCTGAAGGCCCTGCCGTGGCAAACATCCGTGCATGCATACAAACTGGTGTAGTTTTGCATGTTTCATTCTTTTCTTCCGCTCCTTCTGTTTCTTCTGCTTCTTCTGCTTCTTCTTCTTCTTCTTCTTCTTCTTCTTCTTCTTCTTCTTCTTCTTCTTCTTCTTCTTCTTCTTCTTCTTCTTCTTCTTCTTCTTTTTGTTCTTCTTCTTTTTCTTATTGTTCTTCTTGGTTGTTTTCCCGCTGTTCTCTTATTGTCTGTTCTCTTGTCTGTATGCCTGTGCGTGTCTTTCTGTCTGTTCTCTGTGGTGTGTTCCTTCTCTCGTGTGGCGATTCTATTTTTTTTGTGGCCCTCTTCTCTTTTCGTTGTCTCCTCTGGGCTGTGCCTTGTGTATCTTTCTCTTATTTTCTTCTCTTCCTTTCAGTTCTCTTTTCTTCATTTACCTTTTCTGGCCTTGTGATACTTGTGTTGTCCAGTCTCGCTCTGTGTTTTCGTCTCTTCTCTTCTTTTCTCTTCTCTTCTCTCCTGTTCTCCTCTCGTCTCTGCTCTTCCCTACTCTTCTCTCCTTCTATTGTCTCCTTCTCTTCTTATTTGTATTCTCCAGCTGTGCCGTTCTATTGCGTGCTCTCTTTCGCACTTCTCTTGTCTGCTCTTATTTTGCGCTCATCTGCCACTGCACTGAATGCGTTCTCTTTGTTGTTTTCCTATTCAATTTTCCATGTGTTCTAATTATTATTCTATTTTTGTTGTTTAGAATTGCTCTTTTGCCCCTGTATCCATCTCCGAATTGTTCATTCCTTCCACCAAAGCTTCGGCGCGCATTCCACGGCGCCGTTGCTTCCACAAGGTAACGTTTGGGGGATGAAGCTTCTGCTTCATCGAGTTTCCAAGAAAAGTTCCGTTGTTTCGACATGTTTCGACGACGTCGTTAGATTTGATTGGGCATGTGGCTTACGCACAGCTACTCTTCCGGTTGATCCCGAGAAAGAATTGCGGGAGGGATCCAACGGAGCTATGCACCTGCTGCGGAGGGGCAACAAGTGACACGATTCAGGCACAACAAATCCAAATGGGCGACAGTACCAACATGGGCTACTGGCTACTGGTCAACTTTTTTCGGAGCCCTTCCACGTAGCTTCCCCGAAGCTTCCATGGACCTTCCGTGGAGTTCACCCTATGTAAAGCAAGTGCAGGCATTGGATTCTGTACAAGTTGAGCCAGTTGACCTCCTAGATAGCATGTTGATTTTCAATTACTCAGCATCAAGGACGTTGAACTTTGAAATTCATAAAATTCTGGCTGGTACATGATCCACACTCTAAATGATTTTACACTTATCATGCAATTTGAGCCTCGCAACAGGGCCATGCAACTAGGTCAGTATTTGTGCACTGCATCTCTTCAACTCAGTCCATTCACACGAGATGTCAATTGGTTACAATCATCCGGGACCTTCGCGAAGCGTTCCGCGGAAGAAACCCTTTCGCGAAGCGTTCCGCGGAAGAAACCCTTCCGCGAAGCTTCAGCCTTCCGCGTCTCGAGGCATTGAAACATTCTACATAAATGTCCTGAGTCCTCAGATATGCTTGGCAAATTCAGCCTTTAGAAAAATATCTCTTTTTCTTTCCTCTGTTCCCGTTCCTTTTGCCCTCTTCCGTTTTCTTTGCTTTGGCTTTTTCTGCATGTTTCTTGTTTCGCATTTTCTCTTCCTTTTGTGGGTGCCTGTCTCATTGATCGGCAGCTAGTATCGGTCTGTCAGCAGGCTTGCACATGATCAAAGTCTATGTGAATGTTTGCCTCTTTCTCTGGCCCGATCTCCTAGCCGATCCATCTCTTTTTCTCTTTTTTCTCTCACTTTCTATCTGTTTATCTTCAATATCCGTCTATCTTTTTTTACCTTTCTATCTGCCTGTAGGCCTGTCTGCCTACCAATCTTCTTGCAGCTATCTACCAATCTGCTTGCCTATTTGCCTTTTCATCATTCCTATCCACCTGCAAAATCTCACGATCTGACCAACACATCAGCCATGCCATGCGGCTTCATGCAACTCTCCCCAGCAAGTGCTGCAAATGTCCAACTTTTCACTGCAAGTCCTAAGAACAGCAGTGACATTGCCAGTGTCAAGTCAATGAAACTCATCTCTCTTCCTCTCATGAAAACTCCCCACATGAAGTATGGACGTGTACAGTGCTCGACAGTTTGGAGATGTTCGGAGTGGATATCTTCATGGCAATCTCTGAGGGACCAACTTATTACTACAGCCGTAGAATGCCGTCTTCGCGTTGTTCCTGTCCTCTTTCGTAGAACCGCACCTCCCAAGGACTCCCAAGAGCAATCGGAGCAGCATAAGAATCCGAGCATTTCGCACCGGCCCCAGCAGTTCTTTGCTGCGGCCTGTCGCACTGCGCATGGGTTTTCTCCTCTGGGAAGAGCTTCAGGGCGTGACCCCATTCGCAAATGAAATGAGGAGCCTGGTCAGGTGCAGGCCACCCAGGCAACCACTCGTAAGCCACTAAGGCACTCAAAAAAATCGTCACGGGTCCTGACATGGCATAACCTACCATCCGACAAATGCACAGGTGAACATCCTGCGTGGGTTCTTGGCTTCACATGTCTTCTTTGATCTTTGCTCCCGTTCTGCAACCTTTACGTGTTTCTTATCGAATGGCTCTCTCTCTCTCTCTCTGTATCTCTCTCGCTCTGTCTCTTTCTGTGTCTCTGATTTTGTTCTCTTGTACTTCTGCCACATGCACCCTGTTGTGCTGCCATTAAACTGAAGAAGCCACAGCGATCCCACACTCATGAATGACAGATCCGGAAAACTGGGAAAGATTGCAAGTTATGACCATGGAATGCACACCCGATCCCCTCCTGGTCCGGCAAAATCACATCATCTCTGATGACCTAAAGCGGAGGGTGGCACAGCAATCTGCCAGCGGGAAAAGTTCGGGCAAGGCACGTGGTCAGGTACCAGCTTCCAACTTCCAGATATGAATTGTGGGTCCCACTTGCTGGCGATAGTAATGCTGGGCCTCCCATGCAGGCCTGAAGTGAAAGATCTCGGTCCACTCAGAGCAGTGCACGACGCTGACATCACCGTATCCCCAATCCCAAGTTTTGCTCATGCCATGCATCACAACCAACCGGGACCATCCTACAATGTCATATGGAGTCTGGATAAGGTGGATAGGCGGTCCTCGGAACGAAGATGTCCACTTCGTGACCGCTCTCTCGTTTATCTTCGCGCTGGCAGCCGTGGCTTCTTGAGCTGCTTTTGCCGCTACAGCGTCAGCTGCCTCTGTTGCCCCTGCAGCTGCCTTTGCAGCAGCTGCTTCCGCTTCTGCGTCATCATCATTGCCAGGTGTATCCGGCTTGGCTTCTTCCCTTTCGATTTTCTTCTGCTTCCGCAAAAATGGATAAATCACGCCAATTTCCACCATCGGCCATGAATCCACTTTGAAATCCCATAGTTTTCCTCGCAGTGGCTTCAGATCAAAAAAGGGCTGGCACACTACCAGAATCTGGAGGAATCCTGGAGGTATGCAGTGACAAATCTAACCGGACAAACGACAATGAAGACAGCAGAAGCTACGAAGCATATGACCCAAGTGTAAAATAAACACGGAAAGCACAAGTGGGCAAAAGCGCTGCTTGTTTCGCACGCTCCCTTGGATGAAAAGCACGTTAGGTTTTATACAAGGTACTTTTTCCCATACAAACTACTTTCCGTTCATGTCCCAACAATCGCAACAAGGACAAGAACAAGAACAAGAACAACAACAACAACAACAACAACAACAACAACAACAACAACAACAACAACAACGATGAGAACCTGATCCAAAAGCAAAACCAGTACCAGTGCTCACACCTCCTTGCCAGGCGCTTGCCATCCAAGTTTCCAGCTTGTCTAAGCCATGGCCGCAGGTCGCGCGTACGGGTCTGTTTCAACTTTGGCAAGGTCATCTCCGAGAGGAAACGCTGGAAATCGCTCAAGCGATCCCCTGGCGCTGCTCCAATCTGATATCTATCGATACTCACTGCGTGAAAAAAACGAATCCTGAGGAGGTCCTAAGGAGATGAAGAATCAAGACATGAATCATCATGAATCAAGAACATCTAAGGGAAACTCTATATACTATGCATTTTGTTCAACTCTTTTGGCATTCGGGGGGATGAGGCGTTCGAAAGTATCTTCTAATTTTGAGTTGCTGGAATATGCTTGGAGAAAACGCATGAACTTCAAGAGTCCCATGGCAAGATTGCAAGGATATCTTTGGCAAAACCTGGCGTTTCCTGGGCACAGAGATCGTCCCCATGGCAGGCTAATGGCCTTTCTCTTTCCAAGCTTTGCTCCAAAGACTCTTCAACTCCAACAAGGCTTCTTCGGTATCAAATCCGCGAAACTTCTCCGCGTTGCCACCCGTGTCGCTGTAAAACTTCCAATCGGCATTCTCTCTCCTTGCAACGAAGTCAAAGGACAGTGGGAGTGGGTACGTCGGTGCCTTGGCTGGCGGTGGAAAGCCAGACGACTTGAGCGCAGCCACGCCTAATCTGCTCTTCTTCTTTCGCATCTGTTCTTTGTTTTTCGGGAGTTGCAGGCGTTGCATCCTGTTTTGCATCCTGCTTCGCATCCTGACCTTGCTCTGCAACTTGGGCAGGTTGCTTTTCTCGATCCTTTTCTCCTTGTGCGAGGCAAACCTTCACCCAACAAAGGGGTGTAGGGGTCTGTGCGTATGTGTGGTGTATTGGTGTGCCTTCATGTATGGACTGTATGGAGGATGTCTGTACAGTATGTGGGTGTGTAAATCTGCATGCTGCATGCGCATATACATTCACCCATTGTGCGCAGCTAGATAGTTAGATAGATAGATTCAAACACCAATATCTATACTAGAATTTGTACATGTAACTATATGCTGTATTCACTTCTATGTTTGATATCCCTCTCTCCGTCCCAAGGAAAGGGGCGAAAAAACCACGCTGCACCACCGTCCTGGGCTCGACTCCTTGGGCTTGGGCTCAGATGGCATGCCACGGCTTAGCTTCCAACTCCTTGGTGTCAATAGAGACTGCTAGGAGAAGCCCTGAGAAGTCCCATGGGAAGCCCTTGGAGAGGCCCCAGGAGCCCCAGCTGGGACCCCAAGAGAGGCGTCTTGGAGACCTGTTTTTTTTTTTTGTGGTCTGCTTTGTGCAGCCAAAGTCTCCGAAACGCTGCTCGCAAAGAAGTGGAAACTGCTGCCAAGCGCTGCTTTCTGCGGGAAGCACGCGTGACCTGTCACTCATCTCAGTCAAATGGAGAATTGCGACGGAGCACTGAAAGTCCGCCATGACTTCGGAAGGAAAAACGTCTCACAAATGCAACTTTGTATGCACATAGGTGCGTATCTACACACGCATGTGCGCGTTGGTTTGGGCGCATACATTTGGAAACCCTTTCTTTGAGGTATATTCTGTGCAATAGACAGACAGACAAATCTACATTTTCAGATACGAAAATTCACCATAGACTATGGATACAGGCACTTTTGTGTATCTTTCTCTCGGCCATGACAGGAAAACCACAGCACGACCTTGTCCACTCGACCATAGTGACGAAGCACATCACCTCCACAGAGCCCTGCAGACTTCCCATCTGCCAAGAGAAGGTCGTCCGCTCGATCGAAATGCCAGTACTCCTCCTCGGCCTTCCAGCTGGGGAAAACCTGCTCCCTTGCTCGTCGTTTACCTGCAGATGGTACCACCAAGTCGTGCAAACCACCAAAGCTTCCGATTTCATAGGCTCTCCTTGGCAGGTTCAAGCTCCAAATTTGTGGCGCCGTGATGGGTTTTCTTTGAATGGGTAACCCATACGTATGGGTGAGCCTTACGGCATCTTACGGCTATTGCATCTGCTTCTCGAACCTTTACCACTGGGTGGCTTCGAAGGCGGCCAAGGTCTGGCACCCAAACTGGCCAAGGTCTGGGGAACTGAGAACCAAGGAACTGATATGATGAAGTTAGGTCGGAGTCTGCGCCAGGGTGAGCGATGATATTGTCCTGCTTCCCAACCTTTGATAAGCCTCAGCTCAGCACATGTCAACTCATGACATGTGGGACAGCTTCTCTTTGATCTCCTTGCTGCCCAATCGCCAGAGTTCCGGATATAGACTGGGATCACTTTGGTGCAAACAGTGGGGTCGAAGCCAAATGGCTCCTGACATCGAAGCAATTCTGGACCGCAAAGCAAGGAAGATACCCTACCAGGTCCTATCACATCCTAGCCCTAGCATCCGTAGATTTCAAAGGTAATGAGCTGTGCATCCCGTCCTGCGGACCGGCAGAGACAAAAATCCAACGAGTACCGGACTCGCGGTGAAGTGCAGATACCTGCCATTAGCAACAGCCATCAGTAGCCCAAGCATGATGCCTTCGGACAGCGTTCAGATGCCATCCGTGACAGTGACAGCTGCAACAGTCCCAGAACCAGCTGTCACCCTATCAGCGATCTCTGTCTTTGGCCGAGATGGATCCAAGAAATCCACTTCACTCTCCTGGCAACTGCCGGGATTTCAAAGATGCTGTCAGGGCGATGCTAGTCTAGGCGAGGCTAGGCTACGAGATGCTCTGGGACGCTGTGAGGCTGCCCTTTAGCTAGCTCCTGAAAATGAATCAAGGAATTCTTCGAGTTGATCTTGAGCTGCAGTCCAATTCTTCCAGGAGTTGTTGCTAAATCCAGAGCTCTGCCAGCACCATTCCAATGTACAGGAAAGCTGTCAGATTGCACCTGCGCAAACGAGATGTTGGAGACAAAGACGGGGCACATACCATATGGGGGCCCCACATGCCTTTCAGCACCTGAGAAGGAGGGAACCGACGCCAGTGGAAAAATTGAAGAAAAGAGCGAGTCAACAATTCCCCGGTCTGTGCTTCTTTCCTGTGTTGGTGGTTATTTGTAAAGTTTTCTCTGTCTGTCACGGTCTGTACTTTCTGGAATGTGGTCCGTCATGGTCTGTCATGGTCTGTGCTTTGTTGCTGCTGGTGGTTCTTGGTGAAGTTTTCTACCTCTCCGGAATGGGGCCAAGGACACCTTACATCCAATTCCTTTCAATAAAGCCACTTCTACTGTCAGTCAAGATTACGGCGCCCCTGCTGTCACTAAATGACTTATTTCCACCATTTTGCTTCTTGACCTCCCCAGGAAGCCACACTTGAACCCTATCCTTTACATTTTCTTTTGATCCATTTTTTTCCATACAACCCCTTCTCTTTCTTTTCTTCATCCTTTTTTGACTCGCTTTCGATCCGTCCTTCTCAGCCAAGAGGTTGTGTAAATAGCTGTACCTGGATATGCCTGCACCTAGGCACCATTCAGTAGCTCCGCCGAAGCGTTCTGTAGCTAGATGTGCCTATGCCTCGGCGTCATTATGTACCTAGACGTTTTGTAGCTAAATATGCTTATACTTAGGGATTATCAAACGGCTCTGCGAAAACAAAATTGCGGCTAGATATACGCATACCTAGTCATCGTTAATGGCTCTGCCAATACATCTTGTAGCTAAACATGCCCATGCCCATGCCTAGGTATGGCTGAAGACGCTGTCGATGGGTAAGCCACAAAATCTCTAGGCAGAGAGGTGTAAGAGCCATTTGATAGTGCCTACGTACAGCCATATTTAGCTACAAAATCTCGAGAGAGCTTAGGCATAGGCGTTGGGCAAAGCCATTTAATGATGCCCAGCCCTGGCCACAAGCATATTTACATACAAATGGCTACAGCAGTAGTCATATCTAGCTACACTATGCCAAAGGTATGGGCGAAACTAGCTACAAAAACTCTAGACAGAGCCGTGTAATGATGCTCAACTGTGCACACATCTATAAAATACTTAGGTAGAACCGTTTATCATGGCTAGGGATGCCCGTATCTTTGACAGTACGTAGCCAGATATGACTACTAGCCATTTTGTAGTTATATACCTCGGCCTTGGATTCGTTCAATGGCTTTACCAAAACATTTTATTTATAGCTACTACGTATACCTAAGCATCAGCATCGGCCATGCGGGGTACCTGGGGGAAATCAAAGGAACCGTCAGTCAAGTACATGCCCCTCAAAAAACGATGCCTACCCCCAAACTCCAAAATCTCATGTCGTTCTCGAAAAGCAACTTCAGCCTAGCCTGGTGGCTGGCTTTTGTAATAACATCACCATGTTTTTCATCCTTTGGCGTTTATGCGGCACACAGGTCCCCAACCTCGAAGGCCGATAAGTCCAAGGCGTTGTTTCGGAACAAGAGGTGGCAGGCTGCGTTGGACACCAGGGCTGCTTCAAGATTCGGCACCTCAGAGTGTCATTTTTTGTGCTGATTCGTGCCCTTCATGACATGACATTGCCTGTACACGTGCACAAGCGTATGCCAACACATATACAAGGGTGCCAATAAGATAATAAGATCCATATACTCCTTCGAATCCGTGTGTGTGTGTGTGTGCAAGTGTCTCGGTATAGATCACTGTAATCAGATGTCAGGATTTTTGACAGCACACAGCAGCGACTCGCTTTGTCAGCAGCCCTGTCTCTTCTCCAGCCTGACTCTTGATCTTCCGAAAGGAATACATCACAGAGCCACCCTTGTGTTCGATAGTCGACTTGAAGAGGAACATTGTGTAGAACCAGTCTTCAGATCTTTCTGGCAAGCTTGCCTGATAACGACCACATCTATCACTACTTTCTCAGGAATGCTCAACACAACTTGGGAAGTGCCAGCTGCCTTCTCATAGGGCCTATGGCCCTCCACTTGCGGTCGCAAGAAGCTGACCAAGATCAGGTTCTGTGCTCCCAAAAGCAGGTTCCAAAGGCCTTGCAGTCAGGCATGGCATGGCTCAATAAAAAACTGCAATGAAAAAAAACATGGAACAATATCGCAATGGCTGACTAAACAATAGTACCAAAAGACATCGGGAAATCAGGATTTGTCCACAAAACGGTTCTCCTGTGCAAACCGTGGACACTGAAACAAATGCGATCCGCAGCGCTTGCTGGTGTTACCACTGCTTTCCCCCGCCTGCTCGCCCATCGTCTGTCAGCTCCGAAGTCAAAGGCCAATATCTGCCAAAGACATCACCAACGAACCTGTAGTGCCGCTACCGTCTCCTATTTGCGAGGGGTGCCCAGGTGAGTGAACCTGGCCTGTTCATTAGGCTCAAGCCAAGTGGCCCAGCTCCAATGCGCAGCATGTTCCGATAGAAAGCCATGTTCAAGAACTCTGCCAGACTCCCTGCAATCTGCTTGAAGCGTTCTGCAGCCTGACACACAGCTGTCAGAGCAGCGTCAGTTCAAAATTCAAAAATCTGCCACTTGAGGGATCCATCCCAGGCCGCACCTTCGTTCCCAAAGGTGTCCTGTCATCAGCCAAGACTTGCGCTGCCAGGGCCTCTTGAAAGCTCAAGTGCCTTCCAAGGTGGCAGGAACGCACTGAATCTCAGAAGGCCTGAGGAATTGTGCCAAGGCAAGACTTGCTTTTCACTTGCGACTGTGAATCGCACCTGAACTGGTATTCTGCATCCTCGCCATCCGCCAGAATCTTCACAAAGGGCAGGTCACCTCTCTGGACGAACTGGGTCCAAACAGAAAGGAGGTCTGACTTCCCAGCCAAAGCCGTCTCCACATCTTTCTGCGTGAAGATACGCTTCCTGAGTTTCATTTCAGTGGCACAGGTTCGTCGATTCAATGTGTTTTGCTTATTCATGATATTCATGAAAGAATTGCCGCGGAAGCTTAGACCTGCACAGATTGTCCCACAAAAGCTTGACATAAGACAGCTGTTGGCGTAGTGGGACCACTGAGACAGGGAGGCTGCAAGGTACTAAATTCATCCGTCCAAGTTTCTGGTTGAACTGGTTGTGTAGGGCCACGAGCTTCATGATATCCCATACTTGACCCTGGACTTCCTTGTCAAAATCGCCCGTCTGACTTTCCAAGATGTTTTGCAATCCCATGTCCTGGAGTGCAAACTTGCCCTGGTAAACACTCGAGTGACTCACGGGACTCAAGTGCTTGCAATGCCACCGTTTTAGAACTTCAGTGTTTGACTTAGGAATTTCAGCCAAGTGGCATACAGCTTGAAAAGGCTCGAGGGCATTCGGTTTGAGTGCATCAAGGCCATGGTCATCACAGACAGGAGGACTGGAACTTCCGAAATTTCCTGCAAAGCGTAGAGAAGGGTAGGATTGGAGAGGAGAAGTATGGGCAAGGCAAGATGTCCGTTTAAACCAGCTAAGAAGTGCTAAGAACGAAGTTGCCCAACTCAAACTATTAGTGCCGCGCACCTTACAACTTTCGTCCCTGGGACTAGGTCAACTTCATGCTTTCATGCTCACCCCTGCTCCTTGAACAGCTGCATCCGTTCTTCCAGCATGAAGTTCAGGCCTTGGGAAATCCAGGACAAAGCTGGGGGGGAGGCTTTCCAAAGAAAAGGGGAGAAGAGAACTGCCGAGACCCCAAGCAGTCCAAGTCAAGGCAGGTTTTGAGACCAGTTCAGGAGATATCGCACATCCAGACCTGCCTACCAGCGATTTTTCAGCCGGATCCACAACAACTGCGCTGACAAGCCGAAATGCTGGCTTCCATCTCTTTGCCATATTGATTTGCCAGTTCTCTTCGGAAAAAGTCATAGTAGTCATGGGCATGACTTTCCTTGGCTCACCGACAGCCGTTCAGAAGAAAGGGAGTCTCACCCAGTAACCGCTACAAAAAGCTGTCACATCAAGACTGCTCCTTCTGAATATGATAGCCTCTTGCATGAAAGCGGCATCGTTGTACTCAAGGATCATTTTGTGGTGAACTTGCAACTCCACAAAATGAAAGTTCTCGTTGATGTGAAGCTGTAGGTTCAGCAAAACGTTTCGAAACCTCGAGGGATCACTGTCCTTGCTGGAAAACTTGTTCTTCACTCTTGCTACACTGAGCTTGATCTTCTGCCCGTCAATCTCCTTCTTGTAGCCTTCGTCAATTTTCTTCAGAAAGGTTTTCATCTGAGTACCGCTGCTGCATACCAAGCGGGCACGGATCACATCAACCACATTGACTTCGGGGATGAAGTCCACAAAGCGATCTGCGTAGTCATCCGCGGCCTCCAACGGGCAACTAAGCTGATGCAACCTGCCCTAATGTCCAACTTCTGCATCAGGATTATGGCAACACAATAGGTGCATATGAGCTGCCTATAGGCATCAGAATAGGTCCTAGGTAATGGATAATGATACAAATCTGTGAAATGTCTCCTACATGGCCATGGAACAGTCAGCATACGATAAAGCAACAAACGAACAAAGAACTTTTGACAAGAATGGGATATCCATAAATATATAATCCCCGGAATTCATTTCTGTGGATCTGCTCTTACTTGCTTTCCAGAGGTGAGACGGGGCATGGTTTTTTTTCCCCAACACCTTTTTCCAAACTCGGGCAAATGTCGTTGCAAATGGATTTGGTGCAATATCGGGCGGTTGATGTCAAACTGTGTCGTGTTAGTAGACTGCGACCACACTATGTTTTTTTTTTTTGATCCCACTGGTGTGTTTCCTAAAAGCCTCGCACACTGGACGACACCTTCTCGGTGACGCGCACCGGATCTTTCAAAGGACCAAGCACCAAATCGTACGACATCTCCTTGCTCCGTGCCAGAACCAGAGCAAACACAATGTTCTTCCCTACCATCCACAAATGAAGTCAAAGGTAAAGCTGCGTGTGGGAAATGAAGCTTTCAAATCATAGGCCTGGTGCTCCTCAGAATGCTCTGGAGAATCTTTCGCCATCTCTTTCATTAACTCGTCTTGCACATCTTTGCACAGTTCCTGGCATTTTGGGATCGCCATAAATCAAAGAAAAATGTGAAAGTCACATCAAGTACCGCTTGTAACCCTTGCATTTGACAGAGTTGGCACCTTCACTGTCTTCTCAAAGACTGGCTTAAAGTGCTCAGCCACGGTCAGCAGTTGATCTGTGCCGGATATGACCTGGCCAGGGTGCTGAGCTGCAGTGGTGCCGACCATTTTTGATGTGCCTCTTGGGGAAGGCAAAATGGCGCTTTGATGTGCATCTTTTTGTATTTTTGCTAATCGCGTGCTACAGTATGTTGATGCGGGTTGTGTGCTCACCATGTGCAAGCCATGGCTTGGCTCTCTCAAGCACAGCTATTTCCATTGCCAAAAAGCCCCGAACAGTTTCCAAAGTCCCCAAGCGTAGCAAATGCTGCAGATGGAAGGCCCTGTGGAAAGCCCTGGAGTGCCAGGCCTTCGACCAAAGTTCTCGGTGCTTCTTCTCCTTTTTCTTTTCAGCAAGTTCATAGAGCTTTCCCGCCAAAGAAGGGCCCGATTTGAAGGCTTCCGTTCCCGGAAACTTCTCCTGACAGCTCCGGCCAAGATTCAGGGCAACATACATGGTGGAGACACTTCAACATCTTGAGCTTGAGAAAAAATCATGCTAGGCTCATGAGGGGAAGCAAAATGCTAGTGATGAAGATCAATGGCAAAGGCGGTATCCACAAGTTTGGGAACCCTACATACGCAGTACCCTATGGGACAGAATCATCTCTGGTCTCTTCCCAGCGCTTGCTCGGTCGGCTCCTTTACCACTTTCTCAAGCTCTCCGGTTGGTTTCTCCTCTGCCAGCATGCTGTCCATCACACCTAAATCATTGCCCGGAACGCCTGGTGTTGCAATCTTCAATTATAACAGCCATTCTACCTTTGGGCATACATGCGGATCTTCTACTTGCATGGCCATAAGTGGAGGATGCGGGGAATTTGGCTTGGTCAGCTGCAGATACGAACAATCCTGTTCTACAAGGCGCTACCAATGTCACCAGGTCGGTGTGAATGTATGCTTGTTGCTGGCTCCTACTTGAACAGTCACAAACCCACTAATGACTAATGTCCACGCTGACATCTTGATTTGGACACTATTTGCGGGTACCTTCCCCAGGGCCTCATTTGCCTTTTGGTTGGGCTGATCCTTTCTTGCTGTCAAGCTGCTGAAGAGATCCTCTGTAAAGTATGCGCTTGCAGCCTTCAAGTACCCTGAGCTTGGTTCGTTGCCTGCAACTTCCGGCAGACCAACATGGCTTGGATATAGCACCGCAGCTGAAATTCGACCACGCACCAAGAAGGAAACAAACTAGCAAAATACAAGAAGATCTAAGCTACGCAAGGAAATCAAGTAAAACGAACAAAGTCATCGAGATTCTATGTCAACTCCCCTTATGCCCCCACAGTGCCTATGCCAATGGCTTGAAGAACCTTCCCTTCCAACGTGTGTTGCACCATGGTTGGATCCCAGGTTTCCGCTTCACCGGGTTTTTCTCTTCTCCTGACAGGGAGCTGCCAAATTCACCTTCCACCCTGTGGTGGGGGCTCCCATTGGGTCTCCCATGGGGACCCCGATGGGCTCGGCACATCTGCAGCTGAGCTTCTTAAAGCGATTCACCGCAGGAAGCTGCTTCTCCATGTAGCGCCGATCCTTGGGATTGGCAAAGGCGTCGTTGAAGTAGATCTTGTCATGTCTAGCTCGGATCTCCTTGGCGAAGCAGGGGGCCCCTGGCAGTGCAGGAGATGATGGTTTACCTTCCAACCTTAGAACTTTCTTATACTTTCTAGCGTGCGAAATTTACAGAAGCCTGATCCTGCTCCCTGATATCTGCTTGCTTGTTGGACATCGACCTGACTCTTGCAAGCAAGTCCAAGTTTCAGCAAACTTCATCAGCTTTTCAAAGAATTTGTTGCCTTCATTCTTCACCTGGTTGAAGATGATCTGCTTCTGCTGCTCGTCGGACAAGGGCTTCAGAGACATGATCGCAAAGGATTGCCGCAAAGTCCCCAGGTCTGCAGAAACGCCCTCAGGACGTGAAGTCAGCACCAGAGAGATGTGCATTGGAACCAGTCGTCGCATGATGTAGCTCTGGAGAACTCCCTTGACGTCCGATGCTTCATCGATACCATCCAAAATCACCTGGTCACCGCCATGAAAGGACAGCAAACCATAACTATAACCCTCCAAACAAGTTCGCTGAGAACTTCTCTGAAGGAAAAGAACAGAAGAACTCTAAACCCGCTCCAGCAACAAAGTTGCCAAGTCGCAACAGCACTTCGTAGCCGCAAGGCGCGCACGAGAACATCGCCATACTCGGCGCCATACCTTGCCACAGCATGCGAGCCTCTCCCTCTTTTCCAGATCTCTATCCTTTCTCGTCTTGAGATAGTGGAGGCGAGACAGTGTGAAACGATTTTATCGAGAAGCAACTGACTCTAAAAATCTCTGAAACACAGTTCCAGGCACTCCATCTTGAACGCATTCTCCAACCACGGCTGGTCGAGGATTGCATTTTGAGCCTCAGCACGTCAAGCAATTCCACGATCGACTCCCCAGCCAGTGCTGCAACGCCTTCGAGAAAATCCGGCATGTTTAGTCAAGTAACCGACAGAGGCAGACTGGCAAAGCTCACATCGCTAATTCCATCCTTCCGCATCATGCCTGCGCACAAAAAAAACAAACAGTGCTGAAGAATGCAAAGACACCAAGGACACACGACTGACACAGATCGGAGGTGCCTGCCAGCTTTTGTGCAAAAATCAGAGCCGGCATCTTCACAATCCCTGCAGTCTCAGTGTTCAGAGAACAGGCCTGGCACAGATCTGTCAGCCACTCATGTGACCCTCCTGGAGAAGCCATGCTATGCTTGCGCGTGATTGGCCTTACTCAAGTGGTACATCAGCTGGCAAGAAGACCAAGTCTTACCGGTGCCAGGACCCGCAATCATGAGACACCTGCGCAGGCGTCAAAGCGCACTTCTGACTAAAACATACTAAAACATCATCCCGCGACAAGTGTCGAAGACAAAAGCTTCCTCGAGAGTCTCTTTTGGTTAAGCCCACCAACGGATGACATTGGAACCAGAACCGTACAAACAGTCTCTGCATGCATCTCCCATTTGGCCTGAAGATGAGCTGTTGCCCCTTCAACCGCTCGCCATCAGCATCCAGCAACAATGAAGCTAGACTTTTGATGTCTGGCGTGGGACGTGTCGCATTTTCCACCTAGGCAGACACCATGTGGAGTTCGAGAAATTCTATGCAGGAGGAACGGGGTGGCCTACGACTGTACCTTAATTTCCCACCATTGGCCAGGATGAAAGTGAAAAGTGGAGATCCCTGGTGCCTCGCACCCAAGCCGAGCAACTGCAGTGTCAATGTAGATGACCTGCGTCTCCACGTCCATCTTTTGGCAGGTGATACTGTCCTCACAGCCGAGTAGGCTCAGCCACAAAATCCACACAAGAACCCCACCAGGCACTGGCCACGGCAGCTGCGACCAGGATGCTTCCAGGTATCGAAAGCGGTCTCGCTGTTGGCCACAGTACTTCTGGTAGGCCTCAACATCGAGCTCTGCAAAGTGACCTTCCACATGGTTCGCCTCGTTCAGCTCGACCACGTGTTCCTTCTCGCCTGCCAACGAAACTGGAACTGCAGAACCCCGAGAAGTGGCCACACTCAGCTCCAAAGCAAGGCCTTCGCCAAGACGAAGCACATAGGAATTCCAAGTCCCTCGCTGGCTCACTGTGGCATTGACCAAGCGACCGTCCTCAAGCAGCATGGTGATATGGCTTCCACCTGCAGGACGAGTCATGACGAGTCAATCAAGGACTGTTAGCTTCAATCAGTAGCCGGCAGCAGAAGCTCACTGAGGATCACCAGCTGAAGCCACCCGTTTCGTTCAGCTGAAGCCCTGCCTTTGTACTCAAGCGGCGGCAGCTGAATGGCCTTTCCAAAGTCAACCGTTGGTTCTAGTGGCAGGTCATGACATTTTTGCCGTTAAAAATGGGAGGATGGATGATGGATGAGGATGGATGAGGATGGATGTTGATGGATGAGGATGGGGACGAAGATGGAAAACAACACGGAGACAGTTTCAGTCCGCCTTGCCCAGGCGGGCATCCATGTCGACATCTTCGCTAGCATTGTCAATCTTCACCTGGGCCGGATCCAGCCCTTGGTCCACTCCCTGCATGTTGATTTGCTAGTGTCTTTAGCATTTCTGTTCAACATTTGCCGTGATCTCAAATTTGGATGCGGGTAGATCTACAAGGAGCTAGTTACTGTCTGCACAACAAATCAGCGTTCCAACTTCACAAATTTCATCTGGAAGAAAACAACTTTGCGAATCAAGAAGTTGCTTTTGTGAAAAACTGGCTGCATTTGAAGCACAAAGCAACCTTGACAAATGCAACCGGTTGATCGTCGTAATATGGTGTTGAGGTTGCAGCTCCGAACTGTGAAATATCTCTCTGATTCTCTCTGCATTTCATCGTACGAATTGCTACAACGATTCGGGGCCTGTGCCAAGGCACCCCATACTTGCACGTGTTCTCGTTGAAGGTAACAGCGCGTCCACACCTGGGCACCACTCAAGGGCAACCCTCGAATGCACTGCGACGGTGCCCACCTGTCGATGCAGTCTTTGCCCAAAGCATTCCTTGGTGACACAGCGACACAGCGACACTTTGGAAACGCACCCTGCTTTTTTTGGTCTTAGACCCAAAGCATTTCGCAGAGTCGGCAGAGATCTGCAGCGAAGTGTCTGCTTTAAGAGGCCAAAGCGCGACCCTGCTCGGCACTTAAAGGCATGGTCTGTGCACTTCACTTTGACTCTTGGCCGTTTTGCAGGCACCTGCAAAGATCAGCCAATGGTGCCCTACGGCTGATCAAATTGTTGGAGAATGGAGAGGGATAAAAAAGAATCAGAAAAAGAATCCAAAAAAGAATCCAAAAAGAATCCAGAAAAGAATGACCGAAATTGCAAATAGACATCATGTTCATATCAGATTGACATCATGGTCTTCACTCCTGGAAAATGCTGACAGATCTGTGGTCTGCATGACGCTTTAGCACCTTGGCGGCATCCACAACTAGTGCGGGTCGAGGACCACCACGGCGCTTCCCAGTGAGAGAAACCAGCTCTTTGACAACGGCACTGACACAGGCCACCTGGAGACCCAACATGTGCCCTTTCGCCACTCAGAAATAGGTTCTCGGGACCAGTCAGCTGATGTCGGCTGCTTGTTTTGGCACTGTTTAAAATGATTTTTGCTGGAAAGTGATGTGCAACCTTGGGGGGCGAGGCCAACACAAACGCAACCGAAAGCACACTGCAGCAAGCCTGACCTCTAGTTGGTTGTGCCCTGCGTCCAAGGCTTTCCACAAATTTGGAAGGTCACACCATCCCTCGGGATCTATGCGTTTCACAATCGTATCCTTCTTGGTCTCCTTGCCAAAATAGAAAAGAAACAAGACATCCAGCGTCTCTGACAAAACTGGCTCAAGAAATTGTTGGAAGTGGGACAAGACTCTGAGAAAGTCAAAATAATGATGGAAAATGATGGAGTGCTGAAACGAGGACCATGCTCCTCTTCCACCATGGCCCGAATAGACACTTGCGGCAATGCGCGGAAGGGCGCCACAAGACGTCCCTTTCGAGTGCAACATGTAGATGCAGCTTTCTGGTCAAGGTCTGAGTCACCATACGACCAATGAATGCGACCTGGAGATTAGCCAGGAGAACCACAGCATTTCCGGCCCGGTTCAAGTGACAACGTCAGCGGTTCTTCGCCCCAATGCGCCTGTCATCTCATCTTCCCACACTTCTTTGACCGCCACTGGCCCGCCTCTCTGCTGATGCAGATCGCCCACCTGTGATGAGAAGGGTTGCTTGGGCTTGCTGAGGCTGCCATCACGCAAAAGAAGATTGAAAACTTAACATCTTCACTAGATTTCACTAGCAAATTTTTCCACCGCCATCTGGCAACTAACAGCTACAACAGTCTCAAAATCTGCAAGCCTCAGGTGGGAAAAAATCTTCTGATTTCAGCATCATAACAATCTCCCGATCAGTGGGCCGCCGCAGAAACCTGCGCCGGGGAAATCCAACAGGAACAGATCACTGTGATCACTCAACCAGCTTCGCAGCTTCACTGAACCCAGCCTGAGACTTGATAAAGTCACGTGACCTGGACCAAGATGACCAAGTCACCGCAAACCGACAGGCTGTGCATTGTAGGAAAGTACCATCGCTTCAGAACTATCAGAATGTCCAAAAATCCCCATCTAGCAAAAGGTGGCTCCCTGATTCCCTTTCAGGATGTGTGGTCAGCTTCCAGCATTGTGCAGTCAAGCCGCCTACTCTGTTCGGTTCTCTGTCGATGGGATCTCTGAAGGACTCTCTCTCCGAGACCACCTCCGCTTGCCACATGATATTGACGCTGATGGAAGGAAACCCAATGAATGAGGGATCAATTTTGACCATCTCGGGCAGTGCAGGAAGTGTTGGTTCTGTTTTTGCTTGCTCAGCCATCACTCTGTCAATGTCCGAATCAACATGCATCCCATGAGTCATGGGCATTCCGTGACGTTCAACAAGAAGAATCTTTCATGTCGTCACTTAACGTAATTGTAGCTTTTGGTTCTCATTCTTGCTAATCAATATCATGTCAAAGACTTCACTTCGCGTGGGATCGAAAATGCTATACCTCTATATATGTATAAATATATATATATATATGTATGTACATTGTGCATCCATCTTCAAACACACTCAGGAAGATATTGCTCAGCCAAAACCATGGATATACATTAACACTCTGCTTTAACAACCACAAGCCCAGCCTTGCATACAAAGGTCTCCATGTCAAGACTTGTCAGTACCAAAGGTTCTTGAAGCCCTTTCTCTTGCGGCTTCAATGACACCACATCAAACCTGCCCAACGATTTCGAAGAATTGGCGCTTGTATTGAATTCAAGCATCAAACGCTTAGCCTAAATATGATATGCCTACTAGATATGCCTTGATTGCACGTGCTCATGGATACACATATGTAATTACCTAGTTTCGCTGTACAGATTGTAATTGTGATACTTGTCAAAATGCACCAGTAATTATACCTGTGTGTGCGTGTGCGTCAGCCGCTGGCGACTGCCAGCACAACAGCACCTTATTTTTTTGTGTGTTTGGCAAGCATCAAGACACTCATCCAAGAGTGGCAGGCTCCCCAGCCTCTTAATGACGGAAGCCAAACGTCCAACCCTTTCAGTTTCAGGACTGACCAAGTGCAGGTCGCCCAGCATGCTCCTCTCCACCTTGTTTGGCCTCAGCTTCACAAAGTGCTCAGTCGCAACAGCATCCCTGCTGAATTTCTGCCGAGCGGCTCATCCAATTCGAACTTAAACACGGGTGCAGTGATCGCAGTGGACTTGTTCTCTCCATCCTCTCCATCCCAGTAGCCCTTGATCAGCGAAGAAAGCAATTTGGACTCTTCGGCCTCAAGCGTGGTCCCAACTCGCCCGCTCAGGAGTTCCCTGCCGTTCCCTGCCTTCAGTGCTTTTGGCCTGGCATCCTTTTTTTCTTCAACAAAAGCTTCCTCGACCTCCTGAGGCTCCCCCCGGGATGTGATGGAAATACAGATTTCTAGTCCGCTTTATGGGTGGAAATCTGCTATGCATTTCTATGAACCGTTCAGGTCTTAGAGTCTTAGATCTCCGAGCGCTCCTCATATTCGCTGTCACTCTCTTCATCCGCGAAAATGTCAGATCTTTTTCCGTACACTGCGGAGGCAAAGGGCAAGCCAACCGCCTGGGTGAAAAACATCCAGCAGCACGCTTGGCACCGAGGCAGAACTGTAGTGGAACCATAGTGGAACCCTGGCAGCCTATTCCTGGGACCGCAACTTGCTGCACTGAACGATCCATTGGAAACAACAAATCAGAAGTGACCAACAAGAACAGCAAAAAACTGGCCCTATGTACTGCAGCAGCAGCAGCAGCAGCAACAACAACAACAACAACAACAAC
>VSDK01019775.1:0-21784 GCA_009767595.1 Symbiodinium kawagutii | reverse complement strand
AGCAGCTGCAACCCCAAGTACCAACATGTGTCACGGCAGAATCTGGTCACTCCAAATGCCCATAGCATTGCCAAGGAGCTCCAGACGCAGTAGAGGACCCAAAGTTGAGTCTCAAGCGACTGTAGCCATGGCTTCCAAAAACGAAAGTCACTACTCCACTGGTGGGAACCTTCTTGAAGACCATGGTCCCTTCAATTCTCGATGGACCACTCGACCCTCCATCCTCGTTCAACTTCAGCCGAAGTGGAGTTTCGGGCTTTGAGCGCTCCTTTCCCCCGCTCCACATCAGCTTGCTTGACTCCGGCCTCCTGTCGACCGGTGATCCATTCTGATCAAACCCCTCATTCTACAATCATGTGGCAATACAAGAAAAACCATGAGGTGCTTCTCCAGCAACACAGCCCAAGAAATATCCCCCCCAGCTGCACTCTTGGCCCGGGTGGAAAAGGAGGCAAGTTTGAGCGTCAAAGCTCCACTGAATTCTTACGATCAATTGCCCGACTCTTTGATTTGAGCACTCTCTCTCTCCCCATCACTCAGTTCAAGAAAAAACCTCCAGCATACCCCAGTGTGGAGAGAATCTATCTGCAAACCCTCCGCATGCCGCATACCACAATTTCTATGCGACCAAGTGTCTGCAAGGCTCCATTTGAGCCATCACCCTGCACCAGGAAATCCAACTCGATTGAGTCCAGCCGCTTTTGTCGCACCTCAGGGCGAAGGTCAACGGACTTCACCTGGGTACTGGCTATCGCTGGCACCGGCCTCCAGTACCGTGCAAAAGTACTGCTCGCTGTGGCGGCTGATTCCAGGCGACTCCAACTTCCACATCTGGTCCTTTGCGGCCACCTGGCAATCTCCCACAGACACAAATCCTGAAAGTCACAGAAGCAAAGAGAAGCCCTTAATGACTGGATCCCTCCCAACTCTCCCCAAAAGCTTGCCCCAAAGGAGTGCTCAAGTCGTGACAAAAACGGTGAAAAGCAGTTGCTCCTCGTGATATTTTGTCTCCGCGACCCCCTTTGCGGGGAAACAAAGCCATGAAGGGCATGGGCTATGCCCAAACTCCGAGACACGCAGCAAGCAGATTTGGGTCGGCTGCCGGCAGCGAAAACCAAAAGCCGAAAACGACAACGAAAACAAATCAAGGTCGATCTCTGCGGATCGGGACTCGGTGCAGCAGTGACAACCCCAACGGACCCGTCAGAATGTCGCACACCAAGTCAGTCGACCAATGGTGAGCCCTGCAGAACCTCTTCCAACCTGACGCATCGACACCTTACCCCAAGCATACAGCAGTTCTCCTCATTTCTCCTCCAGAACCTGTTGCTGTACGGCGATGCTCATGATGTCACTTCCCACCTTGCACCAAAATAGGTAGGAACCTTCCAAAACTCATGCTACAGGATGCTACAGGCTACCCTGAATCCGTCTGGACTGATTCCATATCTCAGTGTCGGCAGAAAATCTGTGACCCGGCATCCCTGCCTTGTTTTTGTCCTTCAGGACTCTCACCGTTGCACCCCGATGATTTCCGAAGCTGCTCCTGGCATCAGAGTCCAGCTGGAGCCAAAGTTGGGAAGCGCTTGCTGCGATGTCGCGGAAGCTTGTCATGCCATGCTCCGACATTGCCTCAGATCAGTGGCAGGACAACCAGAAGAAGGAAACATGTATAATCCATTGCTTTACATCCTGTCCACCGCAGCCACTGAGGCCTAGAGATTGATTGATTGTAGGCAAAAGAGCAGGAGGGCTGCATGCCTTATGTTATTGCAGCCTCCTTGAAAAGTGGACGCCTTTGAAAATCTTTGAAACTTCTATCCAGCTTGCAGCTGTGAGTCCTTCTCTCGAAGGAAAGCTCCGAATCCAGTTGGTGACCGCTCCCGGGGGATCAGCGGCTGTCTGCGCTCGAGAAAATGATCAATCTCGTTCTGGAACTGATCCTGACCCAGAGACTACTGAAACAGAACATGCTGCACAAAGTGACCATCAGGCAGCACATCTACTCCATCCTTGTTCCAGTTACAAAAAGCCATCGTGGGCCAAACATCATCATCATATGGTCATCAACATCCAACTGCGCAGCCTCGGTGTGACACTGACAAAGGGATGTCCAAGCCCCAATGCATACCTAGGGAGTTCCGATGGTCATTCATCCAAAAAGCTGATACAGTAGAATCACCCACGTTGAAAAAAACAAATTGGGTCCTTCATCCTTCTGGTGATGACAGGCACTCGAGCAACGAGTGATGACGAATCCTGGAGTGGCAGTGCTTCAACTGGTTCAAAGCTCGCACCAAAACCCCACCATTTACCACACTTGTGGATTAGTGTGTTTCTTTTAAACTCAAGGATCACTTACTGCAAGCAAACCTAACAACGAAAATATCTGGCAAAACGTACCCAAAACCACAGTTGCAACGGAGTCTTGTAAAGCAACTACCCACTATTGACATTGTCTCCTGTCTCCTCTGTCCAGGTGTTGGGGGACCCTCTGCTTGCACAAAACAAGCGTGCAGCGAGATAGACAAAGGGTCTCAGCACAGCTCTCCCTGCGCCTGCTTTGTTCTGCTCTCGCCTTCCTTGTGCTCCTGGTAACGCTGCAGCTCCTTCCTCAATCGTTCCACTTCCGCCTGGGCGGTGCCAACCAGGACAGGGATCACAGAACATTGGCAGCTGTGCATCCCGAGCCTTCATCTCTTCCAGCTGCGCACTCTGAACTTCCGTCGCTACAACAAGCTTCATGCCAGACTCCTGGCGATGTGACTCCATGGGCCACCCACTTCTCCCGTGGTTTCCCTCAGCAACGAATCCGACTGCAGTCCTCTTTCTCCGCATTGCTGGGTGTGGAGGTCGGGGAGTTGCCAGGTGGACTTAACAACTTGGAAGAAGATGATGGTGAGGGAAGCGACGTGGAGGGCGACCCAGGTGCTTCCAGCAAGTGATCTTAGCCGCACAAGGCTGGATGCTATTGGATAATTACATCAGCGGACACTATTTGCCCACCATCTACCGATAATATATAGATCAGCAACCAAAGATAGATAGATAGATAGATGGATGGATGGATGGACGGACGGACGGATGGATGGATGGATAGACGGATAGGTGAACAGATTGATAGATGGATTGATAGATTGATAGATGGATAGATTGATTGATGGATGGATGGAGGGATGGATGGATAGATGGATTGATGGATAGATTGGTAGATGGATAGATGGAAAGATGGATTGATTGATGGATGGATGGATAGATAGATAGATGGATGGATGGATGGATGGATGGATGGACGGATGGATGGATGCATAGATGGATGATGGATAGATTGATAGATGGATAGATAGATGGATAGATAGATGGATAGATGGATAGATGGATAGATGGATAGATTGATAGATGGAAAGCTAGATTGATAGATGTATGGATGGATGGATGGATGGATGGATGGATGGATGGATAGATAGGCAGTTGTCCTTGTCCGCCAGCAACTAGCAGCAAACGACGATAACCAACACATCTTGCGGAACATGCCAACAATCACTGTTCTACTCTTAGATCCAGGCATTGAACAAAAACCCGCTGTTTGCTAAATCACCCCGCACAAATTTGGGGTTTAGTACAGCGGATCCCATATTGCCGTCACAAGACTTTGAACAGGGTCGCAGTGGCCAACTGAAAGTACGGCCAAGTGTCCACGACGTGCAAAAATTCCATGCAGAGGCGGACAGGAAAAGTAGGAGACACCTTTCACGGTTCCGTCCTGGGTGGAACCAATCCAAAAGCTTTCTCTCACACTGCTTCCTTCACGTACGCCAGTGGTAGTAAAGGAAACAAATGCAGCAACATCGAACCCAAACAGATTGTGGCACAGTGGGGCGAAGGAGGTGTGAAAATGGGTTTCCTTGCTTGAACCGAGCTGTCCTGGCCGGTCTCGTCTCCGGGCAATGAGTCGCTTGCAGCTAGCATGATTTTTTGAAAGTGACTTGCAGCGCTTGTCATGCGTTCAAGCGTGTTTCACGCGTTCTAGATATATTTTAGGGAAGGAATAGGCAAGCAACAAGCGGGAATAAGTATGAAGACTGACAGGTGAGCAAAAAGGTACGCAGATAATTGGTTGATTGGCAGCCCCCTTGGGCCAAACGAGGAAGAGAGGAAGAGAGGGAGACAAGAGAGTGAAAGGCAAGGAGTACGAAATCCTTGGCCCAAGCCAGCGAAGGCAGCGAAGAGCTAAGCTGCAGGGAGTTGAGTTTCAAGCTCAAAAACATCAGTTGGATCCATGGGATCCATAGGAACCAACTAAGGCCGACAAAAAACAGAAGTCATTAGAGCAAGCACGGAGACAGGCTCAAAATCAGTCCTCAAAATACATGACGGA
Source organism: Symbiodinium kawagutii (assembly GCA_009767595.1). Lineage (NCBI taxonomy): Eukaryota > Dinophyceae > Suessiales > Symbiodiniaceae > Symbiodinium > Symbiodinium kawagutii. The sequence goes on along the minus strand of VSDK01019775.1, from coordinate 17,406 downwards.
CACGCGGATCTGAAAGGACATGGAAGTGCATTGCATGGATCAACCGATTTCAAGAGAAGTGCATCGGCACCCATCACCCATAACTAGCATAATACTTTACCCAAGCGCTTGCTGCCAATCCAATCCTGGACACGATTTCACACTGCTATCCAATCCAAGGCTCATTTTTCCCCAACGGTTTCTCCAATTCTATTCCAAACCACTCACCGTCAGCAAATTGAGTGGACCCAACAAAGCGAACGGTGCCAGGCGAATTTTCTGCTGGCCTGACAACACCAAGGCAAAAATGCTGATGGCAAGAGTCTCAATTTCATTGGGACGTGGGAGCCTCTCTGTGGGCAAGCACACATGCCCTGCCTCACCAAAACATGAGTTCCAACCGGGAAGCTGGATGCCTGCACAGTGAGCAATTCAAGGGGGACCCTCCTGGCATGAAATCTTGTCACCAAGCAGCAACGTTCGAAGGAGGGAGCACATTGCTCCTTTCCTCCTGGCAGATTCGCCAGCCAGCAGCCAGCAATCGAATTGATGACAAAGCCTACTGCAGCTTCAAACGAAAAGAAAAAACCATTCAAGTGGTATTAAGCCTACGGCATTTTGCATTCGAACAGTGAACCTAGTGGAGTTGTCACAACACATCCGGGACAACACACACACACAGTGGGTCCTGGATCTTTTGTACTTTCGTATGGCGAACAAATAGTCCGTGGCCAGGTCGCGCAGCAAAATACTTTACATCTTGTACCTCAGGCTGGCTCGGAAATTTCATGTGCCGAGAGTTACTGCTTCCGAATTTGCCATGAAAACATGGGCAACAAAAACTCCAAGGCAAGAATTTTACAATTCCTGCATGATTCCTCCATAATTCTTGCAAAAATCTTACCAAGACACCGTGCCGCTATTCTTCCCTTTGGCTTCATCCAGCTCGACGCCAAGCCATGTGCCTTCCGCGAATTGCGTTGGTCCGACGAACAAAATGGTACCTGGCAAGTTGCACATCTACCCAGAGACGCCCATGAAATGTCTAGGCAAATCTGGAACATTCTAAATGACATGCTAGGCGACATTCTATGGAATGAATGAAGGTATCTTGGTGCTTGTGATCTGCCTGGCAGTGGATCTTCACCTTCAACTGCCTTCACCAAAACTCGTGAGTTGACAGTGAGGTCCGGTGGCACCGGTGCCAGTGATGCCCTCCTTGGTTCGCCCAGTGGTCAACATGTTTTCGCAAGGCTAGATTTTTGTTTCCACAGGATGCCAATGAAAGAGAAACATATGACTTTCAGTCATACATGAAAATTAAATCGAAATGTTGGCCCAGGGACAAATGCTCATTTTAGAGCATGATACTGCGACCAAGACACGCCTTCGCTGCGGATTTGCGTAGCACATTCTGACCCCTGGTTGACGATCGCATAGCATTGGCTTTACCAAGAGCAAACTGGCCATGGCAATCCCACCGGCATTGCGCAAAACCCTCGACACTTTCTTTGGGAACCTGGCTAAGTCTCTAGCTGACTGCATCTCAGAATCTCCTGATCATTTTGTATGCTTCCCTTGGAAGTGGATGTGGTTTTGAAAAAATGTTGCCAAATTAAGATGTTGCTGACGCTAAACATGTCGACACGACGTCACTATGTTCAGGTAAGTATGGTGATGAATTAACCTCTGTCTCAAATCTGCCAAATGGCTCCGGACATAATTTTCGAGAACCAAAACAATTTCACTAAGCCATTCGGTCTCTAATTGACGCCCTCTGGCATTACATCCTTGTTTCGAATGATACAGCCAGCCCCAAACAGGCGTTCTTGAGTTCTTGGTTGATCCACCCCCGAAAGCAGCGAATGCCAGGTTTGACGTCAGTATGGTGCCGCCAAAGGAACCAGCCGGAGCTGTTGACGGAAAACACACGACAGAAAGGAAGTCCCCAAGGCAATCAAAAAGTTGAAGGCCGATTTTATCGAGGCATCGAAATCCGCCTGGACAAAGTGGTGAACCCAAAAAACTATTTGGCTTACATGGTCCATGGAACTCCAAGAAAATGGTTGGAGACGATCAAATTTGTCCGAAAATAGCACGTTTTGCGATTTTGACTTGCAAACGCATTTCGAACCCACATTGGTCGAATATAGTGGGGTCGGTTCGCATTGGCGGATTTATTGGGAAAGTTTGTTGTTAAATTGCCGCTCGCAAGTGCCCAAACATTTCAATAAAATCACAAATTGGCTGAATGTAAAATGTTTTGTATTGAACAACTTTGCTCTTGTTGCCGGCATTGACCGCGCACATCATTCCACCAACCAACAATTGCCATGAACAACCACTTCTGCAAACCAAAAAGTTATCCGTGCAGTGCAGCCCTTGCGCTTGTGTAGCGCCCAGTAGCTGGAATCCACGGTGGTTGTTTTGGTTGACTGCTCAGTGGTCGCAATGACAACCCTGGTCATAGTGTACAATGTGACTCGTGGATGATCAAGTGCCGTCTACAGCAAAACTTCTCCGAACTTGGCCCAAGCAAATTCAAAATGCAGTGGTTCCTTCGTTCAGTTCCCTATGCATCTTTGCAACGCATGGGCATGGACACCCGATGCCACAAATGATTTGAGGATTTTTTGCCCGCTGTTTTGCTGCAGGAAAGTCTCCGTGCAGCGTGTAATAGATGTAATATTTTTTTCCGCTGTTTGTCATTCATATGAGTTTCGATGATGCGAATGTTTTTTTTTTCTCTCCGCACCTTTTTAAACTGCAGAAAGTCTCTCTTGTTCTGCTGGACCGTGTTTATATTGGCCAGTCTCCAGATGTGCTGACTGTGTTTAGGGCTGGGCAATCTCCAGCAAGGCTGACGTTTATTGGGGGTTGCTGGGGAGTCTGGAAGGAGAAGCCTCACCCTCAGCCTGTAAAGTCAAAACATCGCCGAGGGGGGGGAGGACCACCGACGTTGGTCGAAGCCGACGCGGTCAGCATGAGGAGACTGCACGCAAACGACCGCATGGCAGCAGTGGCGAGGAGAGCAGTCCAGCGGGAAGCCCAAGCCAGAACAGCCGATCGACGGAGAGTGACGATGCTTTGTGGCTTTCCAAGAGCCGGATGAAGGTCACTGCTTCTTCGCTCCAGCGACCCCCGATTTTCATTCCGAACACGACGAGTCGGGCACGGCCATCACCTGTCAGTTCTGGGTAGGTGCGGGTTTTGGCTCTTCGTGCGATGTGCAATGCTGCGGCTGATGTGCTGCCCTGATGTCTGCGTGGTTGGCCGGCCGAAGTCAATGGGGATACGAGTGTGGTGCCCACTGCGAGCTGGGAGCCATTCCACAGGGGGAGGCCGCTGGCATGACCTCAATGCGTCTGTCGTCGTGCCGTGTGGTGTGGGTGTTTAATAAATCTCTGACTAGGACGTTGGTGCTGACTGTTGCGCCGGCCTCGCGGCAGATGCGGGTTGCTGCCCTTTCCATCCCCAACGCACGTGTGCGCAAGCTCCTGAGGGGGTAAGCTGCCCTATGGTCTCCCAAGGGATCAACTGGCTGTCGGCACCGGCATGTTGCTGCAGTGTATGGGAGGGGAAGCCGGAGGCGCCGGAGCAGGAGGACCCGAAGGTGACTTGGTTCGAAAACGAGTTCCGGGCTAGTCGGCAAAACTGTGAAAATTTTGGCCGCAAGCGGACGAGCCTGAGATTGGAGCATGGCTTGGGATGCTGGGTCCAAGCTGGACATCAGTTCGGCTGGGATGGCTTGGTAATGATCTGCCCAACGTTTGCTGGAATTCTCCGGCCTGGTTTGCAAGCCTTGATTTGACCAAAGCCTTTGATCCTGTTGAATACAATCCTCTTTCCCAAGCGTTGCTGGAGCATGGCGTGGCTAAGCCCGTAGTGTGCACGTCTTTGGGTTTGTTATCAACGGCAAACTGGCTGCCTTCACCAAGACGAAATTTTTGCAGTACAAATGGGGCTAAACGAGTAGATGTCATCACCCCCGTTCTGTTCAATGCCGCCTTGGAATCAACAGGCACCATGGGGCGTTTCCGCAAACACCAAATTACCTTGCTACAAAAATGCAATGGTGAGTCACACTGCTGTTTTTGGTTTGGCTACCTTGCCCTTCCCCAACCCCATTGATCAAAGCTGGACCCAAAAAAAACATGCTACGTTCAATTGTTTTGGCTCAAGGTGTTTTGGCTCAATTTGCTGTAAGCCCTCCTGGTTTGCAACATGCCGCTGTCAGCTGAGCACACATTATTTTTGAAAGAACCATCCACCGAAATTAACATCCGAATGGACAATCCGAAAACTCGGATAACCAAGCATTTCAACGATATGAAAAATACAAGTGCAGCACGAGCATTGAAGATGCAATTTCCCGAGGAGCAAACTGGCAACACCTGTGTGGGATGGTTGACACTGTCAGAATGCCCAATGGCCGAGGATCCACCTGTGTGGGATGGCCAACCACCAACCTTCTTTCTTTCGCCCGTCCGAGTCGATGACTACGGTCCTTTCAGGACAAGGGACAAACTTGCAAGCTACAGCGAAAATTGTTCTCGGCAAAATTGCAAAAATTGGGTTTCCGGAGGAAACGAAGTTGCATGTTGACGTGCATGATGAAACCAAAGCGACTCACCAAAACTTTGTTCACAAAATTTGCGTAATACGTCGTCCCACTCTTGCTGTGGACGTCCGCGCGTTCGAAAAGGCATGGAAAGAAAATTAGTAGACCAGTTCTCACCAGGATCCCAAAGGGCAGCAAATTCAGGCCAACCGTTGGAACCAGCAATGCATGCAGCAAATCGAAATTGTCGTTTGAATAAAGAATCCGACCATGAGCAAAGCGGGCAAATTTCCAAAGCGGCCCGCACCCTGTCGTTCATTTTTCGCATGACATTTCTCCAGTCCATTGACTCTTTGAAGTTGCGACGCGACCAATGGCAACGAAGCCAAGCCAAACAGTGCTGTCGGTGAAATCACTGCATCAAAAAATTTCAATCGTAATTTCAAAGACACATGACGGTTTGTCAGCACATGTTTGTGTTTGCGAAATTTGGCCCAAGCCATGTGCAAACGATGTGTGAGTTCAGTTTCCGATTTTTTCCTCAAATTTCCTGATCACAATCTGCCAAAATATTTGTGCGCGTTTGCACCGTGCAGCACTTCTACCATGGAACCATCAACCTCCACGTGGCAAGCCTTCATCATGTCAAGGGTGGTCATGATTTTTGTTTTGTTTGGATTCAACTACAACCCCACACGCGCAAGTTCCACAATGAGAACCTCGATCATGTAGACCAAATCACCACATGACGTGGCATAAAGCATGAGATCAGCAGCAAAGCGGATATTTGTGAGATGTTCCCCCGCACCAATGTCGATGCCATGATGTTGCAATTTCAGTTTCCATTTGCGAATTGTTGATTCCAAGGCGGCATTGAACAAAATTGGGCTGATGACATCTCCTTGTTTCACTCCCCTTGGTATTGCAAATAATTCCCTTTGGTGTAGGCAGCCAGTCTGCTGTTGGTAAAAGGCCCAAAGGAAAGCACAATACGGCTTAGGCACGCCATGCTCCAGCAACGCTTGGAAAAGAGGATCGTATTCCACGCGATCAAAGGCTTTGGTCAAATCTAGGCTTGCAAACCACGCCGGAGAATTCCACTCCAAACATTTACCACACAGCGATTCGAAAACCACAAAGGCATCATCAATGCCTTTTCCTGTCCGGAATCCAGTTTGGTCCATGCTCTGCTGCGCGTCCAGGACGCCACGTAGCCTGACATAGATCATTTTCGAAAAAAATTCGTACGTCACCTTGAGCACAACAATACGTCTCCAACAATTGGGTTTGGAAGTGTCCCCAGCTTCGGGCAACAAAGTGAATAAAGTCCTGCGCCACTTAGGTTCCAAGGACCCAGCACGCAGCATGTCATTGAATATGTTCACCAACCCAGTTTGCAGCTCCACAATGCCAATTTTGAATAGTTCAAGCACCAATCCATCAGAATCAGCCGCGGTATTACACCGCATTTGTCCCAATACAAGTTGTAGCTCATGCAATTCAAAGCGCGGAATGTCTTGAAAACCCTGTTGGGCAATGAAAGCATCAAGCATTTTCAGCACGGGGGTGTCTCGACCAACTTCGGAACGAAAAATGTCCCCAAAATATGTAGCAATTTTTTTTGGTCCAGGAGTATGGTGCACAGGCACTTGTCGATGGACAGGGTCACGATGCAAATCACCCAAGCGATGCAAGGAAGTAAATTCGGTCAGAATCCGCTCAGTCCGTTTGTTGCGTTTGTCACGCAATTGTTTCCGCAACATTTTTCGAATTTGTTTGGACAAATGTGCCCTGTCATGTTTACATCTTGCAGTCCGGCGTTTGTGCAACAAGTCCTGGAACTCCGGTAGCATCTATGGTTCATGAGTGTAAGCGGCATTGTTTTCCCGTTCCTGCAATCGACATTGCTCAGACGCATGTTTGATAACAGCTTCCAAACCATCCAAATTTTTACGAACACGATTAGCCAAACCACGGTCCAAGTGCATGTGATACAAACACATCAATGTCTGGTCACCCCAGTGGGGTTTCCACAACTGTCGTTGTTTGTGTTCCCTTTGGTTAGGCATGCCACCACTCAAGCTGAAACAACATTTAGCAGCGCGGTGATCAGAACCTAAATCCAAGAAAGCTGTCGCCCCAGCAGGAACCAAGCGAATGGACTGGCCACACAAAATATAGTCAATTCTTCTTCGCACACCGGCACTGCTTTCAAATGTCCAAGCCGCATCGACATCCACAAGGTTTTCATCAGCATTTTGCCACCGTCAATCCAACCACCAACCACGACAACAAAAAAAAAAACACAAGAGGAATCACCAGACAGGGAAGCAGCGGCCCCAGCAAGGGCAGCAAAGGAGGTGGCTTCCATAGCTTTGAGAAACGACGGGTTTGGGGCATCAAGCAAACAAGGTGAAACCAGCGGAATTGACAAGAGCGCTACCGTTGCCGCGTCGAAAACAATGATGAGGGAAGAGATGAACAGTTTGGTAAGGGTAGAATCCCAAATTTGTAAAAAGACTCGTGTGAAGGAAGCGAGGCCAGGCAAAAAATGGAACAAAGGATTCATGTGTTCGAGTCGTCCGAGCAGCGCGATACCACTCACTTGGCGCAAAATTGGAACAAAAGATTCATGTGCTCGAGACGTCCGAGCAGCGCGGTGCCATTGGCGAACGCCGAGCGGAGAAAAAATATTGTTGCTGGAGGATACATTGGCCTGGACAAGGAGGGAAACGTAAAAATTTGTCAACAAGGTTTTGTGTGCAACTGGCATATACACAACAGTTCTACGCTTACGGTGGCCTGTGCTCAGTTTGATACCCTGACCAACGCCATCGAATTCATCCCTACAGAAAAAGTTCAACCACAAGACCACAAAAAGGTAAAGAACATTACGGGCATCGGGAAATACATCCCCTATGGAACGGAGTCTGGGTCTGAGTCTGAGCCTGCATGCCCGTAGGCGGCCCCCATTTAGGGCGCAAGGTGCCGGGAAACAAGATAAGAACTGCAATCAAGAAATGCAGAAGCGGACAAAGTCCTCGATCAGAGACATCCACAATAAACTGTCATTCGCTCCTGATGACCAATGCCCCAAGCTCCTGTATTTGCAAAACGTTTCCACTTTAGAAGTCCAAATGTGATGTGGTCGACCAGCGGATGCGTGACCACAAGGTATCCATTGAATTATACGTTTGGCCCAACGTTCCTCCGACAGATTGGCCACGTACATAGCTAATTTCCAGTGGTGACGTAAACAAACATGAGACCACAGCGAAATGCCAGTTTGTTGCAAATGAAGTTGCACCCGGTCATTCCAGACATGCAGAATTTCGTGCCAGGGTTGGTCCCAATCCACCACAGGGCGTCCCACAACAATACGTAGCAGTTTGCGACACTCAATGTCAAGTTTCATCAAGTCCTGTTTGTGGACTGCCCGATGCCCAGCTCCAAAACAAGCCACCGGGGTGACGACAACTTGAAAATATTTCAGCCGGTGTTTGGTGGAGATGTTTCGTTCGCAGAAAATATGGTTCGAAACAAAGAAGCGTTTGATTGCATTTTGAATATGGTGTTCCACATCGATGGATGAAGCCTTGGAACCTTGCGTGGTGAGAATGCACCCGAGCCATTTGTGCGCATCTACTATTCTGATACGAGGGCCACCTGCAGCGAAACGCCTATGGAACGGAAAGTAACCAATTGGTCAGCCAATGTAACCGTCATGATGGTCAGAACGTGGTTGTCAGCCACGACTGCCCTCATGCACGTGCCAAAAAAGAAAACGACTCCTGTACATGGCCAAGCTCAGTGACGCTGGCACGGTGCCCTTGGTTGAACACAACGATCTGGTCTATACAGTGACGGGGGCCATGGCGGAGTATGAGGCATCCTTGGAATACGGATCAATATGGAAAACTTTTGGTCATGGAAACTCTGTGGCGGGCATGTTGTCTTGCGACAAGTTACCGACAGCAGCGAATGACATGGATTCACCTGCACATGATTTCCGTCGAAACCTGTATGCCCAAATGGGCGGCCCGTCTTGCACACAAGCGTGAAACATTGAATGACATTAAATGAAATTAAAATATATCTACTCTGGCCTCATGTCAAAAGTGCTGGACAATGCCAAGCACTGCATGTTGCAACAAAAACTTGCAAAACATCAGGTCGGAAAATCGAATTCAAGTTTGCGTGGTGGAGTTTGAAGGTCTCTCTGTTACCGTTTTGTTTGACGAAGCCTTGCGCCCGGACAATTCGGCTGGCTTTCAAGATTTGGATGGGCATTATTGCCTTTGGGGCCGTGGTGAAGAGCACCTTGGGGTCAGCATTGTGTTCGACATGTTTTTTCTTTTTTGAATCCCCCCGCTGACATTTATTTGTGAGGGCAAACCTTCGCGCATTTACTGCTTTTTGCCTGCCGAATTGGGATGAGGGCGATGTGCTGATGAAATGTATGGGGTGTTGAGTTTGTTTGCTGGACAATTGTGATCCCAGCAGATGTTGTTCGGAGGTCCAGAACGTGAAGGTACCCATTTCGCGAATTCGACCTTCAAGCCCCGTAGGTCCTGTTGGAAGATTGTTCTGTAACCTGCGCCAAAACAAGCAACGGAACTGAGAACGGCCGCTTGCTGCAAGTGGTACCGGGCATCCTGGCTTTGCCCCTTCGAACCCGTTGCCAACAAAATGCAGCCTAACCATTTGTGACCGGCATCACGTTCCAAAATTCTGATTACCAGACCGTGGACAAATTACAGCGGAAAATGCTTCGCTTGATTGACGGTTGGGTGCGGTTTGACGGTGAAGATTGGTCTGACACTTTGTCCCGGATGAACCGGAAAATGGTTTTTGCAATGTCGGTTTGGGAGTGCAAACCATGGTCCTGTCAAATCTTCAAGAAGCAGTTTCGTGTCGCAACAAAAATATTCAATCAGCAAAATTGTTGGGCCGCAGCAACGAGCAACTGGACTCCAACTACTGAGTGGCAGCGACATTTTTCCACTGAACCTAAACGCAGGCCAGGTCGTCCATCAAAACGATGGGATGACAATGTAGAAAAATTTGCCATGAACAATTTTCGGAGGTCGTGGGTCACAACTGCACAGCTCCGGCCAGAATGGCCGCTCTTGGAATAGGTGCACATACAGTTTTGCAGCAGCATGTGACCTGTGAACCACCCCCAGTCCTTATAGGATCGAGGCGACTCGGACGGGCGAAAGCCAATAACAGTTGCTAGACCAACACGTGCACAAGAAGAAACAAGTGAATCAAGTAATAATGAAATTTCCCGGGCAGATGTGGCAAACAATCAAATGTCATCGGCAAAACGAAAATGCAGTAAAGCGGAGGAGAAGTAGCTCGGAAACGATCATCAACGTTTAAATTGTGATCACCACCCCGCCCCACTGAAAACAAACACCCCCACCACTTGTGCCCACCATCCTGTGGCACGGGTTGACACGCCATTTGGGAACTTGTTACTATGTGCATGACGGTGCTTGTGTTTCAGTAGTCAGGACCGAGGCTTTCGAGGCGTTCAGACAAAGGCCAACACTGGATAAGATTGCGCCCAAGGCATCCAAAAATTTTTTGAATGAGGGTTTTAAAAAAAAAACGGCTGCAAAACGTAGGTCGAATAGTCAAACAAAAACCATCACCGTCACCAAAATCAACCCCCAGGTGCTCCGCGTCCAAACGCCAACGTTTCATAGCCCATTGCCCATCCATGAACCAAAATGATGTTTTCAGCCTTTTGTTCACTTCCTGGCTAGCACTCGCCACGCAAGACCGGAAACAATGTTGAAATTCACACGGCCTTCACAATGACAGCGTCGACAAACTATCCACCATCTGTTCCTCAAACGATTTTTGTTGGCCAACGTAGGGAAGGAAGGAGTTGCCACGGATGTTGGAATTGCTGGTTTCGGGGGTCAACCGCGCAAGTTTGCGTTGGAACACATCGAATACAAAATTGTTTCCAACTTCTATTTTGGAACATCCATTTTACACTGATGGTTGAACTGATTCGTTGGATGTTTTGTGGGGCCCAACAAAAATGTTTGGTCAGCAACATGCGCGGAGATTTCTGTCCCGAACAACACCAATTTCCTGCAAGTGTTTTGGGCATTTGTTGGATGCTGTCATCTGTTCCACAATTTTGTTTGGTTTACCTTTGTTTGGTTTCACCTCGCCGTTTTTGACACAACTTGCCTTTCATACCGCAGGCAAATTATAGCAAAACATGTTTCTATCGATTGTCGGGTGGGAACGGCTTGACAAGCCAAAAAATAGTTGTTGCACGAATTGTTGGGAATCACTAAGTTCAGCAAGTTTTGCCCGACGAATTTGACCACCACCACCAGGGCGCAGTCATTTGCTGGTGAATCGGAATAGCCCCTTCATTCCACAGAATGGTTTGAACAATTGAGTGACTTAAAAATTGAACAACGCACTGCAACAACTGAAGGACGACGAAAGCAGTCATCACACGGGTGTGGTGGCTGATTTGGTGAAATGTTCGCTGGACGACTTCTTACTTGAGCCGATGGTGTTGTACAACTATGTGCTGTTCAGTGGGAATGTGCCAGCCTCTTGGTCCATCACGCCGCTCGTCATGTTCCCGAATTCAAAGTTTGTTTGTGGCACGGGTGAATTCAGGCCTGTTCACACCCATGTGTTTTCTACATATTTTTTGATTTCTTTGGACGCATGATTTTTGCAGTATTAACTTCTTGGGATGTTCGCGAATCCGAAGCAGAAACATGGATTCCTTACTGTCTGGCGGGGAACTTGACTACAGCAAACCTTGTCCTTGACAAATTTTGGCATGAAAATGCACCCGTGTGGGTTGTAAATTTGGATTTGTCCAAAGCCTTTAACAAGGTAAACTGGAATAATTTGTGGCTAGCACTTCCTGTCCATGGCGTGTTTGAGCACTTAATTTGGATACTGCATTGCCTATACTGGCGACACTCTGGATGCGTTCCAAACACAACAAAACGAACGCAAATTTTCGAAACAACAGTGGCGGGCGAAGAAAATGTGTTTTTCGTCCCTGTTTGTTTTCATGTTTTTTTTTTGATGGGCCATGCAAAAATTGTGTTCCAAAGTCGATTTGGACAAGTTGGTCTGTATTGCACGCTGACAAAACAATCATTTCGACCAACGATACCAAGCCACCACCTCTTATCTTAACACCAGAAGGTCGCAAGATACAGGTCTAAACGGGGGCTGGTTGTATTTTTTGCGCGGGCGTGATACCAGGACACAGCCGGATGCAGACCACCATCTGCAAGCGGTTTGCGAGGTTTTTTTTGCCAATCGCCAGCTTTTATGGGACAAGCATGCGCCATTGAAAGACCGATTACATTACTTCGATGCAGTCGTCAACCCTGTCGCCTTTTTTGCAGTGCAGTTTTGTCCCCGTCAACGAAACTGATTGTTGCCAAATGATGATGTAAAACCATGGATGTGTTCTGGAACTCGCACACAATAGTCACAAGCGGATTACATGAATGCTACAAGGGTGATGTCAACTGTACAAAAAAATGTGGGACTGGTTACTGTGGAGAGGATGCGGTCCCCCTCGCGGAGGTTCTCAACCTACCTCGGTCGCAATCCGACAAAGTAATTTGTTCCAGATTTCAACCTGGTTATTGCCACATCTGAAAGAAGTGACCAAAAGTGTGTAATTGTTACACCTGGTGTCGCCAAGGTGCCTCAACCCTTCGACCAAAACACCTCGAAATGTGATTTTCATGATAAACTGATAAACTGTTGGACCAGTCGAATCACTACACTGAACTCCGCTTACCCTGAAGGTGTTTTTTGAAACATCGACCCAACCGACCAAAATGTTTTTTGCCAACGTTTGCACTTTTTGTTTCGACATTCTGGAATTGCAATGTTTGTGGGCTTTTGGTGGACATGTGAGCGACTCGATTTGCACTGTACATAAAAGATGTCACATAATTCTTGCGTTCCATATGACAACAACCACAAGAACGAGAAAAAACAAGAGCACAAGAATGACAAGAATGACAAACACAAGAGCAACAATTGCGACAAGAACGACACGAGCACAAGAGCGACAACAAGGACATGATTTGTTTGCCGCTGGTCTGCCATGGCCGCGATCGGTCAGAAGATTCATGTCACCACGAAACAAATACAAAAAGTGACACGACCCACAAAAAGATTGTACAGAAAAGGAAAGAGCGACAGGAAAACAATAAGAAGGGGATGAACGCATTTTTTTGGACCAACATGCGACTTGACAGGTTAGTCACGTCAAACATCCTCATCAACACCCCTTGTGTTGTATCAGCATTATTCGGGCTACGAGGACAAAACAAGAACAACAAGAACACAATTACGAACGTTTCCAATAGGTCTTTACTTTTCGACCGATACGTTGATGAAGCGTATGGCGATGATTCAAGTAAAGGAAACGAGCTCGATGGCTGCAAGTGAATCCTGTTTTTCACCGCGGAAGAGAAAAGAGGAACAGTTAGATTTTGATTTTTTTTACGGGTTGACTTGGATTTTTCGGCTACGGCCAAGGGGCTCCTCGTTGTTGGAGTTTTGCTGACAAAAGTTTACACTTAAGAGCTTAGCGGCCAGTTCCAGAGTGGTTCAGTTCGCAAAAAAAATTTACTGTTTTTGCTCTGCTTAGAACTTCAACTCTGCGGTATGATTGCAGCTTGCCGCATGACTGCAATTTGTGCAAATCGAATTTGCACTTCTACACATTTGTTTCCCAAGAACAAATTTCACAAGAGGAGTTTGTTCAATCATTTTCGATTTCAATAAGGTCCGAAGCAACCAGTAGAGCGGAAAAACAACACAAAGAGAGATCGCTTTTCTCAGTTGTGCCGCTTGTCCATCACAGTGGGACGATTTACGGCGCATCGCAAATGAATTGCCTGGTAACAACATCGAACAGACTTCAAGGCCGTGGGACAGTGGCCTCGATCCTACTTGTAGAAACGCTTAAAGACATTTCGACAAAAAATCAGAAATTTGTTTTCACATTTTTTCAAATTTATGACTTGTTTCTTCAAATTTTGCCTTCTTCAAACCGTCTTTACTGATTGAAACTCAGGCTTTTCTTTCAACTATTTCAAGTTTTCCTCAATTTTTTCCCTCAAACCCATTTTAAGCCTTCTCACCCCATCCTTCGATTCAAGACTTACTGCAAGGTTTTTTTTCAAATTGTCTGATTGCTTCCACGTTGACATGGTGCAGTACAATGCTCGACGGGACAAAGAGACCCGAAGAGATCAAAAGGGGACAATTCAATGATCATCCTTGACAAAGACCAAGAAACTCAAAGAAAAAGAGGGGATAAATGAATACTCTAAATGTTGGACAGCGACTAAAACACAAAACAAAGCGGAAGAATGATTTCAATGCTCGACAAGACCAAGAAACCCAAAAAAATGCAGAGGGACGAGTGAATGATCTATGTGTTTCTTTGTTTTCTAATTTTCTGTTCATAGGTTCAAACTTTCAGTTTATTTTTTTGCTCGCCTGTATCGCCTTGGTAGCACTAAGCTAAGGTCGATTAGAAGCAGTGAAACCAAGTGAAACCAAGTGAAACAAGTGAAACATACGAAGCTTCGAAGCAGAGAAGCAAAGAAGCAAACGAAGCAAAGGCAGTAAAACTGCGAAAAATATGTACATGCAATGAATTCCCCGCCTTACGATCCTCTGCATAACCTTGCGTAAGTTTCATCAGCGTATTCAAATTTTCAGTTTATATGATTTTCCAATTAATTGTTTTGTTTTTTTTAGTATCTCTTTTTTCAACCGCCAGCGCCGTATTGTCTCGAGGAGGGCAATAAAACAAAAACACAAAAAATAAAACGAAGCATTTCGCAGGCTGAATGCAAGAAAAAACACTGACCCCAGTCAAAGCAAAAGCAGTTGAGCGCTACCAAAGCCCACAGAAGCCGGACTCAGAAGAAGCCATCCAAGCGGTGTACATTGGTACCTTGCCAACCCAATAAACACGAATCCGTTGAAATGCATGGCAAACTCACTCCGATCGTCATTATAACCATCAACATAGATGGATGGATCCAAAAAAAATTGGATGCATCAAAAACATTGGCGACTAAGAATCAAAAAAAAATTGGGATGCATCAAAAAAAATTGAGGTCTCCAAAAACCTGTGGAAACGCAGCATTTGTGGAAGACGAAGGGGATTAAAAAAATTGATACGGATCCAAATAAATGACTTCCAAGCAAGGCGGGAGTGGGGGATCAAGGGCGCGAGCGCAGCGCCTCCCCTCCCCCGAAGCCCGTCGCAAAACAAAAGATTCCTTCATACCTTCCTTCCTTCCTTCCTTCCTTGTTTCCTTCCTTGTTTCCTTCTTTCCTTCCTTGCTTGCTTCCTTCCTTCCTTCCTTTCTTGCTTCCCTCCTTTCTTCCTTCCTTCCTTTCTTCTTTCCTCCTTGCTGCCTTCCTTGCTTGTTTCCTTCCTTCCTTCCTTGCTTGCTGCCTTCCTTGCTTTCTTCCTTCCTTGTTTGCTTCCTTGCTTGCTTGTTTCCTTCCTTCCTTGCTTGCTTCCCTTCCTTCCTTCCTTGCTTGCTGCCTTCCTTGCTTGCTTCCTTCCTTCCAGGTTGAAGTTGACCTTGCGCTCGCACAACCTTATGGCACCGATCTCCCCCTGCAAGCTTGGTGGGCACTGGTCTGGGCGCTGCAGTACGAGCCAAAAGCTGATACTTCCAGCCCAATTGGTGTCCTTCTCGTGCTGGGAATACTGGCAGCGATGCCAGGAAGTCCACTACATTTTTTGTTAGCCACCGACTCCCTCAGTGCCAGTGGCCTGAAGGACCCACATCATTGGTCGCTCATTTTGCCCACAAGCTCGAGGGTCCCAGCTCCTATATATGAGCCTGTCATTGCAGTGCAATACCCTATGCTGTGCTCTTTCGGCCTTGGTAAGTGGCACATTGGCACTGGCACACGTAGAACCAACTACGACGTCCCCACGGGCTTTAGATATATCCATTGGGACCATGAAGTTAGCCATGCCCCTGTCAAAACAGACCAGGATAAGATTAACGAAGTAGTTGCCCAGATGGTATGGAAGGAAGTCATGACTTTTACCACTCACATCCCAGCCTATGATCCAAATTCTAGTGGTGCACACACAGGAATCCTTGCACTCACTAACATTGGCGGACTCAAAGGCTTCTTGTCAGATGCCCCCACGCCTCTTCTTCCTAACCATAAGCCTGTTCCATTTAAGGTTGACACTGTAGTCACGTTGGCGGGTGCTACTTGTTACCACGCCCTGGTCTTTCAAACAGGAGTAAGTTTCTTGAGCGGACAACCAGATCATACTAAGTTTGCCAATCGCGAAGCATACACCCGTGCAACGGTTGGCTTTACACGCGCCCAAACTGTGACAACGATCATTAGCCCCTTGGATATGCGCGGGTTACCGGGCTGCGTCACAGTGCTGGCTACCCTTATGTACGGAGTGGCCTTTCTTAAGTCCAAGTATGACCAGTTTTATCATGCGAAGGGAGCCCTGTCTAAGCAAATACTTTCCCTGAGTGAAATGCAAGCTCACCTGACTGGTATCTATCTTAGCCACTATAAAGGATCGCCCTTCCCATTGGCATTGGCAATTAGCTATAAAGTGAAGCACCGTGGGCAATCTATAGCCCGCACAGATCGCCTCCACCTTATGCTAGCCTTGGCCAGGAATGTGACCAAAACTTCATTTCGCTGGCCACGTCAGAAGGAGTTTTATCCGGGTGGCCTTGACTCCCCTTTAGTATGGGCGTACAGCACAGACAACACACGTACTCCACATTGGATAGTGGTCCCAGAATCCCCTCAGAAGTGGTGGCTGTGGAACCCGAAGTACGATATTTGGTTGGACAATTCTAATTCGCATCGTAGTGCCGAATGGTGGTCGCTTCATTACATCCACTTCTATGATTCCTGGAGATTGACGCCAGAGCACGCCGATCACATTGATATCACGCAAAGACAGGTGCGCAATCTTAGTGAACATATCCCTCAGTGGTCTGCGGAGCAAGATGAGCAAACGGCAGCTCGGACCTGGCGCAAGCGTACCCCGACTGACAATTCAGCTGGGCCACCTTCGGCAGCCAAAGCCCGTGTAGCTCCTCCTACGGCAGAGAAGTGGGTCCCCTCCAAGGTACGAGAACCCCAAACGGCCTCGTATGCGGCTGCTGCCAAGGCTGCGTATGATGACTTATTGGAACTCTCCAGGGTCGCGGAACCCATTATTATTAATAAGCAGCTTCATCAAGTAGCAAAAGCTTTCCCACTGAAAGGACTGGTCAATGTTGACTGGCCCCTTGCGAGACTCCACATCAGCATTGGTCATTTTGCCAAGTGCTACAGTGCCTTTGCCAAACGGCATTTGCTTGAGTCGCTGCTTACCACTGGCTCTTTTGCAACGATTCTGCCGCAGCTACAGGAGCTCAAATGGACCTTGTTACAGCGGCAAATGAGCGGCATGGCGCAAGTTCTCGCTAAGTTGTTCCAATGCCTTCCTGATAACCACTCCACATTTCAAGGATCCAGTCCGGGCGATGGATATCGACGCTTCCAACACCAAGAATTCTGGGAAAAATCACTTCTGGTTGCCACGCTCTCATCATTCAATCATGTGAAACGGCGGCAAGAAACAGACATGGACATTGAACCCCCAGTAGTGTCCAACTTCGCCCACATCCTGAATGATCGCTCCAGAGATAAGAACTCGGATCGTGCTAAAGAAATTAATCGGCGACTCGGAAATTGATGGTTTACTTCCCAGTGCGAATCATTCCAGAAGTAGCACAGTATATGCACTCTCTTCCAGAGGCTGATGT
>VSDK01019768.1:62781-86365 GCA_009767595.1 Symbiodinium kawagutii | reverse complement strand
CTCACTTAAGAGCAATAATTTTGCATACCTAGAAGTTGTAGGTATATATTTTTTCCCTAATATTCATTAACAATTGGTTGGTTGACTCATGTTTTTTCATAGGGGTGGCTCAACCACCAACCAGGTCAGATGTCTTAGCATAGCAGCTGCTGCAACTCACGATGACCAACGCCGTTGTCCAGGTCTCCAACGTCAGTGCATCGAGTGGGGCCTGGATTGGAAGCGCATTTGGGACAGCCGCGGAGCCGATGCCGCAGTGGAAGGTGCTGTGTTGGGAATCCGTGCTGCCTCCTTCGGCACATGGCTCACAGCCAACGACCAAGGAAGCCCGGGCCAGCTGGGATGAAGTGCGCCTGCACCTGGACCATGGTTATTAGTTAATGATAAATAATGGTTAATAATAGATAATTAATTAATAATGGTTAATAATGGATAATTACTATGAAGCTTTAACCTAACCAACAATAGTTGGTTAATAATGGTTAAACCAACCAACAATAGGGGATCCTAAGCAACCAGGTCCTGGAGGTTCATCGAGAACGGTAGGTTCCTGAAATTGTGATGCCTGGTCTTGTCACTGACATATGGTCAATCTTGATCAATTGTGCAGTTGAGCCAGTTGAAAAGAGCGGAGTCATAGTCTGCACACACGCGCAGGAGCCGTACAAGCAGATGCGCCAGAGCGCTCTTGGTGGGAAGAGTGGGCTTCTTGGTGACAGCTTGAGTGATGGCCTAAGACAAGCTTTGTGACTTTGTGATCACTTTCCGGCTTTTGAAGGCATTTTCCTGGGGTTGCACAAATAGTTTGTCTTGATTTACCGTCGATCGGGTATGGTTTATCAATTCATCATTCATCAGCTCCCGATACCGATAAACTATTCATCATGACGAAGTATTATGAAGTATTGTATGCCATCACAATGATCAAACATCATTATTGATTGTTATTAATTGAATATTGTAAACCCATTTGGCCGTTGCTATGTTCTACCACGATCATTGTGATATTGTTTCTATTTTCAGTTTTATTACTATGACATATTCGTAATATATTCGATGTCCCAACATTGAGTATGCTTGGTGCACTTAGCAACTATTGCCCATCATAACATGAGATTTTGCAAGCGTTATATTCCATTGGAACTAACATGAACTAGCCATTATCAGGGCCCCTCATCAATCTATCAAACAGGTCGGATAGCTCCATCTCTCCTCGTTGAGATTCATTTGTATCCCTTGGGAGCAGAGCTACAGCGGACCTACCGCATGCTGGGAGAAGTATGACTTGCTGTTCAAGTGTCTTGTTCTTTTGCATAAACTGGGGTTCCAGTGAAGTCACTCAAATGCTGATGTCCTTTTTGCGTTGAACACATGCTGCGATATTCGACGTCTTTGTCCAGGAAAACTGAACCTCTGCTAGGTTATGGTTTGTTTCCCTATTGTAAATCTTGATTTTGGGAATCTGAGGTTTCTACCATTCCAGGTTGATCAATACTCCTATCATTGTACATCACGGTACAATATTTCAGTAACGTTATATATATCTGAACAATATGACTCGGATTGACACCCTATCATTCAGTATTATCAACCATCATCTATTGAAATCATTCAGGCTGAGTAACCATGTCGATGGATATCATTCAGTCCTGTTCACCATCATTTGTGGATAAACCGAGAAATCTGTGTGGCAACGTGTGCTGATGCTCACGGAACCTGTGTGCTGCAGGTTCCATATCGCTACAGCGTCCAGGGCAAGGCAAAACTTGCCTTAAGATCTGCAGCCTTTGGGACGTGGCTCTGTGTCACCTGTGAAGGTGTACCTTGGTGTAAGCTGTGAGGATGAGGGGCAATCATAGTGGTTGAGAAATGTTAAGAATACTGGATGGCTTATACCCACTAACTTAGGTTTTTAGTGTTTTTGGGATATGACTGATTTACCATATAACCACTAAAAATATATTTTTAGCAAGGGATCTATAAGCCACCAAGAATAAGTTTGATAGGTATCGGGTATACATTGATAATGGTTAAGAATAGGTGTATATAATAATGACGGAGGCAGGTACTACTTCATAGTGATGACAATCATGATAGAGGCATGTACTGCTGCTGATGAATAGTGGTTATTTGATATTGCAACAATTGTTCAGTTTGATGATGGTTGTCGATGGTTCTTCTAAAAGGATGAAAATCCTTTGATATTAAGGACATTAATCATGATTGGTAGTGCTCAACAACTGACAAGCATGGGGTCGATCAATCAGCAACCATAGGGATATAATATAATACTTATTTGAAATCATTATTACTGTTGATGTTTCAAAGTGGCTAAGGAGAAACAAAGACAAGGAATTTTGATCCAGATGTTCATTTATCATGTCCCTAATAATAGAACAGATGACCTTGAGCCTCACTTTGCGATAATCGAAATATTGTTTTTGAAATACTTTTTTCTGATTTATGACTGGGAGTCCACATTCCATTGAACAATGAACCCGCATAGCGGTGGGGCAACCTTCGACGCGGACGCTGCAATGTGTTGTTGTTTTTGAATCTAATTATTGCTCAAGTGCTTTTAGATACAATCAAGCTTGTTTTCAGGGCAAACTGTTGGAAACCATGGTTCATAACTTCTTTTTGTTACACTCGGTTCATCGTGAGCTTATCTAGCGCTAACTCGGGCAACTACCGCGACTCGAGGCAACTAGCCTCGCGCAGGGTTGCTTCCAGCACAGCTGCACTCACCACCGAGGAAGTCACGCAATCAGAGAACAGGTCTGCCTGGGAGGCCGGGGCCCGGGGTGATGGCAACGGCTTGGTGCAATCACTTGTGGTCCGTCAGCGGTTGGGGTGCTCGGCGGTCGCATCTGACAGCACGCCAGCGCCACGGACTGGGAAACTCTGAGATCAACCTGTACCAGATCTGGTACCTCAAAGTGTCTTTCTTCGCGACCAGTTCAACAATAGGGCCATGGGTCACTGTCAACCAACAATAATGGAGGAGAATAGCCAACAATAATATGCACTAATAGGGAAAACAATGGCTAATGATGGGGAACCAGGGGTACAGGGTTTTGACCCACGGCCATATTGCTTTATCCGCGACATTTTCCTTAGTATTTTGCGTCGAATCAGATCAATATGCCAAGATTCCCCGACACCTGTGGCTTCCCAAGTGTTTGGGTCCAGCCAGGGCCGTCCCATGGGCATGTGATGCCATGTGTGCGGGGCAGTGTCTGTCAGGAGTTTTCAGTTCTTTACCACAAAGATCACGATGGTCATCAATGCATCTCTCTCCAATCCTTTCATGGATCTTGGCTTGCAGCCCCTTGGACGCAACCGTGTGCCACCTTACAAAGAGGGGGGGTTCTCACAGAAGAGCCAACCAGTAGATCAACTGGTGTGCATTGTTTTGGTTTCTAGGTTTGATTGGTATATTCAAAGTGTACGTATATACATATATATATATATATTTACATATATATATATATGATTATACATTCAAGTATGAATGCAGTACGTAGTACTGTATATATTTTGAAATTTTTATAACATGCTGATATGTCTATGTGGTCCTTGAATGCCATTTCCCCTACTGATTACATGCACCCATCCAGTAGGAAACAGATGGCTTTACCGATGACCTTGTGCTCATGCACCGTGTGAGTCAAGGGATTGAAACATCACTCGTGTACAGTCATTTGTTTCTTGGGAAATCACGTCATGTCACATGAAAATGTTCGTTGTCATGCTAGCTGAAACCTCTTGAATCAGATCAATGAGCCCAAATCTTCCGCTTCACTCTGATGTTGCCATGGACAATCGGCAGTTGCTGATAGGAGGGTTTCACAAAATAGGGCCCCCCAAATCATCATTTATTATTATACTGTACTCTTCACAAACCATTCTTGGGGGTCCCCTATTTCGAGAAACCATCACATGTTCCCCTGACATTTGTTGATCCTCTTGTTGGTATAGAGGCTACCAGAATTCGCTAGGACTTGCGTTGCCGCCAAAGCTCACCATTCACTGCCGAACCACAAAATGGCGAGCCGTCAAATGTAAACCACACATGGGTTTTCCATCAAATTCCATATGTCTCCATGGTTTGCAGGTGTTTTTCTCCATAAAGCTCCACATGTTCATGCTTTGAACTACATGTTTTGTTTTTTTTCCACATTGAATTTTCAGCCAGACAGGACCAACCACCGTGGCTGAGGGGGCCCGGAACGTTTTCCGAGGTGAGACGCTTCAACGGACCAGCTGGCCGGTTGCTGCTCTCATCGGCTTATTCCATCCATGATAGCGAGGACTGGGCTCTGGGACGGGCACACTGGGGCGATGAAGGCAAGGGCAACTGTGTATGGGGGGGTTCTTGAGCCATAGGGAACCCCCCAAAGCATGATTGGTGTATTGAATGTTTATTGCTAGATTTGTGGGCGCCCCTATTTTCAGAAACACTCATACCATTCATTTCTGGGCTTGGAGAAACGGAAGATTTACAAGGATAACTCAGCGGTTCTTGAAGATCCTTGTCCAAAGCGGGCCAAAATTGGTGGTGGGACTAACCCCCCATAATAATGTAGTATTGGGCTTACCCACCATCGGAATATCTGGGCTACCTATATTGTTTCGCAGATCATCAGGTACTACTTGCATGTGCAGCTAAATATATAGCTTGTAATAGCTCTGTAAGGTTGGTGAACTCACCCCCATAACCAGGGTTAAAGTCACCAGTTGTTCTGTGGGGATGCCAACCTCAAAGTAAAATCACTGCTTACATGAGATGGGGGTTTCTCAAAATAGGGGACTCCAAAGTTATGTTTGGTTTATTTCTATAAATGGTCAATTCATATATTGGATGATTTGGTGCCCCCCTATTTTGAGAAACCACCATATTTGGGATTTTGGGCTTCAAACTTTGGGGTGGTTTGGCATGTCAAAAGTGTTGGTGCCTGCTTGGGAGTGCACCATCATTCCATACATCAATGGCTGGTGCGACATAGTCGTTAACAACCTGAACTTGGATTTTGCCGAGGAAAGCAATCACCTTGGGGTACCACGACACATGGTGAAACTCATTAGTTTTCATCAGACTCTTAGGTTTTCTTGCAGTGCACAATTATCAGAGCGACGTCGCGAATATGTTCCTTGGAGCCTTATCCTTGTTGGATGATTATAACTATAACATGTTAATAGCTAGGCTACAACCCTGGTGAGCCTGGTGTGTCGCAAATGGCCTTGTGATAAACAGGCTGCAAGCCATTTGCCGTACAGCATACGTGGAAGAATCACAAAGCTGCATTGCTGCTATTCTTTGCATCTTTGGGGGCAAACGGATTTTCAAGAACTTGGCAACAACGGAGGACTATGTCCTTCTTGAACATCCTTGGACTTAAAAGGTTAGCACAAGTTCCATTGCCATTTTGCTTCGCTGAACATTTGCAACTATTATCAACCATGGCTCATGACGATTTCTCATCAGCTAATCGATCAGTGTTTCCTCTTTTGGCCCTTGCTTCTGTGGACAATTTGTTTGTGAGCGGAGTCACTTGAACTGAACCTTTGTGTTTTCCAAACTAAGCTTCGCTGCTTGGTGGTCTTAAAATGTCTTGTAAATATCTTATTTTCCCCACAATTTGGTATGGTTGAGTGACTCATATTCTTCAGGGGTTGCCACCAAGCAGTTCAACTATTGTACACACCACGGCTGGTTTTTTTTGGGTGGACTCTGGAAGGTAAATACTTCCTGGCTAGTGAGTTGAGCTCCGGCTGCGCGGCGCCTCCAGCGTGCGTTGCTGCGCGGCGCTCTCTGCGTTTTTCCGTTCTAGCGACATGTGCATGTCAAAGTGACAGGTTTAAATTTATGCATCTAGTAGCGTAGGATGAATGAAGGCCAGCTGTACGCTCTTGCATTGGCAGAATGATCTTGGTGCAAGACATCAAATGTAGCCACTGCAGTGAGTACAGAGGCACGGATAATCTCCAAGTCATCTAATCATCCACGGATATCCCTGGATCCGATGGTATTTACCTAGATTAGATTGAGCCCATTTGGTGGTCTTAAAAAAGGGGTATCCCCAAATCATCCAGTAGCAAGCATTTATAGTAATGAACCAGCAAGTTGTTTGGGGTCCTTATTTTAGAAAACAACATTTTCATCACTTGCACATATCAATGCAAACACACCAGCCCCTGACATAGCCTCTGTGAACTGTCTCCCATTCTGACCCTCTTAGCAGGTGATGAACTGCATAGGCCAGTCGATGTATTGTGAGAGAAAATTGAGACTATCAAATAGTCAAGTTGCTGCTGTGGATCAACCAGTAACATCAGATATGTTTGTTTAAATCCTTGATATTCGTTGATTAAATAAATCATATATCCACTTGTTTCAAGGAGGAAACCTTAGTCAAGGTTGATCAGACCCTCGGAAACTGAACATTTCCCCACTAAAAATGTACTTAAAATTTGGGATGGTTTCCACACTCACACATACTATATAGGACATATCTTAGTCTTACTTCAGTAGTTTTTGTCGATAGAACTTGATGGTAAACTCAAAGATGAGCACAGTGGCGTCCGATGCCAGATGAGGCTGCTGGGTCCCACCATAGTACTAAGCCGATTTGCTCAGCGATCAGCGGCCTTCATCTGCTGGCTTTAAGCCTCGGATTTCGAGGTTCTCGACTGCAAAGATAGCGAGTGAATCCCAGAGTCACAATACCCAGATTCTCCACATAGAGAAAACTTTTATCTACATAAGTCTAGGTCACTGTTGGGAAATCTCCTAGCACCATGGAGTATCTGGAGATAGGTTCATCGAAAAATTGGACCTTCGGATCCCGTCCCAGTTCGTCGTGTCCCCTCGCCTTGAGGGCCACGAAAAACTGTTGCTCCCTGAGTTGGGGAGAGGGATCCAGTTCAGAGTTAGGAATTGAGGATCCTGCAATTTAGAGTTGGGAGTGGCAGGGATCAACGGCCGAAGTCCAAAGAATTTGAAGGAAGTGAGTCAGGCCATGTTGAGGTTCAAGTTTTGAGATCTCCGAGCACTAGGTACATCGATGATGAATGAGAGGTGTTGAAGAACCCCATGACTGCAACCCAAGTCAGTCATGATTTTATTTCCGTGGATTTGTTTAAATTTGCCAGCAGGTGCTTGCATCATGGCTCTGCCGAACTCGTCCGTCAGTTTTGTATGAAGGACGCATGAAATGGTACATACATAAATAAACCTACAGACAATTCCACAAGAGGTCTTCAAGCGTTTGTTGAACTGAATGTAGACTGGACTTCTGTTCCTGCACATCTATCCTTCTGTGCTAGCCGGCCATTTGGCACTTGCCCGCCTGTGCAGTCTTATCAATCTCTGCAGCTGTTTGGTTTGCTGCTGATTTCTTTTTCTTCCAAGATGAACTAGGATGCAGTAATGTGTGGGTTGAATTGCTCTGCCGAAATTGGGTTCAAGATTTGGCTCTTACTGCTTGGAAGCAGCTGCAGACCAAAGCTTGTTGAAATTGGTTGAAGCCGACTGTTGAGCTTCAGTTATTCCCAATGGCATTTTGAGGCCAAACTGTGCAAGAAAAATGTGTGTATGTTGTCCCAGGCTGACTTGGGAGGCTATACTTAACAGTTTCAAGTTCTTGCATTATAATGTTGCTAATAAGGGGGGGGGATCTAAGGGGTGGGGGGGGGGAAGCCAGGGGAAGCTTGGGAGTGAAATCATCCATGATGCACATTACTGGCTCAAGCAAAAAATCAATGATTATACGCTTATGCAGTCTTTTTTCTGTAATGACCATCAAGGCTGCCGTACGGTTGGGACAGTAATTATGCAGGATGGCTATTCAACAATTCAATGTTGTGTTTTCAAACTTCCACTCAGGGTTCTATGCTCTGCTAGATTTTGATCCATATGTGACAGATTAATCTTGTGGTGCTTAGATTCGCTGTTTGTGTGCAGCTATCAAATCGCCCAAGGCCCAGCATTCCAAGGGGGAAGCACTACTACTGGTAGATCTGTGATTCACCCCGGAATGGGCATACCGAAGATCACTTCGAGGATGTTACCAACTACTGGGCGAAGCAATGGGGAAATCTGCGAATCCGAGGTGGTCAATGCCCCAAAAGAGAAGAAAAAGAAGGCCTGGGTAGCGTTCAGAGACCGAGTGCCTTGGACAACAATGAATGAACGCCTACCCCAAGGGATCCTGTTTACCTATGAGGTGGGTATTTGGCTGCCGCTTCCAGATATGTCTAAGTGTAAGGAATCAAAACGGTTGAAATCAAATGGCAGCAATTGGGATATCATTCGGTGCCCGACTTGTTCAAAGTTTCAGGGCAGTCAGCATGCGGTGTGGTGCTGTTTCTGATGATCTGTCATTGAACCCCTTGCCCGACCAGATGCTCCATGTACCGTATATATACTACTTACATTTACCAAGAAATTAGCCAAATATACCATACATGGCGTATCTGGGCCATGGGAATACTTCTCACGCACCCGGGCAGAAGCAATGAAATTGATTGTCAATGATAGTGGGTGCTGGTGGCACCACCAACGGGATAACAATCTAGGATGCCCTTGGGGTTGCGGTTGGATGGGATTGATCCTTTGTAGCATACCCTCCGTCAAGCATTAAAGACCTCTTTTTGGGGTTCTAACCCAGAAGATCAACCCATTCACTATTTTTGCCAAGCCTTATGTTTTTTTTGTTTCAATTCAGCGTTATAGTTATCCAACCCATCAAGTGCACTCCTGGGTTTGGTCAACCGCCGACGCCAGGGCACTTCTGAGAAGGAGAGCAAGGCGGCCATGGTCGACCATGGTGCTCTCAAGTTGTGTCTACCATCGAAATGCTGCAGTTTCTATGAAATTTTATATGAGATTATATGGCAGTTTCTATGAGATTTCATATGGGTATTGCAGTGTCTATGCGAACCCTGGTTCTCGCCGTGTTTTTGTGTCTCATGCTTTTGCTTCCCCCATGACCATGTTTTTGTGTCACGAGTCGCAACTGTTGCGTTTCTTTCGATCCAAACCTTCTCAGCCATTTGGGTTTGTCGTGGTTTGTACATAAATGGTGGTATACCCCTGAACTGACCAAAAAGATCATTATAATATGGCGGTTTCTCAAAACGGAGTACCCCGAAAACGGTTGCTTTATTGCTCAAAACTCAAAATGGTTGGTGAACTGGATGATGTATAGGGGTACCCTTATGGCTTAAGAAACCATCATATGGGTGTTTGTCAAAATAGGGGAACCCCCAGTTATCATCCATTTTCCTTTTTGTCATTAACAAGAAACATATAAGAAACCATCCATAACTTTTGGGTCCCCAAACCGGCTTGAAAAGCCAACTATTCACGTTGTTGAATATTATCCTACTATTCTTGAGATTTTTCAAATGGACACATCCATTTTTAGGGTTTCCCCAACCGGCTTAAGAAGCCACTAGAAATGGACACTGCAGCAGTTTTGGTGGACCATTTGTGGATCAACCCCCATCACCAGGCCGAGAAGCTTGGGCAGAAAGTTGTCAAAGCCGCCAAGGAGATACAGCACTGGGGGAATCTCATCACCATCCCCAGCAGTTCCCCACTGTTAAAAACCACAGATCCAAGATGATCACCCGGAAATGCATGGGGAAAAAAACCGCACTGGTTGAGTTGTGATGCTGAGAGCTTGAGTTGTTCGAAGTCATGCTGGTTGCTGTTGCCCACTGACCCTAAAAAACCTACCAGCCACAGGAGCGGAAAGACAAGAAGGAGAAGAAGAGGAAAAAGGACTGAAGGCTTCTCAGTTTGTTCTACCTGCAGCAGTGTCAGAAAGCGCCGCTTGTTTCGTAATGGAAGGGGTTGACCTACCATAAGTAGGGCAATGATCACTATGTTCAACCACTATGGTAGATCAACCCCTATCATTGGTAGCCGACCATACGTAGGTGCCACATGTCTACCATATATGGTTGATCAACATAGTTCAACCATAAAAAGCTGTGCTAAGCAATGTGTTTAACCACTGGCTATCGCGTTCGCGGCTGCCTTGACCGATGATTTTTGAGGATCTCGGGCAGGGCCCCACTCATAGCTTCAGTTATACCTCTTACATTTGATGGGTACTTGTGTATTTGGTAGATGATGGTTTCTCCAAAGAGGGGTACCCCTATACATCATCCAGTTTACCATTTACAGTTGCAAAACCAACCAGAACTTGGGGGTACCCCAGTTTGAGAAACCACCAAATTTGTACATTCTGTTCCTATTTGTTTGGCCACCGACGCTGACAGTGTCCAGCCTAGTGATTCACCAGCTCACCAGCTGATTCAGGAGGCAGCAGCTGGGGTTATCAGCTGTATCGAGCTATATCCGTAAGGATGGTCGATCAAGCTATATCAGCTATGTCAATGGCTTCCATATGGTTGATCAAGCTACCATATCAGCTATATCAAGCTATGATTTATCAGCCAATTTCCATGATTGTTGGTCAGTATAGATCGAATGAACCAAGCACAACTCATCAACCAGCATGTTGTTGTTGAAGCAAAGATGGATATAAATGGTGAATTGACATCTAGCACTGAAAATTTGCTGGTTTATTGATTGAGATACCAGCCAATAGAACCAGTCATTTGCGGTGGAAACTGCTCAGCAGTTTCTGCA
Organism: Symbiodinium kawagutii; assembly: GCA_009767595.1. Classification (NCBI taxonomy): domain Eukaryota; class Dinophyceae; order Suessiales; family Symbiodiniaceae; genus Symbiodinium; species Symbiodinium kawagutii. The sequence goes on along the minus strand of VSDK01019768.1, from coordinate 75,699 downwards.
GGACCATGGCGAGTACCCTGAAGCCTACGGCATGATGGGCCCCATGCTGGCGCCCATGATGGGCATGATGCGGTCGTGGCCTTGATTACAGAGCGGCAACAGCTGAGGGAACTCATATGGGATGGGATGGTCCTGATCCCCAGCTACACTTGACACTGTTCAATCGATACACCTGACTGGCCTAACCAACACAGATGACCAGAAAGCACCTCTTGGAGGTGGTCGCCAGCCACTGTGTTGTATGGCATCTAAGCATTCATTGGGAAAGAATGTAATTCACAACTACTCATGTTTGAGGAACCTGTTCTTTTGGAAAAACATGCTGAAGAAATCAATTCAACATCAAGATTTCAGCCAACGTCGGGATCCATTTCTTGTCAGCTGGACCTCTCAAAAACTTGAAGTGGTCAACTCTATGGAAATTATTCTTGGCATTTCTTGATTGTTCCTCACCTGTGCCAGAGGTAAGGAACAATTATTACCAAGAAATCTGGGTTTGGCTTTCAACATGTGCATTCGGTCTACCATGTCGCGATTTGCCAATCATTCTCCAACGACTCATCATCCAATCACCTTTTGTGGGTATACCAGATTTCGGAAGCTATCAAAGCCGTGTTATCAGTTATCAGTTTGTTGCTCCAGTTCTCCATATAGTGTTTTCTCGAAATGGGGAACCTCCAAAAATTGTTGATCTAATCCTATAGATGGTTACTAAACTGGATGATTTGGGGGTACACCTATGGCACAAGAATATTTAATCATCATTTGACCATCGTTAACCATAACTAATGATGGTTGCCAGGTTGCCAGGTCAATCTCTCCTAGTTACCAGGTTACCAGGTTCACTAGTTACCATATAGATGGTTAACCATTCAAATCCTGTTGCCAGGTCAATCTCTCCCTTGTTGGCCATGCCAGCGTTGTTGCTTGGCCTCGCTTCGCTGCGTCCAGGTCCATGAGCTACCCCATGGTGTCCCTTGCCCTTAGAGTTGGGCCGGTCAGCAGGACGAAGTGCGGAAACCATGTGAGTTCAACCATGATCCATCAAGAGTTCGTAGCAAGTACCCTCTGGTAAACTAACATGGCAATGGAAAATCCACAAATTGTCAGTGGTTTCCCAGGGTTTCTCTACAAAATATGGTGATTTTCCATTGCTATGTTAGGTTACCAGAGGGTAGCAAGGATTAGGATCAGCTATTATTATATGACGATCAACTATTTTTTAAGTCATGAGATTATATACGATCAACTATTTGTTCAACTCAGACACATCGAGAGTTCTTGCAGTAGCGAATATTTGTTGCCATTACAGTAATTATATATGATCAACTGTTTTTCAACCCGGTATATGTACATCTATTGACATATTATAGATGCTGAGAACTGTTTCATTGAGCTTTACTATTCAGGGTGGTGGTATCAAGTTTGAGGTTGCTCGTGCAACGATCCAAAGCAGCAATGTTGTCATGACATTCAACCTTGGTTTGCAAACAATTTACATATAATGACAATTGCCGGGAAAAATCAGCAACGGGAAACATGAGTCGCAAACCTTCGGACCGGAGTGAAACAATCCTGCGTCGTTGCTTGGGGTACCAGGTGACACTTGGGTCCTCCGGGCCAGTTCCATGTTCCCTTTAGCATGGAAGAACTTGAGAGTCTGAAACGCTGATCATGGCGAAGTATGGGTTTGAGTATGGAATACCTAGTCTATGTCTATACCACCCCAGGTCACACATAGATCTTTCGTCATGGAGCTATCATGGTTGCGCAGCAGGTTCTTACCTAAGCCAACTTGATGGACCGACGTTGTTGCAAGTGCCTGTGTGCGTGTTTCCTTTAGATCAACATCGTCAGAAATCTGAGAGCCTTCCAAACAATTTGGTGCCATCCTTCGGCAAAAGACAGATAGATTTCAATTTTAGATCAGCAAAGTGCATTAGACTGTGACAAGACTTTGGTGTATTTCAGCTTGTTGTTTTGTATACCTGAACTTGTTCTCTCAGTTTGTTTTAGATGCGATCGGAATTTAGAAAAAATAACCCTGTGCATCAACAAGCAATGAACCACCTATGCACAACCATGGGGATCACCACGACTCACGCAGGGATACCTATGGGGATGACCACACCATGGGGACAACAATGGTTCATGAGCTCGCCAACAATGGAGTTCAACATGCACCAAGATTCGTACCAAGTGCTTTTCAGCACTTGGAGTTGGGACCATGACACAGGTTTGTGTCGACCCATTGGTTGGTTAATGATGTTAATGTTTGGCTCGTGGCCCTGAGTCAATGGCGAAATCCTCAACTTGACCGTTAACATCCCAAAGCAACAGTGAAGTTCGTCAAGTTCCTGGTTGACATCCCACGGTTGACGGTTTCTCAAGTCGATGGTCAACAAGCCCCAGTTGAGGGTGTCTCTGTTGATGTCACGTTGATACACCAACCCTTGCCATCAACCCTGCCATGTGTTGGCATTCAGGCCGGGCATGATGATGATGCCAGGAGGCATCATTGGAGCTCCTTTCATGGGAGGTCCAGTGCGATACTTGGTGACGTTCTTGAAGGGCGATGGGCTTCCAATTAAGATAGGTACAAGTGAAGAGACACCGACGTACATATGTGATCATATATGAGATATCATATAATCTCTATATCTAGTGTAATTACCATGCATGCATTTGCATCCATCAACTCGTAAATACACAGCATGCGCATACACATCAACTCCTGGGATTGCGAGGTGGGACCCATGGGAATGCATGGAGCTCCACTGGCTTATTCTTTGCCAACCGCTCCGATGGTTCGGGGGCCCAGAGTGACCTCGTAGCCGTCCAGCAAAGGTATCCACCAAGGGCCAAGCAATGCTGGAGCTTCTCTGTTGGATCCACCCCCTCATGTACATTCAGCTCTCGAATCAAGCTGTTGAACCCACCTCGTTACTATGTTTCAGCTACTTAATTTCAGTTGCTGTGGGTTCGAATATCCTTTATGAGGCAGCTATCAATGTTTCCTTGCAGACCCTATAGCATCTATAGCCTTGTTGGATACTTTAACTGTGTGTTGCATGTCTTCATCCTGTCATGTGAATTTTACAATAACAAGCTAAACAGAAGTTCCTGTTTCTTGGCGCAACGAATGGTAGTGGATAGTGGTTCATGGGTATGGATCTCCACTAATTAGATGTCCAGCAACTATGCAGCCCTTGTTGCATAGCCGTCAAAGTCGCACCACCCTCGACCCTGCACCAGGTTCCGCCAATGTCCAAAGCGAAAACCAAGGCACGTACTCACCACACACGGTGGACACCAAGCAGTTTGATTGAACAATGTAACCGCCACATGATTAAAACAATGTGGGATACTGATCACTTTGAGGCATGAACTTGAACAATAGTTTTACTCACCAGCAACAATAAATGATGTGTTTGATGTGTTTGATGATAATGGTAAGTCACGATTGGTGTCGAAAGTGGACATAGTGGTCAAGAAGGGTTCACATTGGTGGATACTCATTTGGATATCACACGACATGAACGGACGCAGCTTGCATAATCCAACAAGACATATATTCTCAGTCACAGTTGTTTTTCCCAAAATATGTGGGACGGTTTGTTGATTGATTAATATGTTCATCGGGGTTGAAACCACAAACCACTATCAACAAGTAGCTGTAGTCGAACTTCAGAAATCCTGGAAAGAGGACCCATCAGTTTCATTACCCCATCGAGTGCCATATGGTGATACGACATGGTGCTTGTGTATTTACCTTCAACACTGGGTCATTTTGTAGGTCAATTTTGGTCAATATACCAGCACCATGGAGTATCTGGGATATGCTGGTACAACATGACGATGAATAACGGGAGTCAAGGACTTCTTTTTCGGTAAGATCGGTCCAGCCGAAGTCAAAGTCAAGGCCGTGTCGCTAAGAGTTGGTTGGCCATGGTACACAGGCAGCCATCAAGCATCAAGGAAACAAGGGTCGGTGTTTCTCAAGTCATAGGGGTACCCCCAAATCATCATAGATTATCCATTAAACGATATAAATAGTTGAATAGTCATTATAGCAACAAAGCAACATAGACCAAGCATTTCTCGGGTTTTCCTTATGGCTTAAGAAACCACCAATGAAGTATACCCAACCATTCGAAACTTTCATCGCCACAGCAAGGCATTGATTTTGATGGCAGGTTCACCCGCCAATCCTGCGCAAGTCAGGCGGAAGAGAAACGGCGACGCTTCACAGAGGCTGCGCTGAGAAACGAGCCGTGGGGTAAGTTGTTTCTATGCCACGGCGGGGCTGCTCATTCAATAGCACCTACCATGAGCCCCCAAAACCATCATTTTTACAGGTTGTAACCCATATTTTGGAGGGGACAACCAACCTTTTTAGGCTTTTGGTTGCTCATGGTAGTGGCATAGAAACTGAATGTATTGGTATAGGATTGGTATGTCTCGGTATAGTGTCACTTCATATCATGTTAGTACAGTATAGTGACTTATCATTTCACTAAAGTATTGGTAACCAATCACTAAGTGTTATTATCATTTGTACTTTGATTTTAAACAGCATCATGTTTCCAATCACTATCAGTATAGTACTATCAATATATCTTGGTTTAGCATCCAGGTTTCGACATACCTCCTTTCTCGGTTTATCATTTTTGTGAAGTACGAATCAAAAAGCATCAACTATTGACAAATGTTTCCGCAATCATGACTTGTGAACAGTTCAACATCCATCAACCCTGATATAATTCATGGCCAACAATGATTGAACAGAAACAAATCATGAGGAATCCTTTCTGTATCAAGGCCCTCGTCCGCCGAGGGTGCACTTGGGGGCGCTGGCCACAATGAAGGGTGGCCTGGTGTCAGTGGTTGAAATCACTGCAGTTGTTCATCCTGAATCGTCCATAACCATGATCAAGCATGCTCAAGCGTTCTTAATTGTGATCAAGCACCACGTTAATAATCATGATTGACGAGGATCGACAAGCATTGTTGTAGGCATTATGAAGCAGTATAAAGCATGATTAACCATCAGTCACCGCTGTTGTGACCAGCATTTGTTCCATTTGTTATTGTTGGCAATCAGCTAGAACCATGACTAAGAATTCTATCAACGGGTGTTGCTATGATATAACTGATTGGTGTGTTTAAACATCTTTGATTTCCCAAACGTATTTGGTGTCAATAAACATAGTGGTTGATACTGGTATGAATCAATCACTATTCAATCACATACCGTGATCAACCACTATCATCAATCACCAAGGTTAACCACTTTTATCATCACTTGTTAGCCATTATCAACCATGATCAAGCGTATTTCACCATTGTATATGTTTAACCAATCACACTGGTCAACCACTATTATCATCACTAATCAACAATCATCAACCATCATCAACCATGAGCAACCAGGTTTAGATAAGATGTTTCAGCCCCTACTTTCTACCTATGATTACAGTATGCTTATCCTATCTAATCAGCTGAACCATTAGTATCAAACCATGTTGAACCACTATTCTCAATAGTCAAACACATACCTTAATCAATCATGATTATACAGTATACTATACTACTGTACAGTGCACATAAGTAATCAATCACAAGCATAATCATAATATATAGGAGAATAGATCTGAAAATGGTCGCTAAGCAGATCATATAGCACCTAGTATCATCTAAATGGGTTGATAATAGATCTGTCAAGAATGGATATCCCATGATCATTAATGATTTCCATAAGTAATCAATCACAACCATGATCAGAATCATTTGTAGATCAATACATAAGGAATCAAAGACTATAGTATCAATTAGCCCAAGAATCATAATAGTAAAATAGATAATCACTTTTGATTCTGGTTCATAGGATACCTGATATCATACACTATTATCGTATCAATCACTAATATAATCATAATATAACAGGTTTTTTCACATGTTCGGGATTTTCACATGTTAAGCTTCACTTCCTAATATAATCGTATCAATCACTCAGCAGATCATCTGTCAGAATGGTCCCTTGCTGGAGTCAGCTGTGGAGGCCCCTGCGGACCCTGAGCCCGTGGAAGAGCCTGAGCCGCTGCCACCGCCTGAGGCCGGCAGGTGAACCAATGGCCGTCTCAGGGATCACAGCTGTGGATTTTGATGGCGATTTGTAGGTCAAACTTCAGGAATTTTATGGCATGTGGCGAGTTGGGTCAATATTTGCCAACCAACAAATAGAGAATACTCATCAACACTAATGTCTGGAAAACAATGGCTAATGTCTGGGGAACCAGGGGTACGGGGTGAACTGACCCACAGCCATGTCCATGCATGTCGTATGTTGAATTTCTATGTTGAGGAGTGTGTTTGATGCATGTTTGATATGGATTTCTCATAAAATATGATCAGTTAGTTAGATATATATTACGCACATGATGTCTATAGTGGTTCATTCCATTGATTTTGTATGTGTCATGTGCAGGACATATGCATTCACACATACAGGTACAAATCCGATATACGCGGGGCTCTACAATTCACTCCCAAGACTAGGGGGAACGACATCTTTGTGTCAGCATGTTGGCCTTGCAGCATGCTTTCTCTCGCAGTTGAAGCCGCAATTTCAGGTTGCATAGCATTGATTAGCATTGTATAGCCACGTAGGTTTTCCAACAATGATTATGCATTGATGGATCTATGGTTACTTTATATTAATTCATACATGTTTTTCAACATGTATTAGTTGTTTCCTGAAGGGCTCTGAAGCTAAAAAATGATTTTAAACAAGTGTATAGCACCATATGCTGTTTGTTTTTTCTGCTGATGTGTGTGCCACAGATTTTTTCAGCGACTGATCGCAGTGTTTGTTCGTAGTGGTTGTTTTGTTTGAACAGTTGGGGAATCCTAAGCTGTTGGTCAGGCAGGATTTGTCAGCGGAACAACAGATGGGTATGGGTCAAAACCCTGTACCCCTGGTTTCCCTACTTTTAACCACTGTTTCCCTATGATTGTTGGTCATTATCCCTCAGTATTGGTTGGTTAATATTGACCCATAGCCACATGGGAACAGCCATAAACCAACCAGTAGACCCAGCAACACAAGGTGCCTTGGACAGTGCTTGTAGCTGCGAGGAAGCTGAGAAACGCAGCGCTTCAGTGTCCTCGCACTGGCCTCAAATGAAAGCGCATGTCCACATGTTGCATTGTGAACTACGGCCAGAGAAGTTCCAAGATGTGATTTCAACATGTGTGCGCGTGTGGCTTTGAAGCTTCAGCAATGATTTCTGGGTGAATTTGGTTGCAACAGGTCACAGCAACCCAAAAAGAACGGTAGCAAAGGAAAAATATCTAGCTGGTGATTCTCAGGGAGCTAAGGAGCCAGGGGTATCCCTAAATCCCTTTAAAGGGGGAGCTAAAGAGCTACAGGGAGTGGTGAAACCAGATGGTAGATATGAAACAATCCTGCAATGAAGTGGCTTCAGCTGCTTGTAAATCCTGGGATGCACCCACCCGCGCTGCCGAGATCGTCCTCGTCCTCCACGTCAGAAGCGAAGAATGAAGGAGGCCTAGTGCGGCTTCGCCATGGGAAGCATCCCGAGACTGGCCAGTGGAAACCCACCAATCTGTGGGGGAGTCATGAATTTACACCCAAAGCATTGTTGGATGATGACCAGCAGATGATCAACCCTGTAATCAAACATGAAACTAAACCCCTACGAATCCACTTGTCACCCAGCATCAAATTCGTCAGCAAGGCCTGGGCTTTGTTTACTCAGCGTTGCGTTGGGATGTCAATTCCAGCCATACAGCAATGCTCAAAATCGCGGAAAGACCTGTGGCCACGACAGGATCTACAGCGTCGTTGGAAACGGAAATGATTTAGAAATGTTTGATAATATAATGTATCAATAAGCTTGTAGATCTTTAAGGTATTAATTAAGTTTAATCAATAGGATATGTTACAAGGTATCAATAAGCTGGTAGATCTTTAAGGTATTAGTTAGTAGGATTCAATAAGCTCGCAGATGTAACAGACTGACATGCGAGAAAATTCAACAATCCTATAGGAAGTACACCGATCATACGTGTTCACAATCAGACAACTTTCAAGGATGGTTTAGAAATTATCATTTGGCATGATGACTGCCAAAAAAAATATAGCAAGTATAGTCTAGGCAAATCAAAGGTACACCCGGCCTCACTGCGGGTCTCGATTTGCGAGACCAGCATCGTTGCGTCGCGTCTGACACGGCAGCCGTGGGGCGAGCCATGGACAAGTCTGTCGCGCTGCAGTTGGCCAAGAGATGTTTGCCCCACCTGGAGAGCAAAGGCGGGATCCGATCCGCCCGGATTTGCCCTCCCTGAAAGTCATCCATCCCCAGCAGCTTATCACATGATAGGAAGGTTTCCTTGGCAAAAGTGGATGTTTCTTAGCCACGAGATGCGTAATTGCGTCAATGGTATGCTGATTTGTATCCTCTAAACGGTTGGATCTATGAACCACGTATAGCTATATACAGATCAGCCCATGATCCTCCCAAAGTGGGGTTTCCAGCAGGAGCGACCAATGATCCCTTAGGCAGGATCCGTGCACATGCAGTTCTGCATTTGTGCATGTTTTTTCTATACAGCATCGGCGGTGTAATATAATCATGTGATTGCAATGGATGGATTTATACGTGGTTACATTGCATATTGCCTGCAAAGACATGTAAATACAGGAAAAATGCATGCACTGCGGATAGCTACATTTACTGAAACCTGGTTCCATTTTCTAATTTGGTCATCCTCGAGCTCTTACATTTGAATCTAGGATTTTTATGTTCATCCTGTGAGTGTCATAGCATTCAAACAGAAGATCCCTTAGGGAAATCGACGCAACATGTTGCAGCCAACCTCAGCCATGATTGAGGTGTTGGGAAGCTCAAGGAGATTGACAGCGTGAAACCTCGAAACTTGCGCCTTGCTCTTGAAACTGTGAGGAGGGTCATGGGATGTCATTGGATGCGGGTCGGGTGTCCGGTCGGGTGTCCGGGCCGCCACGGTTCGAACGCATCTCTGCCAGGCTTGGGCTTTGGACCGGCATGGGCAGCGTTGACGAAGTCGTCGTCTCCAGCGAAGGGTGCCATGTCTCCTTTGTGGTGAAGACTGTGGGTGCCTTGCTGGCCGTTGTTGGGCTCCAGGGGCGGGCTTGGAAGGGCATGAACCGTTGCTTGTGGACCTTGATGTAATGCTTGTCATCCCTGGTTGATCAATCAGGTTGATTTTGGAATCATCGACAATCAATCAACTTGATGTCAATCAAACTTGATGTTAATCAAACTTGATGTTAATGAAAGTCTTTGCTGGTTTTGTTTCCAATCAAGTCCGCTGATGACGAGACAACCCATTCGCAGCCGGTGACCCACATGATACTTGTTTCCTGCAGAGGCAACATGCTTGACATGGATACATGGGCCCTAAGCAGCTACAAGTTGGCGTTTGTAACTACAACTTCGCTGGAGTTGACTGATTGACTGCCAGTTGCACAGGGTTACAATCCAACCTCCAACTTTGGGAGACCGCCCTGTTGTTTCTATGAAGTCCCCATCCATGTTGTTTGATGATGAGCACTTGCTCCCCTTGGCCAAGGTTCCCACAAGAAACTGGATGATGAACTGGCCTTGGTGGACCACATGTCCTACTACAACGAGGTCGCATGGCGCAGCGATGCGCAGCGCCCCGTACTGCTTGGAGAATTCCGTGGCATGACGAAAGAAAGGATCGAAGAATGAATGGATCTGAAATTCGAAATGCTTGAAAGATCTTGAAAGCAAGTGCAGGTAACCAGTGCTAATTGTTTCATGAATCAGTACGAACAGACTTCGTTAGGGAACTCTTAAACCTGCTCTTGGTTCGGGAGCTACCAGCAGCTTCACCACAAAGGCCAGGCCAGTGGCCTTGCCTTGCCTTGCCTTGCCTTGCCTTGCCTTGCGTCCACTGAGACCCCAGCTGGTTCACCATGGATGTTCGCCATGGTTCACGAAGCGTTATTGTAGGCTATTCATGGATATTCATGGTATATGTAGCCAACATGGTATATGTCTGTAGCCAAAATCGCTATTAATTTTGTTTTAAGTTACATTTGCCCCCATTAATCCATTAGTATTGAACCACGAGTATAATGAGCCATTACCACAACAATGACCATTGCCGTAACCATGTGCATCTTCTGATCCTTCTTAGCCCTCACCACTTGCTACTCACCCTTACGCACAGCCCATGTTCAACGCCCGTTGGGCGCATGGCCCCGGTTGGGCGCGCGCCGCTGCCAGGCCACCTTCTACGAGCAGAATCTGGGCGAACGCATCTGCGCTGCCGGGGCTCTTTGTCCGAGGACGCTGGTGGTGGATCGTACCGAAGATGGCGAAGTCACCATGTGACACTCGGCGCTTCAGCGACAGAAGGGGACCATGGTTGGGCGTTTCGACCTAGCCAGTGACTGGGGACCCCCTAAATAATGTTGGCTTATTACCTAATACCGGATGATTTTTGAGATCTTTTATTTTGAGAAACCTCTTCATACAAGGACCCTTGAAACCCAAAGGCATGAGATTTATAGGTTGTGAGTTACAACCGACGTTTTGGAGGGTAAAACTCTACTTGCACTTCTTTTTAGGGTTTTGGGGGCCCATGGTAAAGGGTGGTAAATGATGGTACGCCAAGTCACCAGGAGCTCTATGGGGTATTTGCCCTCGGCCCACGGCCTTAGGCATCTCCAGCACCGAAGCAGGTTGGATCATATATTTGCATGTTGCTGGTTGAGTGCGATTGGCTATAGCCATGGAAATTCCCAAAGGAAACCCTTGGAAATCAGCTGTTTCTATTGTGGATTTTCCAGCTAGATCCAGCCAGCCATGTTAGATTCCCACAAGGTGGGCCTCCAGGAATTAGATTCGTGGGTTTTTTCAACTCATACAATTGGTGTTCTAATCACCTTAGTCAAGTGAAAAACCAACAGTCCTAGCGCCAAGTTATGGGCCCACCTGGCGAACTTGTAACCCTGGATCTTCAGCCGTCGTGATTTCTCAGCGGGAACCCCTTAATAATGCTTGGTTTATGTCATAAAGTAATCTCTAAAGATGGAGCCATGATTTGGGGGGTAGGGGGTCCCCTGGCTCTTGAGAAACAGCTTCAAGTTAGTGAGCGGTTGGGGACCCACAGGCTCAGCTGCTTAGGTATGACAAAGCTGCCGGGGCGAGGCTTCTCCCGCAGTCCAGAGCAGACGTGCCGTGCCGAGAGTTGCGACCACAGCACGGACCTGTGGCTGGAGTTTGAAGGGGTCATAATCATAAATGATGCTTAATTAAATGGTTGATATGGTTGATGTATGGCTATCGATGGTAAATAATGGTTTATAGTTATATAATCATAATCGTAATCAATAATATCGTTGATATGGTCAATAGTGGTTAATTCATCCCATTAAATGGTTAAGAATGGTCAATAATGGTTGATAGGGGATCGTGAATGAGATGGTTGATATGGTTAATGGTAGATTAATAGTATTGGCTTATAGCCATAGATATTTAGTGGGGATAATGTAATTTTCTATGGTTAACTATGCTTGATAGTGGTTGTAGCCTTTAGGAATGATTAAGAATAGGGGGGTACTAAGCAACACTGATGGTTAAACAACTACTGGCTGGTGGTTTTAAACATGTTATTTATATTCCCCATGTTTCATTTGTTTGGGATTGTTGGTTGGTGGTTGGTTGACTCATATTTTTCATGGAGGTGGTTCAACACCAACAAGATCAAGTTTTTTCGGCCTTGAAGCTTGGACATTCCGCTTCTCCATTTCTTGATAAGCGGCTCAAATGGGCATCAGCACGTGCATCAAATGGGTCAGTACCATTCCCACTCATTCGTTCCCACTGTGTTGGTGTACCGTTTCGTCCCTGCTCGTCTCAGTAGTTTGAGCATTTTGCCACTGCACTCGCCAGAGTCTTGAGCCAACGCCAGAGTTCGACCAGTTGTGTTCTGGACCGGCTGGATTTGCTCAGAGATCGATGTAACATATGCATCTCTTTCCCAGATGGTTTTGCTCTTTTTGCTGTTGCTGGCATCCAAACCTGTTCTCAACCCCTCGAGAATGAGCAATTTGTACATTTTACATCATTTTACCTATACAGCCATTGATATGGGTTGGAGCTAAGAGCTGAAACCACTGGTCAGTTGGAGCTTTCCCCCGGAGAAGCCGCCATGAGACCTCCGGAGAGTTATAGCTTCCAGCGAGAAATCCCATGAAATCCCATCAAAATCCAACACAATTAAATGAAACACTCATCAAATCCCATGAAATCCCATGAAATCCAATGGAATCTCCCATGACATCCCAGGCGTCAGGCGTTGCAATGGCTAGCGAAGTTACATGCTCTCTTCTGGAACAGCACCGATGATGTCGTGAAGCCGCCCAGCTGCTTAGTGGGTTTATATGCTGGTTTCTTAGAATAGGGAACCCCAAGAAATGGTTGATTTATCATTATACATGATTGATAATGGATGATTTTGGGGACTCCTGTTTTGAGAAACCACCATATGGTGCCTATTGGTGCCTATTGGTTAGAGTAAACCTCTTGGTGCTTTCCAGTTGCAGTAGCTCCAAAATATGAATTTATAGAATTGTCTAGTTGCCTTCTAAAACTCAACTTGGAGATAGCTGGACCCCAGGTTGAGTAAACTTGAGATCGATCGTTGGAGTAACTATGAACCTGCATGGAGTCCTGTTGTTGAGAAAAGCTTGAGTAACCAGGGAGATCCAGGGAGCAACCAGCAGTAAGTCCTACTGTTGCTGAGTAACCAGGTATGAACCATTGGAGTTACTGCTGGTTACTATGAATTCACTACCTTGGACTGCTGGTTACTGCTGAA
>VSDK01019768.1:18930-62771 GCA_009767595.1 Symbiodinium kawagutii | reverse complement strand
CCGTAATCTAAGGAATCCAAGGAATCCAAGGTTAAACCACCTGGGAATCCAAGGTTAACTGCTGGTTACTTCCTGAACCTTCACTATTAACCAGCCGTAAAGTCCTAGGATTCCCAGGTGGTCTGAAGGCACGCCGTGGGGCCCCCAGGTCCGGCCTGGCGGAGCGCGCGTGCTTCTGGGACCTGACGCGTCGGCACATCGAGCTGCGGCGCATGTCCAAGGACGCCCTGCGGCACGCTGCCCATGGCATTGATGCGCGGCTCCAGGTGGTGATGCGGATGCCATGGGGTGCTGGTGGAGTTGGTGGAGTGATGGGTACGAGTGGTGAAGGGATGTTAAGGATGGTTAATGATGGTGAAATGGTGATGGTCAACCAAGAAGAAGTGGTTCAACAACTACTTTTTGTGGCTGGTTGATGGATGTTATGGATGGTTAAATGATCTTCAGCCTGAGAGTGGTTAAGTGATAATGCTAACTATAGCAGTAAATGATGGTTGAGGGAAGTTAAGGATGGCTGATAATAGGGGATAATCACCGACAAGAAGTGGTTCAACAACTACTATATGGCTGGTTAAGGGATGCTATTGATTATGGTTAAATGATGATGCTATTAACCTATTTGATCTATGTGAATGATCCCTATGGTCAATGATGGTCGACCTAAGAGTGGTTAAGTGATGATGCAAAAACAGTTAGTAAATGACGGTTCAGGGATGTATCCGGGTCAAGTGATGGTGCTCAATGGTGGTTAATTGATGGTTCATTGGTTGAATGGTGTTTGATGATATGGATGGTGGTTATTTGATGGTTACATGATTGATGCTTAATCGGTGGTCATTGATGGCTCACAGGGTTTGATGATTCAATTCTGGTGGTTGATGCTGGTTAACAGTGGTTGACAAAAGTGGTCCATCGATGGCTTATCGGAAATGGATGGTGTTTCACGATTATGGTTGTCGTCTCGGAGCTCAAAGGTGTAGAAAGAAGAAGCTGGGGCACAAAGATACCATCATCACTCCATCAGAAATTTAATATTTGCGGGCAAACCAGAAGGAATGTCGAGTTACACCAGCTATGGACAAACCATCGATCAAACCCACCTTGTTGTTGGGAGACTGAAAGGTATCTTGATTGAACCTGGTGGATTGTTCGACGATGGAAACCAATAGTCAATGATTTCGGAGTCCTCTGTTTTGATTCATTTTGAGAAATACCTATTCATGTGTGTCTCGTAATCATGCAGCTCCTTTCATGACAGCTCTTTCTCTTGCTCATGGTTTCCTCTTTTTTCTTTGCTCTGAAACAGAGAGAACAGGGCTCGCCCCGTGGCATCTGCGAGGCGGATAAGATGCAGACCATGTGTCATGGAGATCCCAAAGGAGCCAACATCATGTACGACGAGGAGGAAGGCATTTCCTTCTACGACTTCCAATGGTTTGGCAAGGCACCCGCGTCCAAGGAGCACAGCTGGCGCTAGAAGCAGCACTGCTGGCCACGGATCACCCAAGGTTGGCATGGTCTGCTGTGGAATAAGAAAGGTTGCCCAGCGAGGATTCCCAAGTGAAAGGAGGGTCGCGGGTCACATCAAATCAAGGTGTTTCGACCAACAAATGCTTGTTCCTGAGATGAATAACTAGACAGGCTTGCTCCAATGCTCGATGCAAGTCGATGGCATTTTTGCGGCAATGATCCAATGTGTATTGCTGTAATAGGCAGCTCTTGGGGAACCAGCAGAGGTCTTTGGTTTATTTGCAAATTCTGAATCCACCCTTTGCATCTATATTTTTCAGATAAATGGCATGATTGGCTGCCGGTCAATACACTGACAAAAAGCAGGTCCAAGCAAACACCCCAGCATTTTGGCCCATTTGGTTCATATGTGTGAGGATCATTCTGTATTTGCCTACCTTGTTTTGATTTGTGTCCACAAAAAGTAGTACCCCGCAGGGCGGTGATGACGTAGGTCCATGAACCAGGTTCCTGGTTGCATGAACTATCATACTTGTCATGTCGGGTCCTGTACATCAACTGTAACCTATGTGTTCTTCAAGTATGTCATTTACCAACAAGAAGCTACCGTACGTGATCGGGAATAAAAACGTGGAGGGTCTAGCTTGCTGACATGACATGCATTTGTGTTCAGGACGTCAGGATTAGGGTTGCAAGGTGTTGGATTTCAATGATGGTGATGAAGATGATGGTGCTACAATGATATTATGACATCAACAGAACAAGTCGCAAGTCACCATCGCTTGCCAGCAATCTAAGTTCATTCTTCCTGTCTCCAAATCTGATGCCAGATGATTGCTCCATTATATAGGTGCATGTTACCTACGGAAACTGGGTCATTTCAAACGCACGCATGTTAGTAAAGATGCCAGCCCTTGAGTATCCAGGTGATTCTTAGCGCTGCTGCGCTCCATGTTGCAGGACCTTGCGTACTTCTTTGGCGTCGCGGCACACGGCTTGTCCGACGAAAGCAGCGAGCGAGAGCTGCTGAGGTTCTACCACCTCGAACTGGCGAAGCTGTTGGCAACTGGGCGCCCGTGGGATCGGAACGGTGCAGGCTGCTGCGGGTGCCTCGCGGGGGGCGTACAGGAAAAAAGCCACTGGCGAATGATGGAGTTGAGCATGTGATCGAGTTGCTGTAGCTGCATTCTCAATGATGGTATGTAATATTTTGTAATGGTTAATGATAGTTGACAGGGGTAGTGGTTATTGATGATTTTCTTTCATGTCTATGTGGCCAGCCACGCAAGGGAGCGCAGCCATCACTCAAAGCTGCCACCTTTCACAATGGTCGTTGGTCGATGTCCACGGCTTCGCTAGTTGGCAGGTACTTGTGCGTATTTCTGACCCCTGGCCCCACGCCAAAGTTGTGCGCTGTATCAAAAATCAGTTCATGTTCGCATCGGACAGCTCAGAGTGTGAACAGCTGGCCCTGGTCATCCCTGGTCCAGCATGATTTGCATCATGTTCCTGCTATCCAGACGGTGCCAAGTTGTTGAGATTTTTGTTGAGTGCCCAGGAAGCCAAATCTATCTGTCCTCCAGCCTTTGAGTACCTCTGGGATTCCTACCATTTGGCTCTTTGCGATCTTGGCCGCTGGATGGTGGGTCACTTGGCACTTTTGGATGACAGGTGAGGCTAGGAAATGGTGAGGTACAGTAGATACAGGACATGCGGTAGATGCAGAACATGCACTCCACCTAGTACATGAAGTACATGCAGCGCATACAGTGCATACATACAATGCATAGACTTCAAACAAAGCATGCTGTGCATACATACGGTGGGTACAGAGCGTACTGATACTGAGCATACAGTGCACCAGCACATACAGCACATACAGCACATACTGCACATACTGCACATACTGCACATACTGCACATACATCTTTACATGCACACAAACAATCATACACAAGTACCAAGAAAGAGGGGCATGCTACACATTAAGTTGGAGGTAAACCATGTAGCTATGACCTGTACTGGCGGAGGTAGTTTTTTGGATGAAACTGCTATCACTAGAAGGAGTTCTGATAGTTTGACCTTCATTAATATTCTCATTCATAATCCATAGGTCTTTGTTATATAAACCTCTGGTAAACTAAGCGGGAATCAAAATCGAGAATTGTCAGTTTAAGAGGTAAACCATGTTCACATCAATATTTGAAATTCAGTTTGGGAATATGGCCCCACTCTTGCAATATGCCTTCAACGGCTTGTTTGGCAACAATAAGAACAACTGCACCGCAGAACGAGATGCAGATGGCTGTTTATAGCCTTATAGCTTCTGTTCGTCAGTGTTTGTGCACATCAAATCGAAAGTGGACACACCAAATTTGCTTCACGCAACTCGTTAAGTAAAAAAAGTGCATCTCCCATTCCTTTCGAAAGCCATGATCTGGGGTGATGTGCTCCCCAGATCTCGGTGAGGTGGCTTTTCTTTTGGAAACACGCGATTGATCTTCAGACATGTGAAGGAATTGACCACGGCATTGGCAGGGCTGGACTCTGAAGCAAAATGCCAGGAGAGATGGGTGCAAAATCAGGTGGCGCCTGTGGGTGGGCTACCTCCGGCAATGGCTGGCCCCTCAAGCAGTCCGTACCACAGTGAAATGCGACGATGCTAAAATTCAGCAGTATCCTTGGAAGGTTTGATCTGTTGTTTCGATGCTCAATGGGTAGGCGGTTTGACGGGTGGGTTTTGTACGAGGTGGGCCCCCAGCCACTTCTAGGATTATAAGTTGATTTAACGGCACTGCAGCAGCTGTGTCCGATGCACCTGAAACCGTCCGAGCTATAAGTTGATTCAAAACTAGCTTGGTTAACAACCGGTTTTTTACATATGCCAACTTTTGCTGGGGGGCCACCTTGTGATAGCCATAATGGTTCAATAACAATGCTCAACGCTCAACAATTGATGATATGATTATCAATAATCATGATGAACTATCCCCGCGGGCTAAGACCCCCTGACGGCATGGAAAGAAAGAAAGAAATCATGATGAACAATGTTAGATAAGTAAAAATGACGATGCTGAATATGGGTTTTCACAATTGACAATGATGATGAATAATGATTGATAGTGCTCAATAGTAG
Source organism: Symbiodinium kawagutii (assembly GCA_009767595.1). Taxonomy (NCBI): domain Eukaryota; class Dinophyceae; order Suessiales; family Symbiodiniaceae; genus Symbiodinium; species Symbiodinium kawagutii. Next base: position 58,165 of record VSDK01019768.1, on the reverse strand, counting down.
TTCATTATCATCACAGAGCAATGCTTTTAATACTAGCTGTGTTGGGGTTGATGGTCAATGATGGTTGATGAGTGTGATTAATGTGTTCAGGTATTGTCAATTAATGAATTCATTGAACACATAAATTCAATCACATTTATTGTTAAGTTGTCAATTCCCATCACAAATCACCAACCTCCACAAGTTCACGAAGTGATTTTCGGAGCTAACTTGGAGCGTTAGGCTTGGACCTGGTTGAAGCTTCTTGCAGAGCGGGCGCCATGTGCAGATGCTGGAGGCTTTCCTTGGGTCCCTGTCCATTTCAATGGTGTACTGTCCAGAAATGCTGCAGTTTCCGTATATGGAGCTACCAACTTGGATCGTTGGTACCACGATTTGTGGACAACCCCACACACTGGATGGCTTCCATTCCCCACTCCCATATTCCCCTACGCCAACGAAGGAGAAGATTTTCGAGCTTTATCCACCCTGAGTCCCTGAGCTGCGAACATTGGATTAATCCTCCAGTCACTGATCAACTCAAAGGCGACCTAGTTAGACGTCATCATCATCATCATCATCATCATCATCATCATCATCATCATCATCATCATCATCATCATCATCATCATCATCATCATCATCTTCATCTTCATCTTCATCATCATCATCATCATCATCATCATCATCATCATCATGAGCAGAACCACCATTGTCATCTCCATCCTCATTGTCATTGTCCTTTCGTTGATCATTTCTGGGAGCAGCATTTTGGGCCAAAACCTTGGTGCTTGTGCTGGCAAAGCCTTGGCTCCCAAGGACTCCCAAGGACTCCCAAGGACTCCCAAGCCTTGTTTCACACTTGATCCTTTGCTGGTAGGTTCAACTTGGTTCAATTTACGGTTCAGCTTGCGGTTCAACTTAGTTCAATTTTTGATTCAACCTGGTTCAAGCACATTCTTCGTGTTTTTCGTATGTGTTCTTTTCCATTGCCTCACGAGCTGCCTATTCCGCACCAAGCTCACCAGCAAAGTGAAGTGGCCGAATGGTGGTTCAACCGCCAGCCAGTCAGGCAATGGTTGAAGATTGATTCAGCAGAAAAACTCATGCGCTGTTGCGTTTCATCAAGCGGCAGCTGTCAAAGTACGACAACGGCCCTGCTACTCACATTTCTGAAAGGAAACAGATAAGACAAAACCTGCATGTGGAGTCATTGAACCAGAGAAACTCCTATGTTTTATACATAAACTCCCTATCAGTCGTTTGTCATGAGATCTCCATTTCTATTGGTGATACATCTTCAACATATAGGATTGTCCATGGTGTGCCCTCCAGAAATGGCAAGTTTCCCTTTTAACAATGGTTATGAACTTGGGTGGTATGTCCCACCGTGGCTTACTAGTGGCCCCATTTGCTGGCTACCTGCGCACTGCCAGGGCCGGCTGGGCCGCCTGAAGCTGCCACGGTCTCAGAGCCTTCAATGATGTGAACCGATCCCAAATTGGATGATATTTATATCTACCACAACTGTCGATGATGGTTCAGCATAGGGAACAATAAGCAACAATAGTAGGGGATATACAGTTGTACATATATACCGACTATTTGGTGGTTTCTCAAGCCACAGGGCACCCCTATAAAGATAGTTGGTTTATTGTTCAAAATTATGCCTGTTGGATCAGAACTGAGGGGTCCCCTACTTTGAGAAACACCCATACTCATCATAATTGGTAGTTGTAGTAGTTACCTTGCCCAGTCACTTATCCTGGGGGCACCACCTTGTACAATGCCCCCAGCTTGAAGGATCAGCTGATTCTTTCAAGCAACCGCTGCTCTGTACTGCAAAGTCTCAAGGTGGCATATGATGACCCATGAGGGCACCAGGAACTCAAGCAGCGGCAACCTTGATTCACCCAGCTACTCATGTGCTGTGGTATTTTTTCAGCATTTTCCCTGGTAATATCACTTACCTGTGGCGGCACCTAATCTGGAAGTCTTAAAAATGAACATGGTCTATGGGAATACCGACTAAAAATGGTGGATTTTCCATGCAAGCAGGTTAGTTTACCAGAGGGCAATGGTTGAAAAATGGCTCCAATAGACACCAAGAAGAATGGCTGCCCAAGAAGCAAGAAGAACAGGGGAAATGCATCAACAATAAAAGTGATTGAAAGGTGACCGTGTAGATTTGACTACGTAGGCATTGGCAGTGCTCGGCAACTTGCGGCACCTAGGTCCCCCCAGCCCGTGAATGGGGCGAAGGCGCATGCGGACAAGCCGACAAGCCGTCATGGGTATGGTCATGTTGATGGTCTTAGTTGCGGCAGCGTGGCGTACCCACCACAACTTTTTCACCCGGATGACCATCCAGGGTGGGCCCCCAACCTCTGATCAGTTGGTTCATAACTAACTTCAGTGGGGTTATAGGAGGTTATACCCCGACTGATTAAGTTATAGGAGGTTATACCGACTGATTAAGTTGGTTTACAATAAAACTGACTGATTAAGTTATACGAGGCTATACCGCGAATTAAAAAATGCCAGGGGCCCACCTTGTACCGTTGTTCCAGCGTTTTCGACGCCTAAAACGGCCCCCATAGTTCAGGAAAACCATTGATGACTTGTTTGCTCAGCGGTTGACCCATCATCAGCCCCATTGATGTACCCTGCTTATGTTGGAATGGTGCACGTGTTTTTTTTCTCACCATCATAGCATTACCCGAGGTGGTTCATCAAGGTTAGGATCCCATCAGGATCTAGAACTTGTATCCCGTACATAAGAGTTTCTAGATGTTTGATTATTATACATTTTTTGCAATAAAGCTCAATTAACATGATCATATCAAGGTTAGCATCATTATTGTGTTTCTGATGTTATTGAATGATGCTCTGTTTACTATGAACAGTGGATCCTTAGCTAACAATGTAAACTACAGTTGATCATTGTTCCCCCGGTTGATCATTAATCCTCATCATCATTGTACCCCCGGTTGATCATTAATCGAATAATCAACTGTTTTCATCCTGTTCTCATCCCCCAGTCGTCTTCAACATCTCAACGGTCAATAGCCTCGCTTCCAAGTCGTCTTCACCAAGCCGCGCCGCGCCGCGGAAAATGGCTCCAGGCGAGCTTGAGCTGGGTCTGATCTCACCTGAGCCGGCCGAAAAGGAGGAGGGGAGGGGCGAAACGCGAGGTCCGGAAGGGCTGGAACCAGCGATCCACAACGGTGGGTTCTCAATCCAGGTGCCCAGGGTGCCCCCAAAGTTATGGTGGGTTTTTTACTATGAATGATTAATAAACATTGATAAACTGGAACCAGCTCAACTGGTGGTTTCTCAGTCCAGTTAGGATCAGTTCGGATAAACAGTTAATGGTGATAATAATGGGGATGAATCATGGATAATCATAAGTGGTTTCTCAATCCAGTCAGTGGCCCAATCAATTACTGGGGAGTAATAATTAATTACAGATAATCACCAACAATGGTTCAACAACTACTAGTCATGATGGTTTCTCAATCCAGTTTGGCTCAGTTAGGCTCACTTGCTGGGGATAGGTAACTGGGATAATCACCAACAAACTTATGGTTAAACAACCCCTAGTCATGGTGGTTTCTCAATCCAGTTTGGGGTACCCCCAAAGCTATTGTGGGTTTATTACTCTAACTGATTCATTAACTGGATGATGTCACTCCCCAAAGTGGCGCTCGCGAAAGACCCATATCCTGGATCTCACAGACAAAGGGATGGAGAAAAGGGATGGTTTTTCAGGACCCAAGTCTGATACTGTCCCCAAGGCCTCAACTCTTTACTGATGCCATGTAGCACTCAGCATGCCATGCTTCATCCACGACCAGATGATTCCTGGAAGAGTCGATGACTGCTTCGGTACTCAATTCCATGAAGCTACTGATTTCAGGAAGCTATTGATTTCAGGATATGGATGGACTCTTCCATTTGTCAATTCCAGAAGCTACTTACTTTATGGAATCAATTCCAAGTTGATGAATCAATTCCAGAAGCTACTGATTTCAGGTAGCGCCCCTTGTTGTTAACGCGGTGGAACCGCAGGGCACACGACACGGAAGAACGAGGAAGCGCCCACGACCGCAATGATGAAAAATGATCGTTTTCAATGGGAGTTTCCAGGTGTTGAACTGGCCATGGGTCAATATTAATCAACCAACTAATGGGGGATTTCCACCAACAATAACAGGGAAAACAATGGTCAATGGTGGTTGAACTATTGAAGTGGTGGTTTCTCAAGCCAGTTTGGGGACCCCCAAGCCACAGGTTGGTTTATTACTATAAATGACTAGTAATGGATGATTTAGGGGTACCCCTATGGCTTGAGAAACACCTAAGTGAACTATTTTGATTGGTTGACAAGGACGATGAAAAAATGGTTGATGATATTTTCAAAAGCTTCTCAAACAACAATCCCAGAGATTACGGTAGAATTCAATGCCTACAGACTCCTTGGACTACTTAAGGTATGAAATATGTGAAAAGAAACATGATTTGTAGATATTGTGTAGTTATCAAAGGAAGTTTCATAGAGAAACTCCGAGTTACGGATGAGCTAGAAAAGAGAAGAGAAGAGTAGCGCAGAGAAAAATAGAGAAAAGTAGATAAGAGAAAAGTAGAGAAGAGAAGAGTAGCTCAGAGAAAAGTAGAGAAGAGAAGAGTAGCTCAGAGAAAAGTAGAGAAGAGAAGAGTAGCTCAGAGAAAAGTAGAGAAGAGAAGAGTAGCTCAGAGAAAAGTAGAGAAGAGAAGAGTAGCTCAGAGAAAAGTAGAGAAGAGAAGAGTAGCTCAGAGAAAAGTAGAGAAGAGAAGAGTAGCTCAGAGAAAAGTAGAGAAGAGAAGAGTAGCTCAGAGAAAAGTAGAGAAGAGAAGAGTAGCTCAGAGAAAAGTAGAGAAGAGAAGAGTAGCTCAGAGAAAAGTAGAGAAGAGAAGAGTAGCTCAGAGAAAAGTAGAGAAGAGAAGAGTAGCTCAGAGAAAAGTAGAGAAGAGAAGAGTAGCTCAGAGAAAAGTAGAGAAGAGAAGAGTAGCTCAGAGAAAAGTAGAGAAGAGAAGAGTAGCTCAGAGAAAAGTAGAGAAGAGAAGAGTAGCTCAGAGAAAAGTAGAGAAGAGAAGAGTAGCTCAGAGAAAAGTAGAGAAGAGAAGAGTAGCTCAGAGAAAAGTAGAGAAGAGAAAAGTAGAGAAGAGAAAAGTAGAGAAGAGAAGAGTAGCGCAGAGAAAAATAGAGAAAAGTAGATAAGAGAAAAGTAGAGTTGTAGTACCTTGTAGTACCTTGTAGTACCTTGTAGTACCTTGTAGTACCTTGTAGTACCTTGTAGTACCTTGTAGTACCTTGTAGTACCTTGTAGTACCTTGTAGTACCTTGTAGTACCTTGTAGTACCTTGTAGTACCTTGTAGTACCTTGTAGTACCTTGTAGTACCTTGTAGTACCTTGTAGTACCTTGTAGTACCTTGTAGTACCTTGTAGTACCTTGTAGTACCTTGTAGTACCTTGTAGTACCTTGTAGTACCTTGTAGTACCTTGTAGTACCTTGTAGTACCTTGTAGTACCTTGTAGTACCTTGTAGTACCTTGTAGTACCTTGTAGTACCTTGTAGTACCTTGTAGTACCTTGTAGTACCTTGTAGTACCTTGTAGTACCTTGTAGTACCTTGTAGTACCTTGTAGTACCTTGTAGTACCTTGTAGTACCTTGTAGTACCTTGTAGTACCTTGTAGTACCTTGTAGTACCTTGTAGTACCTTGTAGTACCTTGTAGTACCTTGTAGTACCTTGTAGTACCTTGTAGTACCTTGTAGTACCTTGTAGTACCTTGTAGTACCTTGTAGTACCTTGTAGTACCTTGTAGTACCTTGTAGTACCTTGTAGTACCTTGTAGTACCTTGTAGTACCTTGTAGTACCTTGTAGTACCTTGTAGTACCTTGTAGTACCTTGTAGTACCTTGTAGTACCTTGTAGTACCTTGTAGTACCTTGTAGTACCTTGTAGTACCTTGTAGTACCTTGTAGTACCTTGTAGTACCTTGTAGTACCTTGTAGTACCTTGTAGTACCTTGTAGTACCTTGTAGTACCTTGTAGTACCTTGTAGTACCTTGTAGTACCTTGTAGTACCTTGTAGTACCTTGTAGTACCTTGTAGTACCTTGTAGTACCTTGTAGTACCTTGTAGTACCTTGTAGTACCTTGTAGTACCTTGTAGTACCTTGTAGTACCTTGTAGTACCTTGTAGTACCTTGTAGTACCTTGTAGTACCTTGTAGTACCTTGTAGTACCTTGTAGTACCTTGTAGTACCTTGTAGTACCTTGTAGTACCTTGTAGTACCTTGTAGTACCTTGTAGTACCTTGTAGTACCTTGTAGTACCTTGTAGTACCTTGTAGTACCTTGTAGTACCTTGTAGTACCTTGTAGTACCTTGTAGTACCTTGTAGTACCTTGTAGTACCTTGTAGTACCTTGTAGTACCTTGTAGTACCTTGTAGTACCTTGTAGTACCTTGTAGTACCTTGTAGTACCTTGTAGTACCTTGTAGTACCTTGTAGTACCTTGTAGTACCTTGTAGTACCTTGTAGTACCTTGTAGTACCTTGTAGTACCTTGTAGTACCTTGTAGTACCTTGTAGTACCTTGTAGTACCTTGTAGTACCTTGTAGTACCTTGTAGTACCTTGTAGTACCTTGTAGTACCTTGTAGTACCTTGTAGTACCTTGTAGTACCTTGTAGTACCTTGTAGTACCTTGTAGTACCTTGTAGTACCTTGTAGTACCTTGTAGTACCTTGTAGTACCTTGTAGTACCTTGTAGTACCTTGTAGTACCTTGTAGTACCTTGTAGTACCTTGTAGTACCTTGTAGTACCTTGTAGTACCTTGTAGTACCTTGTAGTACCTTGTAGTACCTTGTAGTACCTTGTAGTACCTTGTAGTACCTTGTAGTACCTTGTAGTACCTTGTAGTACCTTGTAGTACCTTGTAGTACCTTGTAGTACCTTGTAGTACCTTGTAGTACCTTGTAGTACCTTGTAGTACCTTGTAGTACCTTGTAGTACCTTGTAGTACCTTGTAGTACCTTGTAGTACCTTGTAGTACCTTGTAGTACCTTGTAGTACCTTGTAGTACCTTGTAGTACCTTGTAGTACCTTGTAGTACCTTGTAGTACCTTGTAGTACCTTGTAGTACCTTGTAGTACCTTGTAGTACCTTGTAGTACCTTGTAGTACCTTGTAGTACCTTGTAGTACCTTGTAGTACCTTGTAGTACCTTGTAGTACCTTGTAGTACCTTGTAGTACCTTGTAGTACCTTGTAGTACCTTGTAGTACCTTGTAGTACCTTGTAGTACCTTGTAGTACCTTGTAGTACCTTGTAGTACCTTGTAGTACCTTGTAGTACCTTGTAGTACCTTGTAGTACCTTGTAGTACCTTGTAGTACCTTGTAGTACCTTGTAGTACCTTGTAGTACCTTGTAGTACCTTGTAGTACCTTGTAGTACCTTGTAGTACCTTGTAGTACCTTGTAGTACCTTGTAGTACCTTGTAGTACCTTGTAGTACCTTGTAGTACCTTGTAGTACCTTGTAGTACCTTGTAGTACCTTGTAGTACCTTGTAGTACCTTGTAGTACCTTGTAGTACCTTGTAGTACCTTGTAGTACCTTGTAGTACCTTGTAGTACCTTGTAGTACCTTGTAGTACCTTGTAGTACCTTGTAGTACCTTGTAGTACCTTGTAGTACCTTGTAGTACCTTGTAGTACCTTGTAGTACCTTGTAGTACCTTGTAGTACCTTGTAGTACCTTGTAGTACCTTGTAGTACCTTGTAGTACCTTGTAGTACCTTGTAGTACCTTGTAGTACCTTGTAGTACCTTGTAGTACCTTGTAGTACCTTGTAGTACCTTGTAGTACCTTGTAGTACCTTGTAGTACCTTGTAGTACCTTGTAGTACCTTGTAGTACCTTGTAGTACCTTGTAGTACCTTGTAGTACCTTGTAGTACCTTGTAGTACCTTGTAGTACCTTGTAGTACCTTGTAGTACCTTGTAGTACCTTGTAGTACCTTGTAGTACCTTGTAGTACCTTGTAGTACCTTGTAGTACCTTGTAGTACCTTGTAGTACCTTGTAGTACCTTGTAGTACCTTGTAGTACCTTGTAGTACCTTGTAGTACCTTGTAGTACCTTGTAGTACCTTGTAGTACCTTGTAGTACCTTGTAGTACCTTGTAGTACCTTGTAGTACCTTGTAGTACCTTGTAGTACCTTGTAGTACCTTGTAGTACCTTGTAGTACCTTGTAGTACCTTGTAGTACCTTGTAGTACCTTGTAGTACCTTGTAGTACCTTGTAGTACCTTGTAGTACCTTGTAGTACCTTGTAGTACCTTGTAGTACCTTGTAGTACCTTGTAGTACCTTGTAGTACCTTGTAGTACCTTGTAGTACCTTGTAGTACCTTGTAGTACCTTGTAGTACCTTGTAGTACCTTGTAGTACCTTGTAGTACCTTGTAGTACCTTGTAATACCTTGTAGTACCTTGTAGTACCTTGTAGTACCTTGTAGTACCTTGTAGTACCTTGTAGTACCTTGTAGTACCTTGTAGTACCTTGTAGTACCTTTTAGCATTTTGTAGTACCTTGTAGTACCTTGTAGTACCTGGTAGTATCTTGTAGTATTTTGTAGTACCTTGTAGTACTTTGTAGTCTCTTGTAGTACCTTGTAGTACCTTGTAATACCTTGTAGTACCCTGTAGTACCTTGTAGTACCTTGTAATACCTTGTAGTACCTTGTAGTACTTTGTAGTACCTTGTAGTACCTTGTAGTACCTTGTGGTACCTTGTAGTACTTTGAAAAGTAGAGAAGAGAAGAGAAGAGAAGAGAAGGGAAGAGAAGATAAGAGAAGAGAAGAGTAGAAAAGCGAAGAGATGAGCAGAGAAGAAAAGAGTAGAGAAGAAAAGAGTAGAGAAGAGCAGAGAAGAGAAGAGTAGAAAAGAGAAGAGAAGAGAAGGGTAGAGAACAGAAGAGTAGAGAAGAGAAGAGAAGAGAAGGGTAGAGAAGAGAAGAGTACAGAAGAGAAGAGAAGAGTAGAGAAGAGAAGAGTGGAGAAGAGAAGAGAAGAGTAGAGTAGAGAAGAGTAGAGAAGAGAAGAGAAGAGAAGAGAAGAGTAGAGAAGGGAAGAGAAGAGTAGAGTAGAGTCGAGAAGAGAAGAGAAGAGAAGAGTAGAGAAAAGTAGAGAAGAGAATAGTAGAGAAGAGAAGGGTAGAGAAAAGAAGGGTAGAGAAGAGAAGGGTAGAGAAGAGAAGAGAAGAGTAGAGAAGAGTAGAGAAGAGAAGGGTAGAGAAGAGAAGAGGAGAGAAGAGTAGAGAAGAGTAGAGAAGAGAAGGGTAGAGAAGAGAAGAGAAGAGAAGAGTAGAGAAGAGTAGAGAAGAGAAGGGTAGAGAAGAGAAGGGAAGAGAAAAGTAGAGAAGAGAAAGAAAAAAGAAAGAGAAGAGAAGAGAAGAGAAAGAGGAATAACACAAAGAAATCAGCGAAACGCGTGTGAAACTGAAAGCGAGACAACACGAAACAACCCCTGAAAGCTGCCCACAAGCACCGCACCCACATTCCTATAGGCACAACATTGTGTCGCAACATCCTATAGGCTCACAATGCTTTCTATTGGAAACTTCCGCCCCCGCCTCGTGCGGGTAATATGTTACCTTTTTGTATATACACAGCCAACGCATAGCACCGTGCATATTCACCTTTAACCAAAGATGTGTGGCATGTTGTGTCTATGATATGCTGTCGCCAACAATAGGGTGTCATAACCAACCAATGCTGATTGAACGTCCATGGTAAGATTTGTGGACATCCAAAGACATTTTGTTCATCCTCGGGAGTTAGTTTCACAACCAACGGGGCTGTGAATGCTCAACTATGCAGACTATGCTCCCAATCAGTTGTTGGACCTAAGTTCTTTGGCATAGTTTTGATTTGCTACTGGGGTACTGCTTTACTAAAGGTACTGCTAGAACACGCCGTGCCCGTCTACAGGCACCAAAGAGTGAGAGGTTTGCCGCTGAACCAAAATCCAATCATGTGAATCATGTGTGATCGCACCATTAGGTATACCCATAACGGGGACACGCCAGACAATCCATGAATCTTCGGAAAAGGCCGTTTGTGGAACAACCGCTTTATCAGCATCCCCAGGATTGAATCCCCAGAACCAAACCCACTGGTTTGCAGCCGGAGGAGCATTCCCCTTTACAAGTACCTCCTGGAATGGAATCGCCAGAGCCATCACAGTGGCATCCCTGGCGATTTGCAAAAGATTGTCCATGAAAGCGTATCGCAACGCTGTATGAATATGCTCATTTTCGTGTGAACCTTCTGCATGCGTTCTTTCGGGGCCCCAGCAGAGACACGGTGGGTGTCATCATTCTACAAGTTCAGACACAGGGTCACACCGTCCACGTTGCATGGCTGGTCCCCAAAAGAAAATGTCTTCCCCTGAGCGATTCATAGCTTCCTGCGTTCTGCCTGGGTTCAGCATAATGGCTACCCAGGATTAATAAACCCCTGGTTGATTAATAAGGGGTATCCCCTAAAAGCCTTGGTTTTCCATTAAAATAGGAACCCCCCTAGTTAATCAACCCAGGGGTTTATTAATTCTGGGTTACCATTAGAAAGGCTGCTCCATAGCTAGAGAGTTGGTTGCTTCAAGCCCTCAGGTCTCCTGGTGAAGCAAGCTGGGAGCTCAGGGGTAGTCCCTTCATAGTAAAACCCACCACGCTGTCTCCAGAAACCCTGGTCTTAGTGGGGACTCAGTGTTTAACCCCAGGTTAAGGGGGCCCAGAGGGTTCATTTTTAGGGAAGGATTTGCGCATCAGAGTATTTGCCTTGGATTTGTGCTACTATGTGCCACCTGCACTCGATGAATCGAACGTGTTTAGAAGCGAAGAAGCAGGTGGCGAGGTGTTTTAAGCTTGGGCTTCGGTCTTTTGGAATACTTCTTGGAGTCCTTTTTTGATTCAAGGGAACACAAAACCATAATTTGATGCTTAACATGCTTCTGATGATTCCAGCATGTGTTTTTCTTTCAATCAAGGCGCGCATTTATCTCTTGTAATTACCAAGTTTGTGGAACCATTTTAATTTTGTTTCACAAGCTGAAACGAGCACAATCCGACTGGTCCCACCAGGTCACGGACTGACCAAGCCTACTACCTGGGTTGAGGCCTGCGGATTTGGGGGAGCCTCCCTGAGATCTCGAAACATGATGGCTAATAGTCACAAGCTTCCCTCCCAAGCACACCCCGCAGTGCCCCGCAGCAGCCAAGACCACTACAGATGCCATCAGATGCCAAATGGCTAATGTCACAGTTGACAATGGTGACTAGTGACCTATACTGGCCTTAGTTGCTAGTTATCTAGCTGGCTGAAAGCGCCCCAGGGCGTCGGAGAGAAGTAGGGGGTGATTTTCAACTTGTCTTAGTTTAGCTATGGGTAACTACGGTCAATTGCGGTTTACTATCGGGTATAATAGCCAACAGTAGTCGCTGATTGGTGGTTTGATTGACATTTTATGATTCCCAAAAGTTGAAACCACCAGCCAGTTACTCTCTCACTCTATAGATGTATATATATTTGTATTTATATTTATATTGACCATATCCAATCTGGGTGCATGGTTGAAATCCGCAAGTCATAACTGGCTCACGTATTGAGAAGGGTGATTTTTTATTGCTAGGCTCATTTACCAGAGGGTATCCACATTGGGTACTTCCCATCGAGCAACCATTGCTTTCGGATCGAATCCAACAATTTTGGCGGACATACCCTTGGTGGACACACCCGGTTAGACATACATGCAGTTCCAATCTCCATTGAGGTTACCTCCCAGTGGGAAGTGGCTACCAATTCATCCAAGCGTTGGTCTTGGCCACTGATTCAGGTGAGTAGCTTCAAGATGCTTCAAGTGTTGAATTTGAGATCATGACAATCATTACTCTGTTGTGGAATAAGAGCAGCTTCTTACGTGGTAGTTTATTCATCCCTTTGCTATTAGCCTACCTGGTAACTGATGTTTTTGATAGCATTCCGCAAGCATGTGAAAATTGATGTTTGCATCCTAGTGTGGAATGCTAACGGGTCATGCTGCCCGAAAGGGGATCTTCAAAATGTGCTGCAGGAACCTGGGGGAACTAATACATAGGGGAATCTGCAGCCGAGAAAAGTTGCGCTCTCATCCAGTCATGGCTTCCTCGTCTATCTTTTCGGGAAATTCTATATACTTAAGACAGCGATCACAAGTACTCAAATCAAAATCATCCATTTTGTCCATTTTGAGTGATTCCATCTAGTTCAGAACTGCTGATTCCATCTAATTTAGAACAACTCAAGTCACGATCCCCTTCTTCAGATGTTGGATCAGCAGCCGCAGGTGGAGGGTGAAACCATGGAAGAGCTGCAACGTGAACTGGAGGCCCGAGACAGGACGTCCATGGCTGTCCAAGGCACGGTCAAAGACAAGGATCCATCAACCTAGGGCTCCCAAAACTATCATTTTAATACATTCTAACTTACCCATGTGGGTGTTTCTCAAAATAGGGGAACCCCCCAAATCCTCAACTAGCAACTATTTTTAGTAATAAACCTACCATTTTTGGGGTACCCCATTTTGCGAAACCATATTTGGGGTATTCCACGGTCTTCCAAGGGGTCAGTGATCATGTTGGCAACTTGGGGCTGCAATGACTTCATGAAATACCCCTTGAACGCTGGGCCAGGATTGGTCATGATGGTGAGTAACCATTGTTAGTAACCATTTAGAAACCATTAGTTACTAAACCATGATCAATTAACCATTAATGTTATTAATGATTACTAGTCAATTGTTACATGTAGTAACCATGATTATTAGGAACCATTAGTAATCATTACCCATGATCATCAATGATCATCGTTATTGTTGATAGGATATGATCGACCATCACTATCTATCCCTATCAGTAACCACTGGTGGTCATCATCAGCAACCATTGGTCATCATTAACCATGATCATCACTGGTTACTATCTCTATTAGTAACCACTTCATTGGCGCATCTTCCTGGGTCCATGACCTGCCCTGGCATCAGGTGAGTTGCCAGAACAAGCCCTGCGCATCTGTTGCCACACAGACAGACATGGAGGACCTTCCGACTGCCGAGGACACGGGCGGTGCGCTGAGCGACCAGGGGTCACAGCTGGACATGTTCGGACGACTCAATCGACTCCATAGATCTCGGATTGAAGGTTTAGATCCATCATGATTTCGTCATGATTGATGATGGTTCATAGTGACATCGTGGTCGGTAGTTGGCTCAAAGGTGGTTCATTATGGTTACCAACTACGAAGCTGATCGTCCATGTTTGTTTCCTTGAAGGAAAACATAGTTTGGGGAATCATACAAGGCTTTCTTGTGGAAAGGGGCAGCAAGCCATAGAATGACAAGATGACATGCACACGTGCTTGTTTGAATCTTGCGCAAGGCCGAGTTTTCAGCTTGATCATGCTTCATAGTTATGATGTTGCTTCGAAAGGGAACCAAACCAATACATCATGATTACTAATGATTAGTGGCAAGTACTACAAATATTTTTTAATTGATTAATGATGATTACTGAGTCAATACCAATATCATTATTGACTCAGCAGAGTTCACAGCTCATGATCGTGTTTCCACCAAGGCAGATGGTCACCTCAAAAGCGAAAAAGGCATTCAGCTTAACAAATCCGAAAAGCCCTGATTGAAAATGTATGAAAATGCTATACAAGCCCTGAATTGTATAGGTATCATCTTAGCAAAGTCTATGATTTTGTACCTCTTGATAGCTAAGTTCTACAAAACAACTATGGTCTAGCATATGATAGCTTTGTTTAAACCAATCAACTGTGAACGATGTGGCTGCTATAGCTGGATTTAATCCACAAGTGCGGTTGGAACCTGCCACTGGTCTGTTTCATAGCCTTTTGTAGCTATAACATCCAGCTTTAGAGATGTCTATAGTCTATAAATCCTGGATTTTATAGCTATCAAATCCTGTTTATGGTCAAACTCCTGTTTCATGGCCATTTTATAGTTTATAGCTTGTCTTCAATCATAAAATCCTGCCACTAGCTGGTCCAACCTGGGACGCGCCATGGCGTTGCGCCCTGCTGCTCAACCGCTGCCAGCCGGCTTGCCTGTGGTGCGGGCGCCGCGGGCCGTGGGGTTCCCCCGGCGAAGCCAGGCAGCCCCAGGGCACAGCTGGAAGCTGCTTGAAGCGAAGGGGTGAGGGCCACCATCTTTGGAGCTCTCGAGGTGGTCGAGGATGGCGTTTTGAACGGTTTTTTTGGGGGGATCCAAGTTAAGGAGAAGTTTTGCTGGTCAAGATCTTTCTTTGAAATCCAAGTTCAGGATCAGTTTTTGCCAAACTATGGTTGGTTTTTCACACATATCGTTCTGCAGTTTTACATGCTTAAAGAAGCAGGTGAGCTTCTCCAGCCACGTTGCAACCAGTCCAACGGTCGCCCCACCAGGTTGGTTCATGCCGCTGAGGCTCGCCCCGCTCACCCTGATTGGTGCTACCCACCGCGGCCGTGTGGCACGGCGCGCAGCCAAGTCGGCTGCAGTGGAGAAGGTGCCATGTGGAAGAACGGCGAAGGATGAATAGTGAGTATACTGGCTTATGTTGAAAAAATATGTTTTGGACATGGTTTTTTTCAACATATCGTGGCTTTGTATTGTGTTTTATTTTCCCTTGCAACTATTAACAAATATTGGTTGGTTGACTCATATTTTTCATGTTTTCATAGGGGTTGGAACCACCAACCAGGTATAGCATTGGAGACCTATGGCACGCAGGTTGATCAATGGGTTGATGTCAATGGATACTCATTTCCTTTATGATGGGTAACAGTTGATGTATGGCAATGACTCATAATGGTCAAGATCTTGTACAGACATGTACTAGCTGAGATTGCATTGTCACTTGGATGCATATTGTAGGCCAGGTATTGCATATGGTGCAACTTCGAATTTGGCTTCATTTTGTGTGAGATGGTTTGCTGGGTGAATGCCAAGTAGTAGGCTATACCGTTGGTGCGCGGATAAAGATTTCAACACACAGGTTCGCCTACAGTATGAGTTTCATGATCATTGATGCTGTTATCAGTCACTAGCCGCTGTGTTGGTTTCTTTTTTCAAAGCTTCATCCTTAGCAATAGACCACCCCTAGTTTTGCCATAGATAGCTGGTGAACCCCCAAATATGGTCGGTCCAATAGGGTTGTGTTATCTACTGGATTTACCATTCATTTTGATCGACTTTCCTTGCAGACTCATGACATTTCATGACATTTCATGACACTTCATGACACTTCATGACACTTCATGACATTTCATGACATTTCATAACCAAGTGCATCAAGTAATGACCAAGTGGCTGTGGGTCAAAATCCCTGTACCCCTGGTTGCCTATAGGTTGTTAGTTATTTTCCACCATACAGTTGGTATATATGCCCTATCATTGTTGGTTATCATCCCTTATTATTAATCAATTAGCCAGCTAGTTGACCTTTATTGCTGCTTAATATTGACCCAGAGCCAAGAAGCTGCGCTGAAAAACAGTGCGGCTGAAAACGTGAGGAGACTCCTTGGTTGGAGATCGCTGGTGCGCTGGGCTTGGCGCTGCTCGACATTTTCAAAGGGCCCCCAGAGGAAGCCACGGATAGCTCCGCGCCGGGGCTCAAGGAGTGGATCTGCTGGCAGGGAGAGCTGAGACCTTCGGGGCAAGGGGCAGCGTTTTGGAGTTGCCAGGCGTGGTCGAATCTGAAATGGTAGATAGATTGGATTAGATCATATGGATAGATATAGTGCAGATGGAGATGCAGACGAAATCAATCATGCCACCACGTTTCTTGTTGCCACCGCCGCCGCCCCTGCCAAACCAGCTGCTCCTGGTCGATCATCTTACCGGTGGTGGTCCCTATAGTCAACGGGGTTGGTTTGTTAGCCGACCTCACAGGCTAGACATACAACGTTATAGCATATTATAGCATCATATAACATGTATAGCATTTGGCAGCTTTAAAACTGATAGAGACTGCTGGTAGATAATATGATGCTATATAATATGCTATATAATATGATGCTATATAATTTGCACCTGATGGTAGTTTAGCAACAGCTTTATAACTGGTGGTAGTTTCCCTAGCCTAGCACCTTCCTTAAGCCAGCTTTTGCTGGCGAAGCGTGCGGGTTATGTCGCCACAGGAGATCGGAAAGCCCGTGAAGGAGGCTCTGGCCAGTTGTATGATCCAGGACGCGATCCGGACCAAGCTTGGACAGTCCATTGCTAGCAGCTGGTTTGGAGCATTTGTACACAAGGTGGGGCCCGAAATCGTTAGCTAAGGTGGGTTATAAGTAGGGTAACTAGCAGTTATGGTAATAATTAAATGGCTTATTAGCCAACTTCTAACGTTTGGGGGCCCCACCTTGCATTCAATGAAACCACGTCTCCACAAGAAATCTAGATTTTGCTGTGGTGCTTTGAGCAGCGGCATTTTGGTGCTTTGGGAATGGTCGGAATCCCTTGATTTTGCAGTGAAACGCTGCAACATTCAGCCCCTAACATTTCACCAGCTTGGAAACAAGCCCCAGGGTTTGTGGGAGCGGTGGATGGCATACTTTCCTTCGGACTTTGAAGTTTTGCATTCAGAAACCAATGCAACGCCAAGAGGCTCATGCTAGACCTGTGGCCGTTGATGAAGGGTCATGATAAGTTTGTGCCCCCATGGGGGTCGGACCCACGAGGATGTCCGCAGTGGTGAGACTGTGGATTCTTGCCTGCATCGAGTGCGTTGCTGATCTTCTGATGAGGAACGGCCTGTGTTGGTGCATGCGGTGTTTCGAAACGGGAGAAATGGTTGGTCTGAATCATATGTGGAAAGTATACAAGACAGGCAGCACCCCATTTGAAGGTGTTTTATGCAGATTTATGCAGCTGATGCTTTCATCGACAGTAGTGGACAGCACAAATGTTGGACAGGTTGACTTCCTGTGACTATTTTCAGCCTGTCAGCCCACAAACAAGTTCCAAGCTCAAAGTCCAGCGGGGGCTCATCCCAAAAACTGCTTAGAATCCCACATCCTGTACTCATCCTGTACCTTCGGCATGTTAGAATCTGCATTCACATATGTTATATAAATAGTTCATGATGATTATATAATTACTCACGTACATGTAGTAGATAGCTGTCTTGAAAAAGCAAGTGGATTTCCCATTTCCAGGTGAAACTAGAAGAGGGTGCTTCTTTCCAGATGATATCCTGAAAGACACGGGTGTTCTACCATCCTGGACGTTCGAAATCTCACCCGATTTCGCACTCAGGATGCTTCCTCCCTGCTGTTGGCTTCGAATGCTGCCAGGGGCATTTTCTTTTTGACTCACTGGGGAGACTTCAATTCCTGGGAAGTGGCGCAGCAGCTTCGCACCGCCATTCAGGCACTTGCTCAGCATAGTTGTGCCCACCTGTTGCTAACACCAATCAGTTGTCGCCACCTGTTGCTTTGCACTGAAACCAGATCAAAAGCACCATTTTCTTCCCTCGGCTGGGACGCTGCAACTTCAAAATATTCCGATGGCCCGCCTTCGACCGGTCAATCATGAAATGTTCGGGTAAAAAGTAGCCACGGCTGCTGGTGCTGAGATTCCAGAAGATAACCAGCACCAGCCGTGTTATCTTCTGGAGATAACCAGAAGTTTCCACCAGCTTATCCCACCCTGGTGGAACCATCCCATCCTCCTCACAGCTTTCCCCGGTGCTGCCAGGCGAAGCGCCTGGACCCGTCCTCCCTGTGCCTCGTGGGTATCGGGTCGCAGAGCTCGGGCGCCAAGTTCGCGGAGATGTTGGAACTGCCTCCGGACCTCAGGATCTTCACAGACGACGAGTGGCACAGCTGCAATGCTGGACGCTATGATGCCTGGAAAATGGGTGAACACCGGTGAAATTGGCTGGAAAATATTGAAAACCAGGTGGAAATATGGTGAAATAAGCTGGAAATAAGCTGGAGATGGCTGAAATGTCTGGAAAACAGGCTAAATATGGTGAAATAAGCTGGAAATAAGCTGGAGATGGCTGAAATGTCTGGAAAACAGGCTAAATATGGTGAAATAAGCTGGAAATCAGATGAACTGTGATGAACTCATAGGTGAAATCAGTACACTGAAGTACACAATGAAGAACAAGGTTTGAAGTTGAGACTGTTCCAGCAGCTGAGATTGAAGTGGTAACCCATTTGCAGTGTTCCTTGGGTAGAGTTTGTTCTTTATCACACAGCGCTGAAGTTATATGAGCAACAGCTTTATTTACAAATGAAGTGGTTAGTCTTCGGGTGGGAATGGTTTCTCTTGAAAAACAGGAATTTGCATGTAAAACGAGGTATGAACACCTCGAGAACGAGGCTCCAGAATGAGGTAGGAATACTGGAGAACGAGGTAGGAACGACTCTCAATTTCTGTCAATTGAGCCGAGAATAGATAAAATTCATCGCTCATATATCACATGTTTTAATCATTGTCATTATTAACTCATCGTCATCATTATCATCAGTGTTTTGTTTTATCGACTATAACAGTCTCAGGTGAAACAAGTGTTCGAGGTAGACATGTGTACATCACATCGTAGAATGAACATGTCACCTCGATTGGTTTCGATGAGAAGCAACTTGAAAACCCTCAGAAATTTGAACATTCACCAGACGTGAAGATGTTGGTCGACTCACCAGTGCTGTTTGGGATGCCATGGGTGTTTGCTTTTTGAAGTGCAAGTCACTCCCCAAACGGATGATTTGTTTGCCAAACCAATCAAAATCTCAACCATTAGACGTGTTTGTTTGACAGTTCGATCAAGGTATGAACCTATCAAGGTATAAACCTGTAGACCTGTTTTTTAACAGTTTTTCATAGTTTTTCCATCCGAACATGCAATTTCCTTGTGAAATGATCATGCCCAGATGCTAGCCCATGGCTCGCCCCAACTCCACCTGCTGCAGTGGAAGCTGCTACTCATCGTTGTGCTTCAGCCACGGTGCGCTGCCACAATACTCGGAGCAGCTCAATCCTTATCTCAGAGGCTTGTATGAATTTGGAACTGTTGGGATCCGATCAAACCGTTGAGGTTTTTTAGGGGATTATCACGGTTAATAATAGGGGATAATAACGAACAATAATGGTGAAAAAACTACTTGGATGCATTTGGAACGAGCTGGGGATCCGATCCGGATTGAGATAAGGCATGGATATGGTGGTTTCTCAATAGGTTGGGCTTGGTTTGCACAAGATTTTTAAGGGATGTAGGGGTCAGCGGTTATAGCTTTGAATTGTGGTAAATGATAGGGGAAACTCACCAAAAGTTGTTAAACAGCCACTATGTTGGTTTCTCAAGCCAGTTTGGGGTATCGAACAACGGTTGGTTTATGACTATGAATGATTAATAGTGGATGATTTGGGGGTACCCACACATTGAGAAACACCCAGGCCGCCCAGGCCTGTGTGTTTCTCAAAAGGCGGGACCCCAGTAGTCTGTTTTAGATGATTGATTAATGGGTGATTACAGGGTCCCCCATTTCAGGAACATCCATGGAGGTTATACAAATTATAGAGCCAATACGGTTGGGATACGCAACAAGACTAGCTGTTTGGGATCAAAAGTGATAGGAAACCCATCCTCAACAGCAAATGTACGTACTATCAGAAACCATACATCTACTACAATATCTATGTAGAATCATGCTACCTGGGCAATTCGGAACAAGCTAGCTGGATATGCTGGGATGTAATTCGTCAGCAATTCTTATTATTGACTTAATCTCATTGGCAAGTTGCTGATTGGAAGATGTACCACTACTACTAGGTACTATTGCTATTACTACCTATTACTCCTACTATTATTGTAGTAGTAATAGGTTAGTTCCACCATTATAGTACAAAGTAAAATTAAATTGCTACCATTATTACTACTAGATACTATTACTTTTATTAGAAGAAACTAAACTCTCAACCACACAACTGCGGCCAAAGACTCGTTTTGCTCGCCACCAGCCCAGTGACATCTTGGGCAGGTAACATTGATCCACTGCACAGATCAATTGTGATCTGATTGGTGGAAACCTTACCGACCAAAGACCGACAGATGAGCACCTAGAAATGGGACCAGATTTTTCAGTAAGAAACCTGCTTGGAAACCATGAAGAATTGATGGATTTTCAATAGCCAGGTTCATCTACCAAAGTGCACCCTGCTTATTGCAGCTTTGTTTTTGTTGGATCGATTGCGTGCACAGGCCAAGTACGTGGATTTTGTCCCGTTTTACTGGGTTTGCTGCCAGTCCTGGGTTGCGACATGAGCAAAGTGGGCAATTCCCCTTGCCAGGATTTGGAGCGTATACATGATTTGAACACCGTCATTGGCCGTGGAACCACCCACCGAAGATCAACTTCCAAAAGTTGCTCCATGACCCATGGAAGTTGATCGACTTGGCAAGTTCCATGAGTTTCAACATTTCCAAAGGTTGATCATGGAACTCATGGGGAACTTGCCAAGTCGATATCCAAGTCGATCAACTTCCAGAAGTCCAGCCGTCCACCGAGGAGTTTTCCTGATGCTTCTGGGTGTCGGGTGCCTCGTCCGCCGGTGGTGCGACCGCAGGGCTGTGGCCCAGCTGAAGCTGCTCCGAGGTCTCCTGGGACCATTCGCACCGTGCTGGGCGGCTACTTGGGGCAACTTGGATGGTGGCCATGGTGGCCATGGCGGCAGGGATCCATGGCCATGGTGGTACCATGTGCTACCCCTCAGCCGCGCCTGATGATTAGTCAGACAGGGAAGCTGTCAGATTTTGGAGATTGCAAATGGTTACAACATGTTTGGACAAAACAATAATGATGATTTACCGCAATGCTTAATGACTGTGAGTGATGGTAATGGTTGATGATCATGGCTAATCATGGTCGCTAATCTCATCTAAAAACTGGTTGTTATTGGTGCTGAACAACCCAGGACTTCAAGTCACCTTCTGTTAGCTTGCCAGAAGCTCATAGATATCGACGTCCGGACTCCGTCTACCACTGCAACGGGCAGTTTTGCTACCAAACATGGTTGTTTCAGAGCGGCTGGAGGTAACATGTTGCGTTTGGAGGTCCCCACTTGTCGTTTGCAGTCATGGACTCATGCAAGTCCAGACTGTTTGGTAAACATTGTGAGCTCCTGCCCTCATGTAGACCATGCCGGTATTCATCCTATTTGACCCATGATATTTTGGACTATGCCATTTCTATAATGAGAACAACAGCACGGCAACAGCAAAGTAGAGCGATGATGCTGAGGTATTCAAGAGAAGAGCATTGCTTTCGAAACATGCCTGATGATATGCACACACGTACCAGTAGTATCAATCCGTTCCAACAGGTACGTAGCCACTTTTTCATGCTGCTTTAAATAAGCCTCTATATCTACATGTGAATATGCAGTCAGTACTTCACCTGTGAGATCATTCCAACGCTCGTACGATCGAGTCCCAACGTCCTGGATGGCTTTGACTTCTTTGTGGTCAACCAAACATTTTGATTTGTTAGGTGGAGAGACTACACAAACAAAGTAGGGGTATGCCCCCCTATGCCGCGGATCTCATCATGTTACTTCCCATGACCGTTGGTTCATATTGTTGTGAATGCTTGGATGGTGCAAGTTGATTGCAATAGTTCTGTTCAGTCAAGAGACATGGATAAACGTATCATCTCAAGAGATGAATGATGCAAGACACTTGAAGATACAAATCTATGACAACATCATAGATGATGATATTGGACTACTGTATGCGATGGATAGACCTATGATCCCAAGATTCTACTACGGTGGTCGATATTGGACCACCGATGGTTCCTGGATGTTTCATCCAAAATCTGTCATCCAATATTAACCATCCAGTACCAACAATCCAATACTAAAAACCGTCCAAAATCATTAGCTTTCCAACATGAACCATCCAATAGCCAATACCTACCATCCAACACCAATCCAACCATCCAACATCGGCCATCGAAAGCTCTTTGATCAACCATCAATCCAATATAAACCATCCCACCATCCCATATTAACCATTATTCATCATCAACCATCCAACCATCCAATATCAACCATCCAACCATCCAATATCAGCCATCAACCATCCAACCATCCAATATTAGCCATCTATCAATCCAATATTAGCCATCTATCAATCCAATATTAACCATCGAATCTATCAATCCAATATTCGCCATCCAATATCCATCACCATCAACCATCCAATATCAACCATCAACCATCAAATATTAAATATGTTAATTCACAGCCATCAACCATCCAACCATCCAATATTAGCCATCAACCATCCAACCATCCAATATCAGCCATCAGCCATCAACCATCCAACCATCCAATATTAGCCATCTATCAATCCAACATTAGCCATCGAATATATCAATCCAATATTCGCCATCCAATATCCATCACCATCAACCATCCAATATCAACCATCCAACCATCCAATATTAGCCATCTATCAATCCAATATTAACCATCAATCCAACCATCAATCCAACCATCCATGCTTTGGGATCCACCTTGTTGTCTTCCAAAGCTCCACGCGCCCAAGGGACCGGTCTCTACCCTCCAGCTCCACTGCCTGGATCGACGACGCCTTAAGGCAGGGCGCCAAACAGGGGCGCTGGCCCACCGCCGTGCCCGACCTGCTGGGTGAGCCTTGGATCGATCACAGAAAGCCCACGTTAGATGGGTGATTTGTTGGATGATTTTTCGGTATTGGTGTGTTTGGAAGAGAATGATTTTTTGCTCTTCATGTGGTTTGAAGATGATTTTCTTCACGGTTTGAGGATGGTTTCTGGTTGATTTTGGGTGATGTTTGATAGAACTGCCCATTTGAGAAGCTTTATATTTGATGTGTTTGCTTCTGGTTGTGATTCAAATGATGATGCTGAAAAAAATGGTTGTTTGTTTGGGCCGTATAAATTTGGCTTTGCGTGGTTTTCACAACGCTGTGTGGTATTTCCTTTTGGTGATGGACTTAAGTTTGGTTGCATTGGTGCAAAAGGAAATTAAGATGAAGTTCCCCACGATTGATTTGTCCCTATGGCAAGTGACAGTGATGACCGAGTCAGATGGCTTTGCGCGACAATTGTTTCCACCTCAGTTCCACGATCCCAAAATGTGGTTGATCACTGAAAACCAACCAACCACCTAACCAACCAACTACGTAGCCAACTACCCACCCAACCACCCAACCACCCAACCATCCACCCAACCACCCAACTCCACAAAACATCCCCAGGATTGGAAGATGCTGGAGCTCGAAAAGGTGGGCAACGGCGTTTGGGACGAGGGCTTTGGCAAGGAGGGGCTGCGACCCTTCGAGCTGGCCACCATCCGCCTACAGTACCTGGGCAGCGTGGGTTTCTGCACCTGCGGTGATTGAAGCTTGGGACTTAGCGATTCATGGTTTGATTGGATGTGGTTGCATATGGTTGTATTATAATCTTCAATTATATTTATATATGCATGTATATATAACTCTGTAAGGTGCTTTGGATACAAGATTCAAATAAGTTCAAGCTGGTCTTCGGGATGATATACTTGGATCAGTTGTGATTGTAGTAGATGCTCCCTCTCATCATAAACACAGTACTACATACCAGGCTATTCGGCATCATCCCCATGAAGCAACTGAGTGATTGGGCCACTGCTGGGACGGATGTACTTCGTCCAGAATGGGTCATTGGAAAAAGTGAGCCCCCCCTCAAAAACAGTTTGTGACTGATAATCAAAAGCAGTGGGTTGTGCAGGCGAGTATTTGTCGTTGCTCAATTTGGAATCTGGAAAGGTAGGGCCCTGACACGTTCAGAAGAGATCAGTCTTGCCACATTCATGGCCCTTCCATCAGAGTCGCTTCAGGAACATGGTTGGAGGTGCCTCTGCAGGGTTTGTTGCGACCTGACATGACCTGGACAAAATGCAGGTTTCAGCTTTGTGATTGTCATAGATTGCAGATACTGGACCTACTATTTGTGATTCAGACTTGTGGTGAAGGTTTATTGGGTGATTGCAGCAATCTTTTTTGATTCTCTTCTATTTGTGTGAAAGTGCTTGCGACATCCATGATATTATACGAATTATACGGTACTCCATGGTGCTGGCATTTTTACCAACATTACAAAATCTAAAGTCACCAAAATAGCAGTTTCTCAAAATAGGGGACCCCCAAATCATCCAATATTGAATATGGATCAATATTTACCATTATGAGCAATAATCCAACAATTTTGGGGGGGATCCTTGTGTTGAGAACCACCAAATGTAGCTAGATATGGGTAAACAATGGGAAATGTGTGCTTACCTCAACCATAAATTATAGACCATTTGATGGAATATTGGGGTAATTTTAATGATGATTAATACATGGACATGGTTACGTTAACCATATACTATTTACCATTTGATGGAATTGTGGGGTAACGTCAATGGTAAGTGTACCATACATGGACTATTTGGGCCATGGTCCCTCCCTTGGCCGCAGGGATCATTGCGAACTGGAGTGATTTAGCACCTGCAGACGACGAACTCCTTGTGCAACAAGGACGAGCGCAGCGGTGAATTCGCCGAGGTGGTGGTGAATTCATGTGGCTATGGGTGAATATTGACCAACCAATAATGGGGTATAATAACCAAGCATTTTAAAGGGAAAGCAATGGTTAATGACAGGGAACCAGGGGTACAGGGTTTTGACCCACTGCCATGTTGGATGCATTTGTGCACTTGGCTTGGTGGTTTCTCAAGCCATAGGGGTACCCCTGAATTATTGTTTATTAAAGTTTTAGAGTAATACACCCACTATTTGATTGGCTTCCTCTATTTTAAGAAACCACCACCAAATGGGTAACAATAGCTGATAACCAACAATAATGGGGAATGTAATGATTAATAGTGCCCAATGATGATCATTAGTTGATGTTGGATCCATGCGTTCATGACCAGTACATGCGATAAATTATCAGCTATTTACACTCAACTGTGGGTTCTTGATTTATGATCAACCATTATCATGGATGATCATGGTTTATCATGAGGGGTGCGACTTGTATCACCACAGTGTATCCATCAAAGGTGCGTTGTTTCTCTTAAACCATGGTTGTAGGGCTCCCCGTCAATAGTCACTAAGGAGACTTGTGATGTAACTATGTCCTGACAACTAGTTAGGGGCCTCTGCGACTTGGCGATGGTCACATACCACTTGGCGAGCCTGCTAGAAGGGCTCACAGCGGGAGCCGCTGTGTGAGGAGGGGTGGTGATCACCAAGAATGGAGAAGTGAACTACTACTACCGAGACAAGGTGGCTTTGTGTGGAAGCCTTCACTGGAACTGACAGGATTGTCAGTTCCGTGAATATCATCCGATCATTTCAATCTAGTCCTAGGTTTCCACTGCTGTTTTACCTGCTCATTGATTTCCAAAACAACACAGCTACCCGTAGGCAACCATATGGCTGTGGGTCAAAACCCTGTACCCCTAGTTCCCCATCATTAGCCATTGTTTTCCCTATAGTTTTGGTGCTTATTATCTCCCATTAGTTGGTTGATTCATACTGACCCATAGCCATATGACCATATTCAATTAAACTAACCCGCGATCGGTTTGTGCATAAACTGTGGTCCCTAAACCATCTTGCCATTTGTTGACAAGGCGACATGAAGAAAGTCACGTGGCAGGATATCAATCATCACAATATCTATGTTCACATCATGAATGGGTATGATTCATAGGGGTCCGGAGTGACCCTGCTGGGTGTGACCCCCTTGCTCTTACAGGATGGACACCATTAGTTGGGGATTCTGTCAGTCAAAACCAGTAAGAGCAAGGGGGTCACACCCAGCAGGGTCACTCCGGACCCCTATGAATAATGGTCATTAGCAAAAGTGTCCCAAGAATGGATGGATGTAACTCCCAGCACTGGTCATGGGATGTGGTCACACGGCGCCACATGCAGCTACATGATGTGAGCACGGCTTGAGCTGCTGACGCCACGTCCAGGGTATTCTCACATACGTGCCCATGGAGGATGCCATCAAAGCCCTCCAACGATGATTGCTGATGGCTGTTGTCTGACGATTTTCGCCCAGCTGCAAGTGTTCTTGAAGCCATTCTCAGCACAGACATGCATAGAGGTGATAATTACTTGGTGTTCAAGAATTTGTTGCGTCACGTTGAGTCCAAGAATTGGCCAATTGATATGCATGTTCATCCTGTCTGCCCGATGTGAGAGATTGCAATCTGTGAAGTTCCGTCATGAAATGCTGAGATTGGTTCGCAAGCAGTGCTAGCAGGGAATGGAGCCCTTCGACATCTTCGAAATCCTTCCACCGTATTTGATCAGTTGATTTACATGGCAAGCAAGACCTCTCTGAGATTGATCTCGCTGCCTGCTTCCATTGCTTATTTCCATCGCAAAAAAGTTCACATGCGCGGTGAATCTGAAGGTGGACCCATTCAACGGCCCTCGCTGCCCTTGATACAGTCAAGTATGGAGCAGTGGTGGATCCTGATGGGGACAAGGAGTTCTTGGATATCCAACTACTGGGTTGCTGGTTTGATCCTAAGCCAAAGCAACGACTGTTTATCTCGTGAATATGCAAGTGCTTTCCGGGGTGTAGATTTTTTAATTGATGTGGGTTTGTGACTAAATCGTGAAATCGCTTAACCAACCAAGAAGGATCATAGTATTACTGTAATTTCGACACTAACAAGGACACACCATTTTGGATAAGCCCATTTAGATTTTTACTTCTCAAACAGGCTTTTCGAGGGAGGTGAAGAG
This sequence comes from Symbiodinium kawagutii, assembly GCA_009767595.1. NCBI lineage: Eukaryota > Dinophyceae > Suessiales > Symbiodiniaceae > Symbiodinium > Symbiodinium kawagutii. Next base: position 31,259 of record VSDK01019768.1, on the reverse strand, counting down.
AAATGATCAGTAGTTTTGAACATGTTTTTTTCCCCAGGAACTATTACCGCCACTGTGCACTGTGCACACTACCCCGCAGGACCTGTCTGAGGATTTGGCAGATCGATGGTTTCTAGGTTTTGTCGATGCAGTGGTGCCGGCACAGGGCAAGGAGGCAAGGACGGGGACGGCAGGAACCGTGGCCGCTGTGGCTTTTACCCACTGATTAGGTGGTTTCTCAAGCCATAGGGATGCCCCCAAATCATCTATAGTTATTAACCATTTAGAGTAAACCAACCATTTTTGGAGGGTCCCTATTGTGAGAAACCCCCAGAAGTTCCCCCGGACGGCCCTGGTCAGTCAACCACCATGGGAATATCCAAGCGATTGGACCTTGGAAACTGCGAGCTGAACATGGTCAGTGCTCCCGTTGGTCACGGAGTTGGTACCCCCCAAGAAAATTTCACCAAAACTGGTGGAATCCCCAGTGTAGATTGGGGGTTTGAGCAGCTACAGCATCGCCACGCCAAGGAACAACATGGAATACAGATGAATACAGTATGTTGCACATAGAATTATATGGAATAGCCGGCTCAGAATCTTTTAGCAAAGCCTGGTGAAGTCAAATGGCTCATTTGTTGTGCGTCATGTTGGACCCTGGATATTGTTGAGGGAGCCTGATCGTGAATCAGATTTTGTCGAAGTTTGCAGTCTCCAATTGTTTTGCACAATGGTAAGATCCACAAATGGTGGCTCCCACGGATTTTGTGGCTCCCCTTTGACAATGAAATGATGTGGGGGGGTTGGACAGCTATGGGCGCCGCGGCGCCATGATTGATTGGCGCCATGTCGTAGCAGAGCTCCTCTCGCAGGTCGTGCCTCAATCTGGCACAGCATTCTGACAGTCGCAGATGTTTTGATGGAGATTTGTAGCATTATGTGTATACATTCAATCTCATTTTATGCACATGTGTAAGATAAACGATATGTATAATATCCCATTTTATTTTCATGGTGCAAATGTGCACTAATGGATCTATTAGATATATACCGTACATATATATATATATATATATCTATATGTATATATATATATATTTATTTTTTTTGTGTATATATATATATATATATATGTCATGTATGCATACAGATACAGTAATACAGCAGTAATAGAAGATTGTTGTGCCATTCCCTTTGACATTCACACGCGCTCCGCCACAGGAGTCCAGCGATTCGTCAGACTCGAGCGAGGCCGCTGGAATCCTGCGGAAGACTGGATGAAGCTAAACCCCTAGTTGATTAACTAGGGGGGTTCCCATTTTAATGGACAACCAAGGCTTTTAGGGGATACCCCCTGGTCAATCAACCCGGGGTTTATTAATCCTGGGTAGCCATGATGGTTGTTGCTTATGATAGTCACTAGTATTAATGATGATCATGACTAGCAACAATAACTAGTCACATAATCATCATGAACTAGCAACAATATGATGGTTGTGTCACTAGTTCATGCTGATTATGTCACTAGTTCATGCTGATTATGTCACTAGTTCATGATGTTTAGGTCACTAGGTAATTATGCTTATGTGACTAGTTCATGGGGATTGTGTCACTGCCTAAGGATGGCTATGGAAACTAGTTAGTGATGGTTATGTAACTAGCTTATGATAGATAATGATGGTTAATTCATGATGGGTAATGATAGTTATATGACCCTGACCCTACTGATGGTTCATGTTTAACGATTCAGAACCAGCTGTGACAATGGTTGATTGTTCACAAGTCAATGGCAAATTCATATGTCAATAAATCACCCGATGTTTACCCTAAATAGTTGGTGGTTTACTTCCAGATGCAGTTTGTTCGTGCGCTGTAGAAGTATCAGACTCAAGGCTCTCCAAATATGAGATGTTGATGAAAATGAATCTCCGATGATGTAGAATCAATTCTATTAGTGCTATACTGGTAGATCTTGGTTCATCCCGTGCTCCCTTTGCTTTCTGGACGATATATCATCAGAAGCCGAGGAAGAAGTGTGATTGAAGTCGTGTCTAGCACTGTATTATGTACAGTAGGCTCAACCGTTGGCGGTTCGCTGGTTGGACGGGATCTTAGGGACGCAATCCATACAGGACTACTACCTATCACCAACCAACAATGCACAATTGCTTATGACTTGAACACTGTTGGCCATCCAATGGTATCTACCATCAGCCTTGCACACTACTGGTGTGAGGTTGCTGCGTGTGGGAGTTTGTTCGTGCTGCACCAGATCGGCTGCCACATATAGGCATTTGATAAACGCAAACAGGCTTGAAAAAGAGATTGCGTGATAGCAAGTGTTTGCTGCACTGGTCCTGATGGTAGTGGTGATGATGATTGCGATGAAGCTTCGAAGGAGCATTGATTCCGTGCGATGGGAAGCTTCTGTGTTGGAAACCCTTTCCATGTGGAGTTTTCAATGTAATTTCTCCACAACACCTTCAATTGTTGGCACTTGAACAGGTGGTTAATGTTGCACTTGGAGGACTTGTTCGATACAGTCCTCGAACGGTTTGTCATTGTTATATCCATTTGATCCTTTCTGTTCCCTCGTGAGCTATAAGGCCCTGGTAGGCATCTTGTCCCCTATTGGCATCTTTGCCGTTGCCTGTGTTCGTTGTGGTGAGCTGGGTCAAAACCCATTGCTGTTCCAAGGTCCAGTTTCTCGACAAAAACCGTTGGAATTCCTCGTTGGCAAGGAGTTGGAAACACCATGGTTCATGGTGGTTTATGGTGGTTAATGGTGGTTTTATGGTGGTTAATGGTGGTTAATGATGCTTAATTAATCGTCGGATTCTATCCATGGCTGTTGGTTGGTAACGCTTGGCCCCAGCTCGCCATGGCGGATCGGCCTGGATTTCCATTGCGCCAGGCCGAAGAAGAGGCCACGTGCCGCCCAGAAAGACAACTGCGGCGGCGCAGCAGCACTCTCAGCGGAGCGGACTGAGCGTGGCTTTGAACCGTTCAGTCGTGCTGGGACCATAGGATTATGACTGCTGGTGGTGAAGGGTTGGTGAATACATGTGCGATTTGCCTGTGCATTTATTCTATTGGTTTTGCAGTTTCCTGGCATTTTTATCCCTGTGAGCCAATTGGTTGAATCCTCGATATGCCTCTAATGAACTTTAATGGCCAGCCAACGGTTTTGCCGATCCATCCAATGAGTTGAGACAGTTGCTGAAATCAGCTAAGTACTTGTTAAAACCACGATGAATTGACCCGTTTCATGCGTTGCTCCTCAAGTATATCAATGAGATGATTGAGACCCTTAACCTTGATGTAACCCCTGTCTAGATGTGTTTTGTTATCGTATTATATCATAAAGTAATTGCGATGTTTACTGGTGATATCCAATGATGTGCAACTCATGCTACTACATTCCAAAAGGACCTTTCACGTAAGCCTGTAAGTCATGCTTGTCATCGTTGAAGCCCTACAAGCCTTGATACTGTAGTATCGATTCATAGCTGAGCCTTCTATATAAGCCTACTCATGCCAATAATATCTAAGAATCAATGGCTAATTAATTCATTGATTAGATGGCAATTCAAATGCTAATCCTTGAAGGAGCCTTCGATATAAGCCTTGATGCTATCCCTAAAGGAGTCTTCAGCCTTGCTCAGGTCGAAGCCAGAGTGGGCTTGGATGCTGAGAGAATCTCCGGAGAGATGACTGCTGGCAACCCCATCTGCGGTCATGGGTATACACCTGCTGCAGTTACACATTGTCATAGGGTAAGCTTGAGATTATCATTGCCATGGCGACTAAACTTGAGATCCTAGGGCTACTAAATTCTAGGGGAAACTTGAGGATCTACAGGGGAAATTTGAGGTTGATCATTTGCTTATAAGCACTGCAGTTCATGTAGGATGACATGTTTTTCGGGGCTTGGACTGGCCCGCCATGCCTGGTCGGTCAAGGCTCCAGCCGCATCAATTGGCAAGTGTGTGAACTCCCAACAGCTTGGCCTGCCATAGGAAGTGGACATTAATCACCATCATTAGTTGCACACAATATCAGATAGACATATAGTTTAGTGATATCACATGATGAATATTGGTAACATTGATTAACATTGTGACATTGTTCACATTGACACCAGATGGCTAATACTATCATTGATTATCACGTGTCATTCATGAGTTATGTACACTAAATGGCCATTACTCGGTAAACATCAAGGAGTCTAAGCCAAGTGTTGACCATTGCCAGCAATGAACTATTGTCTCAACCGCAGAATCATTGATGTAGTTACTCTGCGAACTACTGACAAGCTTATTCTTGTATTTACGTTGATTATCAGCAATGCGCTGAACCACTTACTTTGAGTAATTACCCCCATGCTTCCAAGTCACCATTGTAGTAGGTAGCCAACCCCCCCAAAAAAAAACAAACAACAATGGTAGAAAACAGCTGGTTACTTACTGCAATGGCAGCTGGGAGCATAGGAATAGATGGCTGTGGGTCAAAACCCCCCTGGTTGCCCCATCGTTAACCATTATATTCCTTATGAAATTGTTGGTTCGATCGTTGGCAAATATTGACCCATAGAAAGATAAGTAGCTATCTTCTCAATACAAGATAGGCCCCCAGCATTTATAAGTTGGCTTAGTTCAACCCCTATAACTGCTAGAAATCACCCTAGCTAAGTCAGTTTCAAACCAACAGCTCTAAGTGGCAGTGGGTCAAAACCCTGGTCCCCTGGTTCCCCACCGTTAACTATTGTTTTCCCTTGTTTTGTTGGTGGAAATCCCCCATGAACGTTGGTTGATCAATATTGACCCATAGCCAAGTGGTTAGGGGCCCACTTTCTAGGCAAGTCCCCATGCCTGTTGTTGTACGAATCGTCGCCTGGAACCTCCAAGGCCCGAGGCATCCAAGCCTACGGGAGACGCTAATGAGGCGACGGTCCCGTGGCCGGGTGGGAAATAGATCGGTTGCTTGATGGACTCACGATGGCCACCACCCAAACACTTCATGTATGGCTAGTCTATGCCTATAAATATCATTAATATATAAGTATCATTAATTAGGTAGGTAAACTAAATAGAATCTAAACAGCCTGCTATAATGGGAGCTATTTTTCTTATGATTACCATTAATTACCTATAAAATTGCGCGGTTATGTAGGTAAATATGCCGGCAGCATGGAGCACTTGGGATGCAACGACACCGTTGATCAGCTGATGCACCATCGTAGGCCGTCCATGGGTGCCGGTGAAATCATCAGTGTTCTAACAAGAAGCCCAGAGAAAACCAGCTATGTCTATGGTGGATTTGCGATGTAGCCCGGAGAAAACCAGCAATTTCTAGGTACAAAAAATAACAGCTCATCAAAAATCATCAGTTAAAATCATCATCAGTGATCTAGCTATATTTCTCTGGTGGATTTGCCATGTTCGGGAAAAAGCACATCATGACCAATCGGTTCTTTGGAAAACAGCGTTGGTCGCCGTTGGACTTTCAAAGATGCTCGCAGGGAATCCTTGCACCGCGGGTACAGTGGAAATGTCCAATCCTGAAAACCTGAAAGTTTGGTTCCCTAGTTGAAAATCCAAACATAGTTTGTTTCCCCTAGTTGAAAATATATGTATTCCAATCCTGAAAAACCTAGTAATTACGACAAGTTGCAAAAAGGCTTTTCTTTAAAAAGACGTCAGCAAAAATATAGTATATAGTTTCACTTCAGAAACACTGGTCCAACTTCACGTCGAAACATTTGGTGGTTTCTCAAGTCATAGGGAGTACCCCAAAATCATCCTTGTCTAATCAATATCAATAATAAACCAACCATTTTGATGAACGCCCATAGAGTTGGACATGTCCCCTACTATTGTTGCTTAGAATCCCCTATTATTCACCATTGTAAATCGTTACAACCCAATCCGCCACTATGATTTTGAGAAACACCCATGTGATTTTGTCACTATGTTTTATTTTGAGAATCGCCCACGTCACTTCGAACAAAAAAAAACAATCAAATTAAATGAAATAAACGTAGTCCATGGGTCACAATGTTCTATTTTTTGAAAACAATCCAATGGACCATGGGCCACCCATCCCACCAATAATCGGGGTCATTATAAAAAAAACTGCCACCAATCCAATCCACCGCGCTGCGAGCAGCGCGCGACAGGATGAGCGCTGCTGCAGTTCCAGCAGTTCATCGTCAAGCAGCAGCGGTGCGCCAAGGGCAGCCCGGTGGGGCAGCAACCAATGGCAGGCAGTCAAGCGAAATATCAGGGGGTGTACAAGTGGCCACCAGTATGCAATTAGTATATATGGGGTGTAATTATCATAATCATGAAGATCCATCTCATAACTAGTATACTAAATATCCATATAATTATACCGTATTATACCAAGTGTCATAGTATTTACCGTATGGGGTGTAATTGTCATCTACCATATCTTGATCATGAACGAGTAAATTAGTATGCAATAGTATGATCATGATATGGTAGATGATAATGCCATGCGTAACTTTAGCAATAGGCAAGGTGCCATTGGTAGTAGTTAGGAGTCAATCAATACTTGTATTGCTAGATATAGTCGGGAAAGAACATGATATAGCCAAGCCACCAAAATGAGCAACTCAGCTAACACGAGGGAACGATACTTGGGTTCAGTACGCCACCATAGCCCACAACAACCAAACTGGACAACCAACTGACCAGCCAAAGAACCAAAGTCATGATCCAGTGGGGAAACCGACAGCAACGGCTGGGGGCTACACCAGAGTTGTAGACAGCCACATTGAGTGTTTCAACTACTTTTCAAATGTGCATCTCTGATATAAGCAGTCACAGACGGGTTACAAGAAATTCCTGATTTGCTGCACGGATTAATGCAAGGTGAAACTTTGCATTTTGCATTCATTTGCGGACTTGCCAGACATGCTCTTTCGCACTGGTCATAGAATCAGACGCTGAGGCGTAGCAAAGTTTTACATTTCTCAACCTTCGCAGGTACATCAAAACCCCCCCTGGCAAGTCCAGCTATGCACGCCAACCAATTGTCCATATTCCACTGTGTATACTATCCACCAATATTATACTCACACCAAAATAAATCGGACACTGAGAGACTTTCAAGTCTTGGAGCAAGTACTTGATCCTGCGCATGGTCTCCCAAGACCGTTTGGTGAGTCACCGATTTGACCTGTTGAGACTACAGATACACCAGGCCAGATGTATCCCAATGTCGCGGCCATGGAGAGATGGAGTTTGAACGTGCGCTTTTTCGCATCCATCAGAAGGCTCTTCTGGCTGAACCTTTTCGGAGATTCCGCCAGAAGCTTGAAGAGGTTCTACCAGTGTCTTGATTGATACCTTGTGTGATCTTGGAAATGATTTACAATGGTTGGTCAACATTGGCTGACATGTCTTTATGAATGGTTGCCACAAGTAACCACCAAATAATGATTCATAAATAAAGATCAGTGTTTTTTCCCACACAGATTAAGGACATTGAAACACCCAAACAGGGAGTTTTGAGGACAGCTGTGAGACATATCAGCACTGAAGAACTTGATGTGACAGTGGGTCCTTGTGATTGACAAGCCACGAGGCCTTTATTGCGGTGCAAGTCGTAGTTCTCGCTGCTCTACACTGGTATTATGTGGGCCAGTCGACCTGCTTGCCTGATGTCTTTAGACATGCTGGTCTCTTGCTGGCATAGCATGGCATGCCTGTTTTCATTTCTGGTGTTAAACGGTGTAGCCCCGCAAACTATTGGTACCAGACTCATCATTCTTGGGGAATGGTTTTGGGCAATCATTATGCCCATCTAGTTGGTGGGTTTTGACATGAGTTTCATGTTCCGTAAGATTTGGACTGATTGCTTGATGAATCAATATGTTCGGAATACTTTAGAACCACCAACCAGCCATTTTGTGTTCCGGAGACTTTGCAGCCACACCCGGCCACAGGTCTTTGGAATGAATCCGCAGCAATGCCCATGTTACCAGAGGACTCAGTGCTTCGCTTGACCCTAAGCAACGGAGATGGTCTCATTGGCATGACATTGATCGAACCATCTAGGCAGGTCCAAGACGGTGCAGTCACAGCCAAGAACAGTGGCTTGCAAGTGCAAGAGGAGAAACTTGGAGCACGGGTGGATGGTGAAGGCGGGTACTATTTGAGTTTGCTGGGGAATCGAAGCATTTTTAGGCTGCTGCTGGTGAATTTCCTGTGAAAGTCGTGTTACCTGCCGCATGGCTGGGCTACAACCATACGCCCCCCATCATCCGGTCACCCGGGTTGGAAGGTGTATATACAGGACAAACCTCAAGTGGTATGTGAGATCTTTCTGAATTTTCTGAGGTACAGAGTCTTACTCTCATCGCCTAAAACGACTTGAACTATACTGGGTGGTGCTTTTAAGCATTGTTTATTTTCCCTATAGTAATTATGTGGTTGACAAGCATATTTTTCATAGGGGTGGTTCAACCACCAACTATAATTGTATCATAGCTATCCATCGCTGGTAGCTAGCATAGATATCTCCAAGGTTAATTGACTGTGGCCCACCAGTTGTGTGAAAATCTCTACAGGTCGCTCCTGTGTTGAGGAATCGTTCCGGTGGCGTGCGCTTTGATGCCCAGAAGGTCTTTGGGAGCTATCGATTTGCGATGGACCGCGAGGTGGTACAGATGAGGACAGAACGAAATGGGGATTTTTCAACAGGGGGATCCCCAAATCAACCTTTGGATAACCATTATTGGGGGTACCCCTATTTCAAGAAACACCTAAATATGCATGCAAATCATAGGTGGACCTTGCGGTCCATTTGCAATGATACGAGAGGAGAGCGGGACAGCACTCCTAGTCAATGTCATTGAATCACTCGCACCTGAGAAAATGTCAGTTCACAGTTTGGTTCGACTGGCCTTGTCTACTAGGAAAAACTGGTCACATCACGCATGTGGCTTGGGGATCATGGGACCATTTGCATTACATTTGTACCCATGGAAGTTGATAATCATCTTTTCATGGGATAACCAGCAATACATGGTTGATTTCAACCTGAATCCACCTCCAGGTTTGTTTACCAGAGGATATGTATATTCATTTGGCTGGTGGCACTAAACATGTTTATTCTCCCATGGGGCAAGTATCCACATGCGCTGTAAATATGATTTGCATCCATGACGCACATGCACATACAGAGATGATGGCAGAGGGATAGATGCAGCTTGGGCTACCTCAATGAGTTCTGCTCAATTCAGCATGGCTTTTGGAGATGTGACAGTGGTGGTCAAAGCCAAGAAGCTATGACATGTGAAGATTCAACAAAAAACGCTCATTTTGCCATCAATTAGCCATCCATTAACCATCAATTATCCATTGTGAAGCATGGATTGACCATCATTGACCAACCACTGATCCATTCCATTGTCGATGATAGCTTGACATTTGTCCCATCTTGACACGCACTTGAATGTTGTGTTGGCTGTCATCCCAAGAATCTTGCTCTGAATGGTCTCTATATGGTCGGTGGTTTTAAACATGTGTTGTTTTTCCACATATTCACCAAGGGTTGCTTGGTTGGCTATTATGTTTCATTGGGCTTGCAACCACCAACCAGCGATGCGTCAAATCAAAGCTTCCAGGAAAAGCGTTTTCGAGAAGCACAACTTTGCCGTGCACAACGTGTCGATTTCATCCAGTTGACGCTTAGCACAGGGTTACAATCTGCGAGGTCGTGGGTCCACCAGATAGTTGAGTACACCAATGCCCCACTGGTAGTAGTTGGTTTGTAGCCGTGGTAGGCTTAGCACAGGGTTACAATCTGCGAGGTCGTGGGTCCACCAGATAGTTGAGTACACCAATGCCCCACTGGTAGTAGTTGGTTTTTGGCTTTATTAACCACTATATCTACCAATTCAATGTTCGGGTGGTGACCACTTATATGCCAAGGAGCTAAATCTAGACCAACCAGCTCGTTCAATCAAGCTGGGTAACTACACCTGTGCTTGTATACAAGTTGCTGGGCAGGTCGAAGAACTAATCCAAACGAAACTAACAGGCTGGGGCATCATTTCACAGCCATGCGGTAGTCGTTTCTGGGATGCGAAAACCGTGGGGATGTCGGCTTCGAGATGGCAGGAGCCCAGGTGGCAAAGCTCCTTCGCTGGTGCCATGTTTTTTGGGGGGAACTGGCCATGGTTCACCATGTGAACAAAATACGGTTGATGAAAGGGAATAGCTTGTGAAAGGGAATAGCTTAGAACATGTACTGGGTTTACCTTATAAAGCTTAAGATATGAGCCTTGTAGGCTAGTTCACTACCTCCTGCACGAGTCATAAACTTGACCTCCTGGACGAGCCATGAACTGGACCGTTTCAGATGGTGGAGGATAGCTTCTGGTGATCCTATCTGGTCCTTGGAACAACATATGTTCACTTCGCAAGCCTTAGGGGTACCCTAATGTTATGGTTGGTTTATTACTTGATAGTGGATGATTTGAGAAGCCAACAATTCTGTCTTGCAGATCAGAGATCTCCGTAATTGTTTGGACGCGAAAAAACATCTCGGTGAAGCTCGGAGAAACGGACGAAAATGGACCCCGTTGGAGGTTTGGAACATTTTTTAATGAGGGAATTGAAGTCGTGGCTCATACTGGAGATGATAACTAACCAGAATCGATATACATGATATACTGTATACTCGGTGCTTTCATTGACATTGTTCATTTTCAGCCATATCTGGAAGGGTTGGTTGATTGGCTGATATAGGGGTTGAAACCACCAACCGTTGGAATTCCGCATGAATTTGTTGAAATTTGCAACATCAATCGGATCAGCAATGCTTATTTGCGCTGCGGAACCCTTTCAGAGGCTAAAATGACATCAAACAAACAGAAAACACACGAACATAGAACAGCATGTAACAGACACCAAAGCACGCGCACACACAAATATAGATTCTCAAATATACAGATACGGACACACAAACTTCAATCACGTTATATTCCATTCCTCACTTACAGACATTTGAAGTACATATTATGTGCAAAACCCCACCACATCAGGGCGCTATGGGTAACTTCAGATGTCATCCCAGAAACTGTAACACAAATGGCTCTCACATCATAGCACCATAGGTCCTTCATGTCACTCCCATCTCCATCACGCGGCTGAGGCTTGGCACCCTTCACTCCATTTGCAGATCCCTGGAGATTGGGTGTTGGCTCCATCTATCAACCACTTTAGCGTCTAGCCGCTACCGGGTGGACGGTACTGGTGATGCTACTGGGTGATGGTTGGTGATGGTTCATGATCATTCATCAGAGTAATGATTGATACTGATTGATTGGTAAATGATTCATGTTTGATATTTCATGTGCCTGGAAATGGTGTGGTTTATTCACATAAGCTGATAGGATCATGGTTGCTGCATCAAGTACCCGGATGAAATTGCGAGGGCATTCTTTCCAAAGGTACATTTTGCAGGTGTGATCAGCTGGCTGGTGGCCCCGCAGCAAAGTTTTCAGGAAGGCCACAGGATAACGTTGTATACGTTGCCGGTTGCTAATTGATGATGGTGCAGTTTAACAGTTGAACAACCAACAGGCATGGTTCGTAATGCTTATGATTTGGTTATGTTGGTTGTAGGTTTGGTGGGTGAACAACCTTGCCAGTACTGCAACTATCATGGATGTGTTGATATGTGTTGATACTAGTTGACACCCATCCGATCGACTACAGCTTCGGAGATACGGTCGGTCAATGTGTGCATTATCAGCCGTTGATGGTCAATGAACGTTGATGAATGATGGCTGATTATGGGTTGATTACCGTTTAATTGCGGGTCGATAACTAGTTGATTACTGGTCGATTGCCGTTTGATTCCTGGTCGATTTCGGTCGATTACTGGTTGACTCTTGTTGATCCTTGGTGCCAGAATCTCCATGTATGGCAATGTAGAATATAATTGCCTACATAGCTGGGTCATTTTTGTAGGCATATGTTGCTGAATATGCCAGCACCGTGGAATTTTGATTCCTGGTACTTGGTTGTTTCCAGGTTGACTCCCTTTGATCGCTAGTCACTAGGAGTGACAAAAGGTGTTTCCGAAAGTTGATTCCTGATGACTTTCCTGATCGGTTCCTGGTTGACCGACTTCAGCAGGTCATTTTCCCTGACGAGGTAGGTCATTTTCCATGACGGGGTTCAACCACCAACGAGTTCCCAGTTGGTTCCTGATGGGTTCCTGGTTACCTGGTTGACTCCCTTTCGCTAGTGACTGACTCCAGCAGGTCATTTTCCATGACGGGGTGGTCCAAGCACCAACCGTCGTTCAGC